>CM060387.1:123424433-124024433 GCA_030545235.1 Helianthus tuberosus
TGGGATTTACTGAGTATGATGATGATGATAAGAATTTGTTTTATAACATTTTTATGTTTAAAAAGTAAAATAAATAGATGAGCTATCTAGTTTTAAGCACTATTAAAATTTTCAAGTTAAATGACTCGCGTCTATGTCAAGTTGTCAACACACGAGTACATGAGAGGTGGTCGGCTTCTTATGCCTTGACAAGAATCTGAGGTTCATATAATGGATTCAAAAGTACACCTTGTTTAACTTCCATATTAATCAGAAGATGAAAAATCATAATCATCTAATGCGGATTGCCACCTCTTTCTAAAAAAGGGTCAAGAGATTAATTTGAAGTAATTTTTGGACGTACAAGTCAGAAAGAACACATAATCGAACGTCGTACCTTGAAGTTTCCAAGTGGTTTCCATGGCCAGTTTGTGAGGAAACCAGGAGTAGCAGCCATTGATGAACCCAACTCTAACTTCTGTTGCGCTTTGTTTATCTTGGCTGAGTTTGTGTTAATATATATACACAAATATTGTCAAGCTTTTGGTTTTCACTTTGGTGACATAAACAGAAAAAGGTAAAAAAAAATTGTGACGTTGTAGTTATATCTATTATCTACCTTCTAGGGATTTTAATGCATTCTTTTATATGTTAATAAACAAATTAAATGAACAGTTTAAGGGTTATTTTTGTAAATTATACAAGCCCACCATATAAAACCCTCAACCACCGTTGAAGGAGAGATGCCGTGAGGTGGTTACCGGCGACCACACATGTCGCCGCCCTAGGTATAGAAAGAGGAAGCCGACCATAGAAAAGGGAGCACCGGGGAAGTTCCGTCGACTGTGTTGGCGCGTCAACCATGAAGCTCATGGTGACGATTGTTTATCTGATTACAAGGCGGTGGTGGTGCAATTGAGACCTCGGACAGTCGGCGGCTAGGGTTCATGACTCGAAGGTGATGACGGAGACGATGTAGATTAAGTTTCAGCCTATCAATGGTGTCAAACGATGGTCGTTTAGAACAAATGGATGGTCGGCGGCGACGGTCAAAACAAGGGAACACGTTCTGGTCACCTATGGTTTAGGCTTTTGAACGTACCGACGATTAGGAAGACGATATGTTTGGTAAGATTTAATCCTTCGATTCTGTTTTGCCTCTTCGCTTTAATCCTACGGTTTTTTGCCTCCGGTTTTCTTTTTTCAGTACAAGACACGTCTTTCTTTTACACTACTGTTACTAACACAATTTTAATATGAATCATTGTTGTACCTATGAAGTTTGCATAGTGTTGGTTGCTTCAAGTGTCATCTGTTAATATTAGTTCTCAAGGCCCCTTACCGACTTGCACCTTCCGAGATGCAAGAACTATCCAGTCAACTTCAGGAACTACTCGACAAGGGCTTTACACACCCAAGTACCTCTCTGTGGGGTGTTCCTGTGTTATTCGTCAAAAAGAAGGATCGTTCGTTTCGTATGTGTATCGACTACCGCGAGCTCAATAAACTCACCATTAAGAATCGTTATCCTCTCCCTCGTATCGATGATCTGTTTGACCAACTACAAGGCGCGTCCTACTTTTCTAAAATCGACCTTCGATCTGGTTATCATCAGCTCTGTATTCTCGAAGAGGATATCCCCAAAACGGCATTTCGCACTCGATATGGGCACTACGAATTCGTGGTTATGCCTTTTGGCTTGACCAACGCACCCGTTGTGTTCATGGATCTTATGAATCGTGTTTGTAAACCTTATTTGGATCGTTTTATGATAGTCTTTATTGATGACATCCTTATTTATTCAAAAACTAGAGCAAATCATGAACGCCACCTACGTCTCGTGTTAGAACTTTTACGTGGTGAACGCTTATGCGCTAAGTTTTCTAAGTGTGAGTTTTGGATTGATAAAGTACAATTTCTCGGGCACGTTGTTAGTAAACAAGGTATTCATGTCGACCCTTCCAAAATCGAAGCTGTGAAGAATTGGAGTACGCCTAAATCAGCATCTGAGATTCGTTCCTTCTTGGGATTGGCGGGTTATTACCGTCGATTCATCTCGTATTTTTCAAAGATCGTCGTTCCTCTCACTTCGTTGATTCAGAAAGAGAAACCTTTGCTTGGGGTCCCGAGCAAGAGGAATCTTTTCAAACTCTGAAGAGCCTTCTTTGTAATGCTCCTGTTCTCGCCCTCCCTGAGGGGAATGACGACTTCGTGGTATATTGTGATGCCTCAAACCGTGGCTTGGGCTGTGTGCTCATGCAACCGGACAAGGTCATCGCTTATGCCTCCCGCCAACTCAAAATACATGAGAAAAACTATACTACCCACGACCTTGAGCTTGGCGCAGTTGTTTTTGCGTTAAAGATCTGGCGACACTACCTATATGGTACTAAGTGTGTGGTTTTCACTGACCATAAGAGCCTGCAACACATCTTTAACCAAAAGGAACTGAATATGCATCAGCGACGATGGGTGGAATTGCTTAACGACTACGACTGTGAGATTCGCTATCATCCTGGCAAGGCAAATGTCGTGGCCGATGCTCTTAGTCATAAGACTCGTGTTAATACTATCCGCTGTTTTCACATCTCTAGCGATCTCCATGCTTGTATCCGTGAAGCTCAGTATTCGTCAGCTAATGAAGGTAGTTTAATCGTTGAAGTATGAGGTGCTTCTGTTGACCAACTAGAAACTAAGTCTGATAGACTTCAATACTATCTCAATCGCATCTGGGTGCCAGATCGCGACAACCTTCGTGAGCTCATTATGAATGAGGCTCACAAATCTCGATACTCTATTCATCCTGGTGCTGATAAGATGTACCATGATTTACGTATGACTTATTGGTAGCCTGGTATGAAGAAGGACATTGCTACGTACGTCTCGAAATGCCTTACTTGCACGAAGGTAAAGGCTGAACATCAACGTCCTTCAAGTCTTCTTGAACAACCCGAAATCCCTGTTTGGAAATGGGATAGTATCGCTATGGACTTTATTACCAAACTACCCCGTACACCCGCTGGTCATGATAGTATTTGGGTAATCATTGACCGTTTGACTAAATCAACCCACTTTCTTCCTATTTGCGAAGATTATAAACTGGAGAAACTTGCTCGAATCTTTACCGATGAAATTGTATGCCGCCATGGCATACCACTCGACATAATCTCCGACCATGATGGTCGTTTCACTTCATGTCTTTGGCAAACTTTTCAGTCCGCTATGGGTTCTCACTTGAATCTTAGTACAGCCTTTCATCCTCAAACGGATGGACAGACTGAACGCATTATTCAAACCCTAGAGGATATGCTTCGTTCCTGTGTCATCGACTTTGGTGGTAATTGGGATGTACATTTACCATTGATCGAGTTCTCGTACAACAACAACTATCATTCCAGTATTCAGGTGGCTCCTTTCGAAGCTTTATATGGTCGCAAGTGCCGATCTCCTCTCAGTTGGCACGAGATTGGCGACAAGCAACTTACTGGCCCTGAGATCATTCAAGAGACGACGGATAAGATTCTTCAGATCCATGACAACTTGATCAAGGCTAGGAGCAGACAAAAGAGCTATGCTGATAAAAGGCGTAAGCCTCTGGAATTTGATGCTGGGGATCGAGTGTTGCTCAAGGTATCTCCCTGGAAGGGAGTGGTTCGCTTTGGTAAAAAGGGGATGCTCGTTCCTCGCTATGTAGGTCCATTCAAGATTCTCGAAAAGATTGGTAAGGTGGCTTACCGACTCGATTTGCCCCAAGAACTTAGCAATGTACATCCGGTATTCCACGTATCTAATCTCAGGAAATGCTTAGCTGACGAGGAACTTCAGGTTCCCATCGAAGACTTGCAAATAAATGAGACTTTACACTTTGTGGAGAAACCGGTCGAAATCATGGACCGAGGAACCAAGCGGTTAAGGCGCAACAAAATTTCCATAGCAAGGTTCGACGGGAAGGAAAGCGTGGCACCGAATTCACTTTGGAACTCGAGTGTGAGATGAAGGCCAAGTATGCGCAGCTCTTTGAGCAGTCTTCCTCTTAGATTTCGGGGACGAAATCTCCTAAAGGAGGGGAGACTGTAACGCCCTGCGTCCCTAAACTTTTAACTTTTGGCAAGTCTAGTCCTTATACTATTTGAAACTTAACTATGTTAGACTGTTTGTGAAACTTTATGATACTTGAATCTTATGAAACTTTGAATCTAGACTCTTTGATACTTTGAAACTTGACTCTTGATGCTTGATACTTATTAAATGCTGTGAATCTTGAAACTTGAAACTTGATACTTAATACTAGATACTTGATTCTTGACTCTTGATACTTATTGAACGAGACTCTTGATACTTATGGAACGAGAAACTTGATTAAACTAGAAACTTTGAGACTTTGTTAAACGAGAAACTTGAAACTTGACACCTACTAGCTAGCTTATGTAGACTTGAAACATGGAAACTTTTGTGTTAGTTATACAATCTTATCGTGAAATGATATCGTACAATAATACGCAACACAACACGTAATCTAGCTCGCAGAGCGAACCGAAATCAGGAATCTGGCAAACAAGGATTGGCTGTCCGGATGGCCATCCGATCGGATGGCCATTCGATCGAACAGTCATCCGATCCAGCCATCCCACCGCCTTATCCTCTCTCACACTATAAATACCTCTGTCGCATAACTTGATGTGACAGCCTCCTCCGACCAGACGCACTCCCTCTCGTTCCAAGGCACTTTTCTTCGATTTTCAAGCGATTCTTGTAAGTTTTTTCCGTAATTCTTGTACAACTTTCACCTTTACACACTTTCTCACTAGATTCTTCATCAAAATCTTACTTTTCACCATGAAATCACCCGATTTGGGCACCTTGAAGATGACGTCATCATGGCTGTTTGTACAATCAGCTGTGTGATGTCATTCCGTCGAGATGTAGGCCAGATCTAAGGGATTTCTACATGTTTTACTACGAATCTATACAAAATCTAAGCATTTTCAGTCGATTCTATGTTTTTCTTAACTTATCTACTCAAACACGGTGAAATCTGGAGCCAAGACAGGCCTAGAACTTGTTCCTTAGTCTGGAGTCGGCTCGATAACGGATTTCCACCGAAGAGATGACCAAATTACGGATCAGACAAGAAACTTCGTCAAGAACAGTCATCCGATCGAACAGGGTGATTCCCATCCGATTAGACAAGCTGAACCTTGGTGGGATTCTGTTGTCTTGGTACTTTACCACGTCGTCTCCGTTGAACTCAAACTTAGAAATTTTACGAAGGTTTCAAAGGAACAATATCACAACAGCCGAATGATCGTCCGATCGGACGATCCTCTGATCGAACGGCCATCCGACCGAACAGCCTGTTCCCTGTAGCCTTCAACACTTAAACTATTTGAATCAGAACTTTATACTATTAAACTTTCACTCGAACAGTCATCCGACCGAACCGTCATCCGACCGGATGACCATCCGATCGAATGACTTGATCTTATACTACAATGAAAACTTCAAAAGTTTGAAACATTTTCGAAGCACACGCTACTGACCGAACGATCGTTTGATCGGATGGATCCCATCTGGGTCGAATGGTCATCCGACCGGATGACCATCCGTCCGGATGGCCATCCGATCAGGCAACCTGTCCGACACTTTTATTCGATGTTCGCACGATTGTTATACATGTCCCCCTTTATAACTACTATGTTGTATGTGTGCTATAATTAACACAAAGTTTCTTTTCCATATTGGATATATCTTACAAGTGATGACATGGTGTATAAATGGGCATAAAAGTGTAACATACGATAACCCTAGAAATTAAAGTATATTTTTTTTTGCGTAGCCCAGTTCTGTTATAGGGTTAATATATACATACATTCACTTGCAAGTTGAAACTAGTAGCAACTACTGACACTCACTAAATAAATTGACTTCTTGGATAGAATTTCTTGACACCTTCAAGTGTTTAACATTACACCCATTACTGTGACAACCCGCGCTAAACCAGGTATCCGTACAACTAAATTACTGATTAATTACTGCTAAATTACTGTGCTTGATTGAACTAGCTGATGAACTGCTACCTGCATACTGATACATGCACCTACTTGCATCATACTTTATTTGCTGTCACTACATTATTTACATACTGGACCCTAGTGACAAACATGATGCACAAAAAGCACAGTAGCACTAAACGGATACACAGTGAACATGCTGATATAACCAGCATCAGGCAGACACTGCCTCTAAGGCCTGTTAAGAGCCTCATATATTTTGGCTACACTGGTAGTGAGTGTAGGAATATAAGGGTTGTGGTACCGCGTCTCTAGGAATAAGATACACTGATTCGGATGTGCCTAAAACGTACTCTTAGTACAAAAATTCTGCACTTTAAATAAAAATTCAGCATTTATCTAAACTAGTAAAGTGCAAAAAGTTGGAAAAATATTACTAGACACATTACAAAATGTCGGGAATAAATTGTGTAAAAAAAAAATAATAATAATAACGACACTCTATATACTTATTTAGAACTTTAACGGGGTAATATCCAACCGTATAACCGGACTTAACCCGGGACATAAAAATATTGACAATGACATTGTTTTCTTTTTTCTAAGCCAGTTAGGGTCCCCGAATACCTAACACCCGTTATATTTCACTACACACATAACAACTAATTTGAACTTCCATCTAACTAACTATGCTTATCCATTTAGTTAGAAAACTAACCAAGTGCCCCACCCCATTGAACCAATCGGTTCCCCTTGTGGGAACACACTTTCACTTTTGTTGAGTATTATATTAATCTTGCCTAAAATCTAGATTACATATTACTTGGTGGGTAATAATTTTGCATGGTTTATATATTAAACCAAGAGACCACACATTGCATACACATCACAACAACAGAAAAACAAAAAAATTATTATCTTTCTCTTCCTTTCATTGAGTTCGGCCGAAGACATAAGCCCCATCAACACCATCTTTTCAATTTTATCAAGGCTATTTACTTACATACCAAGGTGTTACGTATCGTATAAGGAGGCTCGGTGCTTACGGTTTGCCAAGGACCTCCCCTCAACGCTATTAACCACCTATTTTACGTCTAGTTTCTTCCCTAGCCTCGAGCTAGTGGTAAGTGACTCTAAACGCCTTTTTGATCTATTCTAAAGTGGTTAAAAGAAATTATGTCGGTTGAATCCTGTTAAAATGAAAGATGATGATCAAAAGTCTACTAAAAATAATTAAAATGGTGGTTAAAGACATATAACTTGTGTAAAAGTCGTAGGACTTGAAATATGTGTTTAATGAGACCCGATCTATGATGTGGTAGCTCGGAACATCGTTTAACCCGACTTTGTAAGATCATGTATCTTCACATAAGCTCGTTTTTGGTAACCACAAGGGTTAAAAGGTGAAACTCTACCACACAAGATACATGAACTTGTGTGAAAATATTTTACTTGTGTAAAAGTGATTTAACATGTAAAATGGTGTTTAAAACTAGCGGATCTACGTATCTGCAAGTGGTATTTTTGAAGGACCACACTTTAAAAGAATCGTGTTTTCTAAAGGATAGATCTTGTACTAATAAACATGATTTTACAAACCACAAGTGTGTAAACACTTGTGAAATGAAAAGATCCGACAAGAAACTAGTTTTGTCATATTTGACTAAGAAGTTGTAAGGATAAGTATTCTCTAGAAACGGGGTTTTCACTAAAACGGATCATATACACACAAGATCCACCAAAAGTAAAGAGATTTACTACTTATTGCTAGACAAACCACAAGTTTGTGTATTTTTACGATTATGTCCATATTTGACTAGTTAACATGTTGAAAGGTTGTTTGAAGTTGTTGGGAACAATTGTTGATTTGATTATTAAAAGAAAATGATACGCTTGAAAGCGTGGCCACCTCCAGTTACAGAGGAAACTCTGGCGAAATTTTCTAAAAACCTAACACTTAGAATTATTTACACAACAAGTGTTAGAACTACTTTTGGACATACTTTCGAAACATAAATTTCGCCAGCACTATATTTTACTAAATATTCGGAGGTGGGATTTTCACAAAGATTAACGTGATAAGTATATTTGTCACAACACTGTTTATGATTATTTTGTGAAAATACATAAATATTATTTTAGAGTGAAAATAATATTTACAAACGTTAATGATTCCAAAACTGTACGAACGCTTCCACATTAACATATAAGTTACACCGGTAATTACATTACCACAAGATTGATAAAACGTAACTTACGCACATGTACTGTATCCCCCATCCTTGGGAAGAAGCATAACTACCAAGTGTATACGGAACATAAACACGAAATAGTTGTCTAACTATTTCCCAAAGACATAAACTATAAAGCTAAGGCACGGCCGTCCGTCTAATAGAATTAGCACTTGTAGGTCGTTGCACAGCTTACTGTATTGGAGACACTTGGTAGAGACGCGCACTCACTGTGAGTTCATGTCCCCCTTTTCTCTAACTGTTTTCAGTTTACTTAACCGCGGGGGTGAAATACATGTTACTTTGTTTACAAGTACTTTATACACGG
The DNA here is from genome assembly GCA_030545235.1 of Helianthus tuberosus. NCBI lineage: Eukaryota > Viridiplantae > Streptophyta > Magnoliopsida > Asterales > Asteraceae > Helianthus > Helianthus tuberosus. The sequence goes on from CM060387.1 coordinate 123,432,983, forward strand.
TATGAATAACGTAAGGAGGTTTAGATCATGTGAATGGGTAGTTAGAACACCGAGGGACTCGAGCGGTAGATCTATCTGGGTGTAGCGAGCCCAGCTCCCGGTCCAACAGAACAGGCCTCTCGGAGGACTAACAGAACGGACCTGGAGTGACTTGGTACCCAACGCAAAAATCGGCTAGGGTTGTGTCTTTCCTACTTGCATTTCACAACATGCTAATGGCCTTGCAAACCATTGGTGATCACAAGTCCTCTTACACTGCTACATACCAGGAAACTTTTATACTTACAAGTGTTTTACTTACTCACTTGCACATGAACTCGCTCAACATTATTGTTGATTTTTCAACTCACATGTATTTCAGGAAATTAAACGGATCTGGCACGGTATGGAACGTTTTCCGCTGCACTTGTCATGAAGTCATCAGGGTTTAGGGGATGTGTCTCTTTCCTGGACAAGACACAATCCTTAAACCACGTTTATGTTATGTTAAAAGTTGTAATGTTGTTGAACAAGGTTATGGTTGTTGGTTAAAACAATGGTACTGAATTTTGGTTTTCAAAACTTAATAGATGACTTGCATGGTTTTTAAATTCATATAGCTTGTTATGGTTAAGCTATGGTATTAAGAAGTCACACCAAAATTAACCACGCTTCCGCAAAGCCAGGGTGTGACAGCTTGGTATCAGAGCTCTGATCATAGCGAACTAGGATTCTCTCTCGAGTCTAGACTATGATCACTAGGGCTCTCACGAAAACATTTTACTGCATACCACTTAAGTCCAGATCCACAACTTTTTACAAACAAATGTTGAGCACATTTTATTCGTTATTCTAGGCTCAGTCTGGGAGGCTGAGGTAGGAGGCTAGTGGGACTAGAAGTGTTGGCTAGTGGGACTAGAAGTGTTGGCTAGTGGGACTAGAAGTGTTGACTAGTGGGACTAGAAGTGTTGGCTAGTGGGACTAGAAGTGTTTGCTAGTGGGACTAGAAGTGTTGGCTAGTGGGACTAGAAGTGTGGCTAGTGGGACTAGAAGGATAATTTGAATGTTTACGTGGTGACTACATGTTTATATGACTATATGATTGATTATTATACGTATATGTGTTTGTGTTACAAACGTCATGCTTTCATCAAGTACTAGAAAGATGGACACTACGAATCCCATGGCTATAGTATCAGACGACATAGTTTCATCGAAGCACGAGGTGTACATTTCCGATACTACCGACACAGACAACGACGACTTTCAGCCCTCTGTGCGCTGCTTGAAGTCGAAGCAGAGCCTACTAATGGCTATCTTGTTGGGAATTTGCCCCTGCCGCTTATCTCATTGTTGATATGCCCCCGACGTTGTCTCTGAAGACGATGTCGAACTACTAAGAGGAGGACCCACTTGAGGGCGAGGCCCTATTTCTGCTAGTATTAGACTACTGCATGCGGACGCTCCTGTAGGGGAAACTCATGTCCATTCCCCTATCCCAGACTCATTTGAGTTTCTAACATCCGCATCTTCGCACATACAGGGAATGCAGCACTACTTACACGACGCCGACCCTGATAGGGCATCATTAGCTGCACCGGATCCCGCACACAGTTTTGAGTTTGATCGCGATATTGAGGACAATTCTGTTTTTCCGCCTGGTGTTGATCCAGGCCATGACATGGAGTTCATGCACTTAGACCAGCCCTTGGGGGATCCTGTAGCCCTGTCGACCCCTGTGTGTTGATACAGCTGATCTTGAGATGGAGTTTTTGATCCGGAGCCGGCCGTGGCCCCTGAGCCAGGCGCTGCTCCTGACCCCGCATTTGGAGCATGACCCTGATCATGCCAATGCACCTACTATTGCTCCTTGATTGATCATCTGCTTGGACGAGAGAAAATTTGGGGTAACTGTGCAAGACAATTTATTATTACGGGGGCCCACGTAATAACGATTTGTAGTGCACAGGAATCCTGGTGGACTCTGCGGGTCAAGCTAGTGATAACCAATGCAGCAGGAAATAACTTAAATACGAATTGACCAAGGCGATGTAACCTCGAGTTCATTCTATTACGAGCAACAAGCCAAATAGGCAAGCCTATGTGAAGGCTCGGAATTTACTTCCCCACTCATACAGTGAGTATATTTGCGTATGAATTTGGGTGATTACATGATGGCATATGTTGCTATATACACCCCATAGACAATTGAGACGTTGTCTAACCCGCTTCACACCACTTCGACAAAAGGGAATGTCACCCAGGCGTGACACTAACACCAGTACGTTGCCAAGGACAGAAGCCGAGTTGCAAGAACGCATCTCACAGATAAATGCACGACATGAAGCCCTCCACTCTAAGTACAACGATGACATTACTGGAAATAACCCTCCAACTGGCTGCACCTATAAACAGTTCCTGAACTGCAAGCCTTTGAACTTTGTCGGAACCGGAGGCACCGTTGCATTTGTTCGTTGGTCCAAAAGATCGACTCCACTCTAAGAATGAGTAACTGTTCGCCCCAACAAAGTGTTACCTACATCTCAGGGATATTTCTAGATGGCACACTCTCTTAATGGAACCTTCAGGTTCAGACCCTTGGCACAGACGCTGCTTATACACTGAGCTGGGACGAGCTCAAGGAAACGATTGAGAAGAAATGTTGTTTTAGGACAGAAATTCAGAAACTTGACGTGGAGTCCTGAAATCTGAGAAAGGACGAACCAGAGACTCCTGAACATGACCAGCGATCGCACGACTTGTCTAGGGTTGTCCCCTACTAAGTCCTTGATGTAGTATGATATAGCGGTGTACTTGTAAGCTTTACATTGTGGTCTCGAATTGTGGCGATACAATCGCAGTATTCTCATCACATGCGATGTTCAATCAATTGTTTATGTCCTATAACGTAAGAGGTTATGTGATTGACTTGTTGATAACATGAGATGTTATGTGTTGGTATTATTGGATGCATACGTACACTTCACTTGCTATGACCTAACCTATGTGAAACATCTTTTAGAAGATGCCGCCAAGACGCGAAATGCGCATGCCCACCTCTGAGGTAGAACTTAAGGAGATAATTGCTGCAGCTATAGCACAGCACGAGGCCCTACGCTCCGAACCAATCAAAGGTACCTCAGAGAATAACGGTTGTTCCTACTGGCACTTCCTCAACTACAAGCCTCCGAAGTTCGACGGCACTGGGGGTGCCATAACTTTTGTAAAATGGATTGAAAATATGGAATCCATCTTTCGAATGGGTGGCTGTACGCCAGAACAACAGGTCCCATACGTTTCTGAGTTGTTTCAAGATGGAGCTCGATTGTGGTGGAATCTTCAGGTTCGAATAATGGGCCTAACTACAGCATACGCGTTAACTTGGGATGAGTTGAAAGGAATGATGCATAAGAAGTATTGCCCCCACACGGAAACCCAGAAGTGGGAAGATGAATTTCGGAGCCTAATGATGGAAGGTCCGAAGGTGTTGGAGTACGTGCAACGACTTCATGATCTGTCACAAATTGTTCCATACCTGGTAAAACCAGAACTGAAGAAATTGGAACAATTCATTTGGGAACTGGCGCCTCAAGTCTTGAGCTTGATGACAGCATCTACGCCACCAACAACCATTGTTGCAAGTAAGATGGGTTTGGCACTCGTTACGGAAGCAATTAGACTAGAAAAACTTGCAAACCCTGACAAGAAAACTCAGGTAGAGTCGTCTGGAAAGAACAAAAGGAAGCTTACCGAAGATACCCAAATGAACAACAATGAACAAAGATCTATTCGAGGTTGCTTTGACTGCGGGGACAAAGGGCATTTCAAGAAAGATTGCCCTAACAAACAGGCCAGTGATAAGATTTACTTAGAAACCAAACCAAGATGTGCTGAGTGCAAGTGTCACCGTGATGGTGGATGTCAGAAGCCTTGGTACGGGAGGAAAGGACACAACAAGGAAGGTTGTGGGATGAAGAGTTCCATACAAGGAGAAAACAGTAACAACGCTCTAGGTGGAAATGGGAAGGGAAATGGCCGAATGATAGGATGCTACCATTGTAAGGAAGTTGGACATTTTAAGAGGGAATGCCTGAAGTTGAAACAAGACCGTGAGAGAAAATCCAACATCAGAGTTTGTGAGTCATGCCAGGATCCAGGTGTGATTTCTGGTACGTTCTCTAACAACCAAAACTTTTGCACCTATTTTGTTTGATGCTGGTGCCGATTATGGCTTCGTGTCATTAGAATTTAAGAATATACTTGGTTTAACCGCTAGTAAGTTAGATATCCCCTACTCGATCGAATTAGCTAATGGAAAGTTAGTTGGAGCCAACGAAGTAATCAGAGGCTGTGTGATAGAACTGGGAGAACGTGAGTTTACTTTGGATCTACTACCAGTCGAATTGGGAAGCTTCGACGTGGTGGTAGGAATGGATTGGTTATCCGGAAACAAGGCTGAGATAGTATGTCACGAGAAAGCTGTTCGTATTCCAACTGATGATGGTGAGACAATTGTGGTTCACGGAGAGAAGCGTGACACACCGCTAAGATTTATCAGCTGCTTGAAAGCAAGGAAGTGTTTACAGAAAAGATGTGTTGCTTTTCTAGCACACATCGTGGATAAAAAGGCTGCTGAGCCAAGAATCGAAGACATCCCTGTCGTAAGGGAGTATCCAGAAGTCTTCCCAGAAGACTTGCCTGGATTACCGCCTCTAAGGCAAATCGAGTTTCACGACGATTTAATTCCAGGCACTGCACCCGTAGTCAATGCATCATAGCGACTTACATTTTCGGGGGTGCAAGGATTGACAGAGAAGTGTTGGTAACGGATGGAGAAGGAAGATAACAGACCAAAAATTCCTTTTTGGGGTAATCCCATTGTTACCCATCAAAAAGGAGGATGATGATTTTCAAATAAACATCAACTACAGAGAATTGAACAAGCTGGCGATCAAGAACAGGTATCCTCTGCCAAGAATCGACGATCTGTTTGATCAACTGCAAGGCTCGAACTATTATTCAAAGATCGATCTTCGATCTGGATACCATCAATTAAGGATACAGGAGGAAAGTATCCCGAAAACAGCCTTCCGAACTCGTTATGGACACTACGAGTTCCTCGTTATGCCATTTGGTTTGACAAACGCACCTGCGGTATTCATGGATCTAATGAATAGAGTTTGCAAGCCATACTTGGACAAGTTCGTGATTGTGTTTATCGACGACATCTTGATTTATTCAAGGACAAAGGCTGAACACGAACAGCATCTTAGAACCATATTGGAGCTGCTAAAGAAGGAACAGCTATACGCCAAATTCTCCAAGTGCGAGTTCTGGCTACGCGAAGTCCAGTTTCTTGGACATGTGGTTAATGGGGATGGAATTCATGTTGATCCCGCAAAGATCGAGGCGATCAAGGATTGGGAAACGCCAAGGACGCCAACCGAGATTCGGCAATTCTTGGGTTTGGCTGGCTACTATCGAAGGTTCATCGAGGATTTCTCGAAAATCGCTCAACCTTTGACGCTCCTCACGCAGAAGGACAAGACGTTTGATTGGGGAATCAAACAGGATGAAGCGATTCAGATATTGAAGGATAAGCTTTGTAACGCGCCAATCTTAGCTCTACCAGAAGGCACTGATGACTTTGTGGTATACTGCGACGCATCGCGTCAAGGATTGGGTTGTGTGTTGATGCAACACCAAAAGGTCATTGCTTACGCATCACGCCAACTGAAAGTGCACGAAAAGAATTATACCACACACGATTTAGAGCTTGGCGCAGTGGTTTTCGCTTTAAAGATCTGGAGACACTACCTGTATGGTACGAAGTGCACAATCTTCACAGATCACAAAAGCCTACAGCATATATTCAACCAGAAGGAGTTGAATATGAGGCAAAGACGATGGGTTGAATTGTTAAACGACTACGACTGCGAGATAAAGTATCACCCAGGGAAGGCGAATGTAGTCGCCGATGCCCTAAGTCGTAAAGAAAGAATCAAACCCATAAGGGTTAGAGCTTTGGAAATGATCATACGAACCGATCTTTCCTTGCGCATTCGTGCTGCACAAAAGGAAGCTCTCAAGGAGGGAAACCTTGAGGAAGAATATCTCCGTGGAATGGAGAAGCTTTTGGTACCAAACGAGGAAGGGACGTTATGTTTTGAGAAAAGGATTTGGGTTCCTCTGTTTGGCGGATTAAGGGAAGTTATTTTCGACGAAGCGCACAAGTCACGGTACTCTATCCACCCTGGATCGGATAAGATGTATCAAGATCTCAAGGATTACTATTGGTGGCCTAGGATGAAAGGCGATGTTGCTGTTTACGTGAGCAAATGTTTAACGTGCGCTAAGGTCAAGGCAGAATACCAGAAGCCTTCGGGACTTCTGCAACAACCTGAGATTCCCAAGTGGAAATGGGAACAAATCTCAATGGATTTTGTTACAAAATTACCAAGAACGCCAAGAGGCCATGATATGATTTGGGTGATTGTTGACCGCCTAACAAAATCCGCACACTTTCTGCCAATCAAGGAGAAAGACAGTACTAGTAAACTTGCGGAAATTTACTTGAGAGAGATCGTAGCACGTCATGGAGTACCACTCTCGATCATCTCTGATAGAGACGGAAGATTTGTGTCAAGAATATGGCAATCTTTCCAAGAATCTTTTGGCTCACAATTGAATCTGAGCACTGCGTTCCATCCGCAAACTGACGGCCAGAGCGAGCGAACGATACAGACTTTGGAAGACATGCTGAGAGCATGTGCTATGGATTTGGGCGGTAGCTGGGATAAACACTTACCTTTGGTCGAATTTTCATACAACAACAGCTACCACACCAGTATTGGTGTCGCGCCATTTGAGGCCCTATACGGACGCAAGTGCCGATCACCCCTATGTTGGTCTGACGCAGGTGATAGGCAGCTTGCTGGTCCCGAAATCGTCCAAGAGACGACAGACAAAATCGCGCAAATTCTTAAACGCATCGAAGCAGCTCGCCACAGACAAAAGGCCTATGCGGATCCAAACCGAAAACATGTGGATTTTCAAGTTGGAGAAATGGTTTTACTGAAGGTATCACCCTGGAAAGGGGTGGCGCGCTTTGGAAAGCGTGGGAAGTTAAGTCCACGCTACATTGGTCCCTTTAGAATTCTAGAAAGAATTGGGACGGTAGCATACAAGTTGGACCTACCCGCTGAACTAAATGGTGTTCACGATACATTTCATGTATCCAATCTAAAGAAAAGTCCAACTCAAATTGACGTTGCCATTCCCATCGACGAGATTCATATTGACGACACGCTCCACTTTGTTGAAGAACCTGTCGAGGTCACGGATTGGAAAGTTAACAAGACCCGCCGGAGCAGTGTCAAACTCGTCAAAGTACGTTGGAATGCCAGACATGGTCCTGAATTTACCTGGGAGCGTGAGGACCGGATGAAAGAGAAATACCCCCACTTATTTCCTAAGAACCCTGCTTCTACAAGCAGAACTTAAATTTCGGGACGAAATTTATTTAACGGGGGGAGAATGTGACAACCCGCGCTAAACCAGGTATCCGTACAACTAAATTACTGATTAATTACTGCTAAATTACTGTGCTTGATTGAACTAGCTGATGAACTGCTACCTGCATACTGATACATGCACCTACTTGCATCATACTTTATTTGTTGTCACTACATTATTTACATACTGGACCCTAGTGACAAACATGATGCACAAAAAGCACAGTAGCACTAAACGGATACACAGTGAACATGCTGATATAACCAGCATCAGGCAGACACTGCCTCTAAGGCCTGTTAAGAGCCTCATATATTTTGGCTACACTGGTAGTGAGTGTAGGAATATAAGGGTTGTGGTACCGCGTCTCTAGGAATAAGATACACTAATTCGGATGTGCCTAAAACGTACTCTAAGTACAAAAATTCTGCACTTTAAATAAAAATTCAGCATTTATCTAAACTAGTAAAGTGCAAAAAGTTGGAAAAATATTACTAGACACATTACAAAATGTCGGGAATAAATTGTGTAAAAAAAAATAATAATAATAACGACACTCTATATACTTATTTAGAACTTTAACGGGGTAATATCCAACCGTATAACCGGACTTAACCCGGGACATAAAAATATTGACAATGACATTGTTTTCTTTTTTCTGAGCCAGTTAGGGTCCCCGAATACCTAACACCCGTTATATTTCACTACACACATAACAACTAATTTGAACTTCCATCTAACTAACTATGCTTATCCATTTAGTTAGAAAACTAACCAAGTGCCCCACCCCATTGAACCAATCGGTTCCCCTTGTGGGAACACACTTTCACTTTTGTTGAGTATTATATTAATCTTGCCTAAAATCTAGATTACATATTACTTGGTGGGTAATAATTTTGCATGGTTTATATATTAAACCAAGAGACCACACATTGCATACACATCACAACAACAGAAAAACAAAAAAATTATTATCTTTCTCTTCCTTTCATTGAGTTCGGCCGAAGACATAAGCCCCATCAACACCATCTTTTCAATTTTATCAAGGCTATTTACTTACATACCAAGGTGTTACGTATCGTATAAGGAGGCTCGGTGCTTACGGTTTGCCAAGGACCTCCCCTCAACGCTATTAACCACCTATTTTACGTCTAGTTTCTTCCCTAGCCTCGAGCTAGTGGTAAGTGACTCTAAACGCCTTTTTGATCTATTCTAAAGTGGTTAAAAGAAATTATGTCGGTTGAATCCTGTTAAAATGAAAGATGATGATCAAAAGTCTACTAAAAATAATTAAAATGGTGGTTAAAGACATATAACTTGTGTAAAAGTCGTAGGACTTGAAATATGTGTTTAATGAGACCCGATCTATGATGTGGTAGCTCGGAACATCGTTTAACCCGACTTTGTAAGATCATGTATCTTCACATAAGCTCGTTTTTGGTAACCACAAGGGTTAAAAGGTGAAACTCTACCACACAAGATACATGAACTTGTGTGAAAATATTTTACTTGTGTAAAAGTGATTTAACATGTAAAATGGTGTTTAAAACTAGCAGATCTACGTATCTGCAAGTGGTATTTTTGAAGGACCACACTTTAAAAGAATCGTGTTTTCTAAAGGATAGATCTTGTACTAATAAACATGATTTTACAAACCACAAGTGTGTAAACACTTGTGAAATGAAAAGATCCGACAAGAAACTAGTTTTGTCATATGTGACTAAGAAGTTGTAAGGATAAGTATTCTCTAGAAACGGGGTTTTCACTAAAACGGATCATATACACACAAGATCCACCAAAAGTAAAGAGATTTACTACTTATTGCTAGACAAACCACAAGTTTGTGTATTTTTACGATTATGTCCATATTTGACTAGTTAACATGTTGAAAGGTTGTTTGAAGTTGTTGGGAACAATTGTTGATTTGATTATTAAAAGAAAATGATACGCTTGAAAGCGTGGCCACCTCCAGTTACAGAGGAAACTCTGGCGAAATTTTCTAAAAACCTAACACTTAGAATTATTTACACAACAAGTGTTAGAACTACTTTTGGACATACTTTCGAAACATAAATTTCGCCAGCACTATATTTTACTAAATATTCGGAGGTGGGATTTTCACAAAGATTAACGTGATAAGTATATTTGTCACAACACTGTTTATGATTATTTTGTGAAAATACATAAATATTATTTTAGAGTGAAAATAATATTTACAAGCGTTAATGATTCCAAAACTGTACGAACGCTTCCACATTAACATATAAGTTACACCGGTAATTACATTACCACAAGATTGATAAAACGTAACTTACGCACATGTACTGTATCCCCCATCCTTGGGAAGAAGCATAACTACCAAGTGTATACGGAACATAAACACGAAATAGTTGTCTAACTATTTCCCAAAGACATAAACTATAAAGCTAAGGCACGGCCGTCCGTCTAATAGAATTAGCACTTGTAGGTCGTTGCACAGCTTACTGTGTTGGAGACACTTGGTAGAGACGCGCACTCACTGTGAGTTCATGTCCCCCTTTTCTCTAACTGTTTTCAGTTTACTTAACCGCGGGGGTGAAATACATGTTACTTTGTTTACAAGTACTTTATACACGGTATGAATAACGTAAGGAGGTTTAGATCATGTGAATGGGTAGTTAGAACACCGAGGGACTCGAGCGGTAGATCTATCTGGGTGTAGCGAGCCCAGCTCCCGGTCCAACAGAACAGGCCTCTCGGAGGACTAACAGAACGGACCTGGAGTGACTTGGTACCCAACGCAAAAATCGGCTAGGGTTGTGTCTTTCCTACTTGCATTTCACAACATGCTAATGGCCTTGCAAACCATTGGTGATCACAAGTCCTCTTACACTGCTACATACCAGGAAACTTTTATACTTACAAGTGTTTTACTTACTCACTTGCACATGAACTCGCTCAACATTATTGTTGATTTTTCAACTCACATGTATTTCAGGAAATTAAACGGATCTGGCACGGTATGGAACGTTTTCCGCTGCACTTGTCATGAAGTCATCAGGGTTTAGGGGATGTGTCTCTTTCCTGGACAAGACACAATCCTTAAACCACGTTTATGTTATGTTAAAAGTTGTAATGTTGTTGAACAAGGTTATGGTTGTTGGTTAAAACAATGGTACTGAATTTTGGTTTTCAAAACTTAATAGATGACTTGCATGGTTTTTAAATTCATATAGCTTGTTATGGTTAAGCTATGGTATTAAGAAGTCACACCAAAATTAACCACGCTTCCGCAAAGCCAGGGTGTGACAATTACAATGTTCTCGAGTAGGAAGCAACCAATGAGAAAACAAACATTGTTATTTTTAGATATTTAAGTCTTAAATTAAACATAAAAACATGTTGATTAAGTGAATGATTTCATGATAGGGCTAAACCCATGTCGAAAACTAGCGTCCCAAATTTTGTTGATGTTGAAAACTTCTTCCCCACACTCATTCACTTTCCAGTCTTCTAACCCATGAAGTATCCCTGCAATTCTCCATGCACTCAATACCCTTCTGGGTAACCAATTCTGTTTAATGCATCAATATTAAGAATTACTATGTTAATTGGATCAACCACAAAGAACAAAAGTTAATTGACTAACCTCACAAGAATCAACATTCTCAAGATATTTGGGAGTGAGCATTGATGGTGTGGTGTAGTAAACACAATCTTTGCGCACTTTCTTTGGAGGGAATTGAGAGTAAGGAATGATTATGGTTCCTTTTGATGCCTTCATTTGTTCTTATTTAGTTAGTCCTTCTCCCACCAACCATGTCTTCACAAATCAAGTAACAAACATAAAAGATAGTTTTCTCTCAAGCGTTTTGGTGCATTAAAAAAGACATGTACGGTAATTTACCTTGTGGGAGTAAACATGTGAAATGCTCAACTTATCATGGTCATTAACTGAGTTTAGCTTGGATTTCAATGTCTCATAATCCTTCTCTCGAGATACAGCAACCTAAGTTGAAACAAAGTAAACCCAAGAGAATGTATTTAGGGTGTAAATGTTTCGCTCCATGCTTTCATTTATCATATTTGTGTTATCGGTAAGTGAAGTTACTTGGATGCCCATTTGACATAGAGCTAGAGCAAGGTAGCAAGCAATTTTATTGAAGTTTCCTCTAAAAACTACTTGTGTGGTGCCTCTTGGAATGTTGTTTATGACCACTGCAACTACTAAACTGCTCCCATCCACCAACTTCACTTTTAGTTTTGGATTTCTTCTTATGAATAACTCTCCACTGTTATTAAATTCTTCCCTCTAAAAATTTATAAAACTACAATTAGTTTATGTGTCAAAATAATAATAATAATAATAATAATAATAATAATAATAATAATAATAAAGATAATAATAATAAAGATAATAATAATAAAGATAATAATAATAAAGATAATAATAATAAAGATAATAATAATAACGATAATAATAATAACGATAATAATAATAAAGATAATAATAATAAAGATAATAATAATAATAAAGATAATAATAATAAAGATAATAATAATAATAAAGATAATAATAATAATAATAATAATAATAATAATAGTAATAATAATAGTAATAATAATAGTAATAATAATAATACTAATAATAATACTAATAATAATAATAATACTAATAATACTAATAATACTAATACTAATACTAATAATACTAATACTAATAATAATAATAATAATACTAATACTAATACTAATAATAAGAATAATAATAATAATAATAATAATAATAATAATAATAATAATTATTATTATTATTATTATAATAATAATAATAATAATAATAATAAAGCTAGTTTTAGAAACAAAAGAAAAGATGGCATTGGGTCAGTCAAACCATGCGAACAAGCAGTTGTGGCCCATTTTTATGTCATTGTATGTTAGCGGTAGTTTAGAAATATATAATTTGTCTTAGGACCTTAGGATTCTTGCCCCCTTTTTTCTTGTCTTTTTGCTATTTTATATGTAGCTATTAGATTTTACTCATCACTATGTATTGGATGTAGTTTACACTTACTGTTATTATTATTTGTTTTCTTTGATTATCTTAGCTACATTTCATGCTATCTCAGTATCTAGATTACTATACTATAAGCAAAAGGGTATTTGGAATCGGGGGTCTCAAACGTAGCAAACTCTCTATCTTATATCGAGGTAAATCTTGCCCATTACACCCTCTCTAGGCCCTACCAATAGTTAAAAAGGATATAAATACTTCAAGAAAATTGTTATTACTTGGTTGGGGAACTGTGTTATAACATATGATTGTACAAAGTAGAATTTTGTCAACCGTAAACAAGACACACACCTAGCAAAGCGAATGCATCACACCTAGACTAATGTAAAATTGTGTATTTACTAATAAGATTGTGCACTAACCTGATTAAGTAGACCAAGAGTTAAAACTTTCACACCCTTTGCCTCAGCATCTAGTATAGCATCCTCAATTAAGCCATTGATGGTTTGTCCTTGCCCTTGCATTAGGTACTATAGATAAAAGCCCAATAAAAATCTTGAAAATTAAAGGAAAGGAAAATAAATAAATAAATAAAAAGTACGCATACTTGTGTCCTGTATTTTGGTATGGTCCAAGTTTGTAATTTTAGTTCTTTGAAGACATTCCTTTCAATGACGAATGTTTTATGATAAACCCGTGTAATCAACATGGACAAAAATGTGATAGGCGAAAGAATCCACAAATACCATTTGGAAGAAGTGTGTGGTTTAGAAGCTAAGGAAGCAAACCCGAGCCTCATGTGATAAATCGCCTCAGGGGTTCTTAGATGTGTTAAATGCACAACATGTGGTGATTCTTCCTTTTGTTTTAGCGACTTCTCATACAACATGTCTGTAGATTTGTCCATCGTGCCATAGATGTAGTCGTAGAATGGCATGAAAAGCGAGTAGTTTGTTCGAAATTGAGTATGGTGCAAAGAGTGGTACCTAGGTTGGAAAGAATGTAAAACATTTTTTATATGCTTTCTTAAAATTTGTTATAAACAAGGTATTTAAAAAATACGATTATAAAACTATATAAGTAAAATACAAACTGCAGCTCTCATAATTAAACAAGCTAAAATGTGATAAGCAAAATCACGAGACTAAATGTGTACACTATAATAGCCATCAAATTTTTTAATTGGTTTCATTGTTATATATATTTCGGGAAACCAACTAAAACAAAAATGTGGCAGTATTTGAACCACGTAGGATATAAAAATGATCAAGTTTTGCGTTAAGATGTTCTACGTGTCTAATATTGACTGATTTGTCTTTTATTAAAATATTTGTAATGTTAATAGTGATAAATTAAAAAAATGGAGTGTGACGTACGTTGGAGTATACATGATGTACTTGAGGGGAGGGAACATAACGAATAGTGATTTTGGAATGAACTCAAAGTTGCAGTGACCCATATTGTTCATTGCATCGATATACATCACGTACCCCGCAACCGTAGCCATAGATGCCTTACCGCACAGGACTACTGTCATCAACGGGATCGCAAACAGAGCAAAATATACAATGTGTTCCGCAAATGGATGAATCACGGCTGCAATCAATTAGTTAGATGACAGTAAGATAATACAACAACTTGTACAATATATAGTTGTACCATTAGGAATAGATTTTTTTGAATAGCATTTAAAGATATCACTCTCTCTCTTTTTCTCTCTCTCTATATATTTTATCTCCAACATTATATTAGTATTCACCCTGTGAAAACGTCACACCAAATACGATTCTTGTATATTTATCATGCACAACTCGGTTTTGAATAAACTTTACATGGAAACGTTGAGCAAAGGTCCTTATGACATAACCAAATACGAACGTAAGACACTAGGTCCCCAACTTGGACATGGATTAACTTTATCAGTTAAGTATATGTAAAATGATCAAAACTAGTATTAAGCACCCCCTGCATTGCGGCAAGACCACCAAGACTAAACTTGTGGCGTGTTAATGCGAATAACTTAGATCGAAACGTAAAATATTAGAAAAAAAATAACAAATTGATATAGGACTCGCACGTTGTGACGAACTAGTCAAACGGGAAAAAATAGACGACGTATAAACATTGAACCACACTCACGTTGCGCCGTGTTAACTCGCATAATTTAAAATGGAATGTAAAACGAAAAATTTGCGTAAGATGAAAAGTACAAGGGACCAAAGTTGTAAATACAAAACTTACGATGTTAAATTGCAAAAGATGTAAATTTTAGTGTAAAATAAAACATTTAGTTTAAGCTTAAAAGTGAAAAAAACGATATTTTTTTAAAACCTCCCAAAGCATGTGGTATACAACTCTATACACACAAATATTGTAAATTTAGAGAATGTAAATGTTTATAAATAATAAAAATAAATTATTTTTAATTTAATAAATTGATTATTGAGGACTGGGGTCAATGTCAAATCTTTAAAAGTGGCTAGGAGGTTTAATTTTTTTTGAGATGGCAAATTCTCTCTTTCGCAAAATTTTTTGAGATTATATTTTCTCTGTTGGGGTCGTGTCATGTGTCTACAAGAATTGTTTCGATCTTGGTTTAGGTGTCAAAGGATTTTTTTCATCATAACCTTATGTTCTGGGTTTGATTTCAACACCCGTAACCGATTTGGGAGATGATTTTGAAGATCAGAGATAATTTTGGGGCAAAGATGAGGCGGTAGGGTGGCCATTTGTGTTACGTTCGTACATGCCATTGGGACTACACATATAATCCCTCATACTTGAGGAACCAATCGAATTGATACCGAAACTATTTTGATTCAGTAAATTTGATATTAGTACTGGTTCCAATCCAGTACCTACCGGATACCATCTACTTATCCCTAAGTTCATGTGATTTAAAATGGTTGGTTAAAATTAGAATGATTGTAAAGGATAACTTTTTAAGAAAGTTAAATTGTAAGTTGTATAATTCATGCTTAAAAAACATGAGCAAATGTACACTCTTACCCAGGGGGAACGGGGTCCCCGGACACCAATCTTTTATAAAAAGTAGTAGAAGCGGTATATAAAATTTTCTATGGACCCCATAAAATAATTTAGTTGGACCCCATAACAATGAGAGTGAGCCTGGTGCAGTGGTACAACCCCTTGTTTACACACAAAAGGTCCCAGGTTTGATACCTGTTTGTTTTGTTTTTTTTGTATTTTTTTTAAACCTGATTTTAAATTAATCACTCTATTTTTTTTTTCTATTTCAATTTTTTCTGACCTATATTTTGCTGAATGTGTAGTAAATGAAACTTGTAATTTAGTTATGATATTGTTTTCTATTATGTTTCTCGACCCGCCCGAACAACGACCGATCCAAAAAATTTGAACACTAGAAAAATGGGACCCCATTGTTCAAAAATCCTGGGTCCGCCACTGCTCTTACCTTTGATTTGATGTAGTGAGCAATGGCCCACCGATCACATATTTTTAATAATAATAATAATAATAATAATAATAATAATAATAATAATAATAAATATAATAATAATAATAATAATTATTAATATTATTATTATTATTATTATTATTATTATTATTATTATTATTATTATTATTAATAGCTTTACGGCGAAAACAAGATTAAAGTGACGGAGTTTTAATGAAAAATTAGTAGGGATTAGCCTCTTAAAATAGAAATTAGTGGGGGCTACACTCTTAAAAATCAAATATTTTACACTACAAAAGAAAAGATAAAATTAACACTACGAGTGAAAAAACGGAAAGAGCTATATAGGGCACCCCGGACCACTAAGATGCTCTGCCAGTGCAAGATTCAACACTAAACACAATAGTTTAAATAGAAACCTCTAAATAAGTGTATTAAGTTAGGCTGAAGGGTGGGGGGCATGAGTTGGGTTATCAATCGCAACATAGCACCATTAATGGATTGCTACATCACTCCCTTGCCTCATCCACCATGGTTCGCATGGATTAAACCATGGCAACCATGAGCCTCCTTTCCTTTTTTCAATATTTCCTTTTCCTTTTCAAAAAATAAATTAAAATAATAGAATAGTGATTTGGGTCATGACCACACCCTTAGGATAGTGGTTTTGGATAACGAATTAAAAATGGGTGACATGACGCTGATGTGAAGAGTCATGATGACCATGAGGATTATGACCACACTCTATAGCCTAATTACATTCGCTTAATACTGAAATAATCTTCAAAGAATAATTAGAAAGTATTAATGTAATATATTTTAGCGGTTCTTATTTTATATCTATAGAAAAAGTATATCGTACAATTGGCCTTAACGTACATTACGTACATGAGGTAAGTTCGCATGTTATAAAAATCTAATGCTATAAAATTCGCATGTTATGTTACTGAAATCGCATATTGTATACATGAAAGTCTCATGTAAAATCGCATGTATATACATATCTGAAAGTCGCATGTTATATTACTTAAGTCGCATGTATATATAGAAATGAAAGTCGCACGTTATAAACGAAGTTCGCATGTTGACAATGTCTCGCGTACGCAATGTACGTTAAGGTATTTTGTACGTTAACCGGCCTCTATATCTATATACACACTCGTATTTAAAGAGAGAAATTTACAGGTGATTGGCTCTGTGACTATGGAGGAATGGTGGTGGGAATGATAGCGATTGTAAAGGAAATGGTGGTGGAGAGCTCTGTGAAACCAATAATACAAAAATTCTACAGGTCCAACATGTAGCACAATAATAATGGTAACCCCATCCAACCTCCATATAGGTAAGTGTTGAGCCCCTTCAAAATAGTAATTTACCAAATAATACAATAACCCCGTCAATATTATTTGGTCATCCCTGAAAAAAAAAACGTGAATGGTAGTTTAGTTATTGAAAAATATTTTTAAGAATACATCAATAGATCCCTGACTTATCGGGACTATAATGTATAAGAAAAGGATGAGAGATAAACCAGTTTCTTTCACGGTCAACTTGTTCAAACTCAATATTCTTGTCAACTATTCGGTTTTGACCTTTTGCAGTTTTGTATCGAGAGTAAGAAATCCAAATTTGATTATGAAGCATTCTTGTCAAGAGTAAAAGAAAAATGAGGATAGTCGTTGAATCTCTTGTGTTTACATCCATTGTCATGAAGTCATAGACGCTCTTCACCAGCCATGGTACCAATACGACATACTTTAATCATTTCATAAAAAGCAATAAAGTTGTTAATAGACGATGAAAAAATATACGAAACATTTGTTAATACATTAGTAAATACTAAGTATGAATGTTTAAAAGCACAACTTACACAATCCATCTAAGGATGTGAATTTGACACAACGTAAAACATGACATATACACCACATGAGATTCCTGATTTTGGATCAATCCAACGAACGCTTTTAAATTATGCAAGTCGGTCTCGTTCAATGTGGTGAGTTTTACAGATTGATTAGTTTGTTTTTATATATTTTTAAGAAGTTGTCTTATAACATTTTTAGGTTTAAAAAGTAAAATAAATAGATAAGGGAACTATGAGCTATCTAGTTTTAAGCACTATTAAAATTTTCAAGTTAAATGACTCGCGTCTATGTCAAGTTGTCAACACACGAGTACATGAGAGGTGGTCGGCTTCTTATGCCTTGACAAGAATTTGAGGTTCATATAATTTGTTTATAATGGATTCAAAAGTACACCTTGTTTAACTTATCAGAAGATGAAAAATCATAATCGTCTCATGTGGATTGCAACCTCTTTCTAAAAAAGGGGGCAAGAGATTAATTAGGTGTCAATAATCATTTCAAGAAACAAAGTTTGAAACCTTTGATTAAAGGAAATCCCATTTAGAAATTAATTAATAGAGACTAATTATAGGTTTGAAGTAATTTTTGGACGTACAAGTAAGAAAGAACACATAATAGAGCGTTGTACCTTAAAGTTTCCAAGTGGTTTCCATGGCCAGTTTGTGAGGAAACCAGGAGTAGCAGCCATTGATGAACCCACCTCTAACTTCTGTTGCGCTTTGTTTATCTTGGCTGAGTTTGTGTTAATATATATACACAAATATTGTCAAGCTTTTGGTTCACTTTGGTGACATAAACAGAAAAAGGAAAAAAGAAAATGTGACGTAGTTATATCTATTATCTACCTTCTAGGGGTTTTAATGCATTTGATGAAAATGATATTCATCAAAAGAAAACCTTTTAGAAAAAACTCTATTAACTTCAAAATAAAATAAAAAGATAATTTCTTGTAAGAGTAAATATATTATATTATATTATATTATATTATATTATATTATATTATATTATATTATATTATATTATATTATATTATATTATATTATATTATATTATATAGGGTAGGGATCCTAAGAGAATTTCATTCTATTTGAGAAACTTTAAAAGTAATCTCTACCACACATTTTCCCTAAGCAAAAAATGCAAAAAAAAAAAACGGTTAAAAATGCAATTTTTTTTTTGGGAAAATCGGAGCTTTTTCTTAAAGGGTTTTTTTTTTTTTAATTTGGGAGTTATATACACATGTGTATATTGTTAATCTTTTAATTATACATATGTGTATATTGTCAATTATACATATATGTATATACATGTTTAAAATTAAAAAAATAAGTATTATAAACCCTAAACCCTAAAGTTAAACCCTAATGCTAAACCCTAAACGCTAAAGCTAAACCCTAATTCTAAACCCTAAAGCTAAAGCTAAAACATATTGCTAAACCCAAAAGCTAAACCCTAATGCTAAACACTAAATATTATTGCTAAACCCTAAATACTAATGCTAAACCCTACACCCTAAACCCTAATGTTAAGCCCTAATGTTAAACCCTAAATACTAATGCTAAACCTTAAATAACAATTATTTTTCAATTTCAAACATGTATACATATATGTATAATTGACAATATACACATATGTATAGTTAAAAGATTAACAATATAATATACACATGTGTATGAATCTCAATAAAAACTAAAAAAAACAAAAAACAAAACAAAACCTTAAAGAAAAATCTCCGATTTTTCCAAAAAAAAATTGCATTTTTTACATTTTTTTTTTTTTTTTTTTGCTTAGGGAAAATGTGTGGTCCAGAATGTTTCTTAAGTTTCTCAATTAGCCTAATACTTCTCACATGATCCTTATCCATATTATATACATTTAGGGTTAGGATTTAGGGAAAACGGAGAAAAGTGTGAGAACGATGAGAACGCTTATGGATCGTCAGATCAAAACAATCTATCGACTAGATTGGCGCAATGGTGTTTTTGTAAATAACATTAATTTTATTACTTAAACATGCTTCATTAAGGGTAAAAGGTCTTTTACTGCTCAAATTCAAAACGACAAGCTAAATGAGCAACACGCCATTCAAAATGACTAAACACCATTAATACAAAACGCGAAAGCTTAATAATAAAGCGCGTTGCAGACTTAGCAGGTAGATGGAACAAACATTAACTGATTAGAAAAAATTCCTTCCTAAACTGCGTGCCAAAAACATCATTATATAAACGACATTACCACCACTTCCATCATCACTTCCATTGATCATACTAAAAACGCATCTTTAACCAAAACGCCAAGTTTAACCAAAACGCCAAATAGCAACCATCGTTTCATGGAGATACACCCTCAGAATTAGAAGATTTGTGATGCGTTTTGACAACAAAGAAGAGTGTTTGTTAAAACAATCAAAGCCATTTTGAACATGGAAGAAGAGGTACAGAGGGGTATCCTATCACTTGGCATCCCTCTTGATAACGAATGTGATAAACATATAAGGTTATGAGAAGATTAACCAGAAAATTTGGACCAAACAAAACAAATTCAAAAAATGGACCAAGTCATCCCATCATGGCATTTTGATGAAGATACAGACATGGTCACCGTTATATGTGACAACGGAGTGCAGGAAGACTACATACTTGAAGACATCATGACCAAGCAGGGGTATCCTATCACTTGGCATCCCTGTGTAATTTTTTCTGTGTTAGTTAGTGTATTTTATAATCTTGGTCTACAAAACGCCATTAAATATAAAACGTCAAACTTGAAAGATGGGACGTATTACAGCCTTAACAGATAAAGCTGAACAAAACAGTAAATACAAACAGTAACTGAAACGACGGATACTTTATTACTAGCATTTATTATAATTAAATCCCGCCTTTAATACGCGCCAAAAACATCCTATAAAGAGAAACGTCTCAGCACAATCCATTCATCACACCCAAAAACAACGTCATGTTTCCTAAATACCACTCACTTTAAAACGCAACAACAGTTAAAAAACCACATATGGCAAACCTCATTTCTTGGATATTCAGTATTGTTCTGCATGAAGTTTCACTGAATGGATTCTTAGCTGAGGTGGGTAACTCTATAAGATTTTGCTGAATGAGATGGACAAATCTTCAAGAAAAAGAGCCTGATGACTGTGATATGTCATTTTGTGTGCTTTGTTTTTGAAGTATGTTTAGATGATAAGAAGGGATCAATCCTAGTGTAAATGCTATTTTGGACTCCATGATGATAATAGCATCCACACAGACTTTGATCTACAACAACAGGTCAACAAACAACAATAGATCACACCAATATACAGGATGCCATATTTTACTGACTGATCAGCTTCGTCTAAATACGGGCGTTATGTAGGAAAATCGGCATCTATCTAAGGTATTCAAAGGTTCAAGGCACAAAAACTTCAAGACGAAGAGACTGATAACAGTGAAGATTTAGATGAGAAATTGGATTAGCATTTTTTTTTACATTTTTTTGGGTCATTTTGTGTGGTTTGTTATCTAATTCTCCACTGATAAAATACATTATTTCTGTAAAATGTTTATAAAACGACAAGATGCTACAAACACCAAACGCCTAAAAGTGTGAAAACTATGAGAACGGATCCTGGCCGAACACGTTGTTGCTATATAAAACGCCAAAATGCCGAAACTTATAATAAAGTTACTTTAACCAATTATTATTAAAAACTCCAAAAATTAACTAAACGCCATCAAAACAATGTATAAAACAATGTGCCATCTTTATCTAAACGCCATTAAATACAAAACGCCAAACCCTGGAAAGTTGGGACGTGTTACAGCCTTAACAGATGAATCTGAACAAATAGTAACTACAAACAGTAACTGAAACGACAGAAACTTTATTACTAACATTTATTATATTAAAAGCCACATCATCGTAATTGAATTTATTTTTCCTTTCAAAACGCCATAATTATCTGTCGCATTATAGGCCTGCATCCTACATGGCACGACAAATGATACACAAAATACACATAAAAAATTACTAATGTTTTTGATCGTGCATGTTAGGAACGATTCCGATACACCGTTGACTGCGTAGATCTCGTACCTTGTGCGGAATCCAAGTACGAGAGTGGATTAGACAAGAACAAGCTAATTATAATCTGTTTTCTATTAATAATCTGAAAGTACAAAACCACGAAAACAGTTGGACAGAGTTTTGTTACTCTAACATCCAAAGTTACAAATGAACAAGACCCAACACACATATATACACTTGTCCTAGGTCCGCAAATAACTAACCACATATGGGCGCATGTATATGCGGATCAGGAAGCTTGTGTGAATCAACTCTTAACTATGCATGAAACACTAACTACGGATGGACCTGGAGCGGATGGAGTACGCACGGATCAGCTTATTTAACAAACCCTAATGTCACGCAGTCGGTCCGTGTGGATCTACTAAGGTTCATTCGTGTGAACCCATGACTTCACTTGTATGATCAATACACTGAAACCTTGTCTTGTATCATCTGCTCAGCTACGATATGTGATTGACGGGAGCGATAGACATTGTACTCACAGACTCCCCCTTAGATATTGTTGCTGTCAATCTCGTAGCATCTTTATCAACACTCTGAGTCTTTACGAAGCTTTAACAGATTCAGCACCGCAGACTCCCCTTTGCTTTAACAGAATCCCCTTGGATTTGCGTCCTGATTCATCAGCTCCCCCTTTCGATAGACTCTCTTTCCAGGCTCCCCCTTGGTTTAAGCTTCTAGAATCAAAACCTGGCTTAATATCTAAAAATTTTAACAATTTAAATCACTTGAGAGAATTTCTAACCACTTTAGAATCGAGAACCTGGCTCTCTATAAACTTCATTTAACAATTAAAGAATATTTGAGATTTCCAGGATTGGTAAGCTGGCTCTCAACACAAATATTTAACAATTTAGAATTTGTAAATCCAGGAACAAATTACCTGGCTATCTCCCCCTATCAAATAACTATATATCTGACATTCAAAGAATCCAACTTTATAAACCTTTTTAAAGATGTATCTGAGAGGGTTTAAAAGGTTAACAGATAATCAAGTTCAATTCAATAACCCTGATTCATCTGATTATCTACCAAGTCCAAATTAATGACCTTGGAGACTTTCACAAACTATTTTTAGATTTTATATTACAAAACCTCAAGTTTCAAATTAATGAAGTTGTTTATTTTCTGAGACATGATCAGCATACTTAAATTTTGAAACTCAGCTTTCAGACATCGGTTGTCGAAACATAAAGTAGAAACAAAATCTTTTTATATTTTAAAAAGTTTATGCTAAAACACACTGAAAATCTTTTTATAATTTTTATGTTTAAATGAAAAGCTATAACAAAATATTCACAAGTATATTTTTGTTTGAGTTCGCGTTTAGATGATCATATCAGTTTATGACAAATCACTAGCACCATTGATCTAAATAAACTTTAAGTTCTAAACGATTCACTTAAATTGTCAGTATACTGATCCATTTAAATTCTCACACAAACTTCCACTGATTCAAGATACGAGTTTAGTGTTTTAAGAAACTTAATCTTATTCGCGTGTCCCACCTCAGAATATACTCCCGCATCAAAATTCCCTGGATTCAGTCTTACATGTGAATATACCTAAATGATATCTGTCTCTGGGTTAGTGCGAAGCCTTGAGAGCTCAGGTTAGAACTTTCGTTCAGTCAAAGAGATGAAGGCTCGACTTAAATGTGTGTTTCTCTTAGGAATCTTCTTTACAACTGCACTTATATATCTTTCGATATTATTTCAATTTTTTATGCAGATGGAAAGCTTTAAGCGCAAAAGAATTATACGAGGTCTAGGCCATTGCTGACGCAAAATCAGAAGACCATGTATAATACCCCAAATATCAAAAAGTATAAAAACCTAGTATCTCAGAATCAGGCAATCTCTCAAACGAAATTTCAGAGTACTAAGTCCATATATCCGAGAGATGTTCCCCAAGAGATAAGAAAGTTATTGATTTTATGTATATCACAAAATCAATCTACTAAATGTGCGAAAACCTACTGACATATCATCAGTGAGACCGTTTATCACTATTTGACTTTCTATTTCTTTAGAATGTTGTGACCGTCTTACTGATGTAATATCATTTCTTCTTTTTACACAAAAAACTCATTTTGCCTTTTTCATGTTTTTGTCATTTTCAAATTTTCAAATGTTTTTGTATTTTCAAAATTTTTACTCCCCCTAAAATCCAAAACATTTAAAGAAAATTTGGAAACCGATGTAGATAGTTTCATCTCGCCATCCATTTTCTGCAACACATGCTCTGTTTAGTACATAAACACCCCCATGATTAACAAAACATTGATTTTTGACAATGTAAAGCACCATTTTCAAAAAAACAATTGTTTAACCACTTGAAAACTTGTTGTACCAAGTTTTGTTTGTTCAGCCGTGAGGGTTTCGGAGTATTCCTTTAACATATTTTTTCAAAATTTTCATTTTTTTAACAATTTAAAAAACAAACAACAATTTTTTTCATTTTTATGTTTTTCTTATTTTTATTTTTTATTTTCATTTTTTCATTTTTGTTTTAATTATTATTATTAATAAACAAACTTCATGTTTCTCATCCATAGGAATCTGCATCATGTGCCAGCCTGCTCCGCTGCTCATCTTGACATTCAGTTGTCTTCTGGAACACCTGCACATACAACAACTCAATCACTTGAATAAAGCAACCCAGGCCTGTTTGACCTTGGTATTGTAACACAATACGAATCGTTCAATTTCGGAAAATCTTTGTCATTTTTATCAAAAACTTTTTCATTCTTATTTTCAACCTTCTTGGTTGAATCGATTTTGCGTTTCTCACTCACAGAAGTACTTACTTTCTTGGCCACCCAAATTTGTCTGTTTGAAACATTCCTTTAATAAAATCTTGAATCACTTTGAACGTTTCGTTTAGACAAATTACTTTTAGGTTTCCAGATTTGTTTTGGTTTTGATTCAAACTTGGACGTTTTTGGTTTCCAAGTTTGTTTTGTCTTTGCAACATCAACCTTTGGTTTCTAAATCTGTTTTGACTCAAATTTGGGTTTCTTTGGTTTCCAAGTTTGTTTCAGCTCAAACTTGTTTGACTTCTGTTTCACAACCTCGACTTTTTTTTCTCAACATAATCAGGCTTCAGATTTGGACATTTACGACCAATGTGTCCAACTTTTTGACATTTAAAACATGTTTTCTTCGAAACATATTTGGCTTGTTGTTTTCGTTTCTTCTGAGCATAGAACTCCTCATTAGTCTGTCAATTAAATCGGATTTCTTTCTCTTCTTCTGAACTTGTTCTGTGAACAAAGTTTAACTTTCTCTGATGATTTAACTTTTCAGCCATTTTCTTTTGATTTTGTTTCTTTTTATAACCCAACCCAGCCTTTATAATTTTCTTTTTGTACTCTGGTTTGTTATAAAAAGTTTTCTTACTTGCTTTTCTGGCAAATTTGTCAATTTCAAACTTTTTGATTTCTACCAGTTTAAAAACTTTGTCAGTCTTATCCGCAATCACATTTTGAATAAGAACTTCAATATCTGAGTATAATTTGTCCGATCCAACCAAATAGTATGCCAAAATTATTGGATCATCATTTGCCTTTGTCTCAGATTTTGAATTATTTTGATAATTCTTATGAAAACTTTCCTCATCTTCATCATGTGATTCGAACTTATCAGTTTTGGTAGAATCCTCTTTCAAAACGCTTTCAACAACCTTACCTACCACCTCTGAATCAGCCACACCATCAGATTTGGAGTAAGTGACATCAATGTTGTCAGGAAATTGGCCAACTATGTTTATAGCTTTTGCCACCTTTTCGTCATCATAAAATGTATAATTATTCTCCAACGGTGGTGGTATCTGATGAAATTCTGAACCAATGCCCTTTTTGTTCTTTTCAGAATCATGGTTATCTGGTGTAAAGTTGAAAATACGTTCGAGAATATACGAAGAAGCATGATAACTTTGAAGTTTATTAATTTTCTTTTCTTTTTCAGCTAATTCTCGTTTAACTTCAGCATGTTCATCAATATATTGATTTAAAACCCGTTGTTTTCCCTCATAATTAGCTTCAAGAAATCTTGTCGTTTCAATATATTTTGAAAGTCTTCTTTCTATACTTTTTTCTTGACTTTTCAAAGTTTCAAAAGCTTCTTTTACTGTATGATATGA
Source organism: Helianthus tuberosus (assembly GCA_030545235.1). Classification (NCBI taxonomy): domain Eukaryota; kingdom Viridiplantae; phylum Streptophyta; class Magnoliopsida; order Asterales; family Asteraceae; genus Helianthus; species Helianthus tuberosus. The sequence continues at coordinate 123,459,003 of CM060387.1, forward strand.
CAATTTCATTCCATGGTATTCTTTTTGCAACTCTTGAATAATATTATCTTTTTGGACACAATTGTTGCAATCTGCTAAGCACTTTTGTTTTAAAACTTTATTTTCTTTTTAAAGACCATCACATTTTTGTGTCAGCTCTTCTTCTTTTTGTTTCAAAAACTTTTCAATTTCAAATATTTCTTTACATTTTTATTTGAAAACATTTTTGATTTTTGTAAATTCAGTATTTCTTGATTTTAAATTTCCATCCTTCTCAGTGCAGCCACTTCATGTTTCCATGCATTTCCTGCATTGCACTTCATTTACGTATTCAGATTTATCATTAATTTCATCTTTCTTTTCATTGACTTAGCCTTATTAGATGACTTAGCAGATTCAGTTTGAGTTTTTACCTTGGTTTGATCTGCCACCTCTGTGTTGTCAGTCGTCTTCTTTGAAATCTCATCCTTCAGCTTTTGACTCTCGTCAACAATCTCTTTTACGCTCTTCTTCTTCTCAACACTCGCATAGATCACCCTTCTTATGCCCTCATCAACTTCATTCTCATAGTTCGGATCCTCTTTGATCCTTGAATAAAACACTCCTGCAGTAGGAATAGCAGCAACAAGCGCTTCAAAATCTTCCACATCTGGATCTACTACCGGGTTCCCTTTAGGATCTAGATAGCACTTCCCCTCATCATCCCATCTTTTTGCATCCCTTGCTTCAATGAAAACTTTATACACTGCACTCAACCTCATACGTGCATGACGTTCTTCTCGAGTCAGTCCTACTTCAGCAACCAACGCTACCTTTTCCTTTGGAATGTATTTATTCGTATTGAACCCTTTGTCCTTTTGAGTTACCACTAAGGCTTGTTTTCTTTCTTTCGACGAACCTTCACTGATTTAATTTTTTTTTTAATCTTTGGTGGCTGCTCATTGGTGCGATGGTAGATTGCTTTCTTGTAGTAGTCGTCATGAAAAGGATTAACACTTTCATCAACTCCCTGATTCATGCACTCCCTCTTAAAATGTCTTTTTTTCTTGCATCTAAAGCATGTAACCTTGGATTTGTCAAATCCCAGTTTTGTATTTGGACCTTCAAGACATTGCCTCCCTGTAATCTCCATAAACCGTTGAGCTCTCCTGATAACACTAGCCATGCACCATCTGATATCTATAAGCTCCATTTCTTCTGGATGGATCTGGTCATAGTCTTCCTTCGTCATGTTCGGGTTTCCAATTCTACCTCCCACCAGACTTTCGTAAGATGCCATAATAGATGCTAAGAAGCCCATATGTTGCTTGGTTGAATCAGCGTTCAAAATTGGAGAATCTTTCAAATTCAGGGTAATATTACATTGAACCAGATTTGGATTGGATTTATTTGATACAGAGGATGAATGATAACCAAAATCATAGTTCGGAGACCTGCATTTTGATGAATCACCGGAGTTCTCTGCACTAAAGGCCGTACCAATCTTTGGTGCTTGACTGTTCAACATGCTTCCATGATAGTAAATATTTATATTTTGCTGATAATTTGAACTGATCATTTTGTTTTGCCTTTTCAGATCCAGTTCAAGGCTTTCAAGTTTTTCAATCAAACTATCTAAAGTGATCTCGTCAAACTTTGCATCGTTTTTTGGTATCATGACAAATGTCTGCCAATCATCTACATGAGGTAATGCCTCAATCTGTTTGTCAATGATCTCTTCTCTGTCCTTTTTTATGTCAAACCTTTCTAGCTCAATTTTTCAATGACAGAAAAGTTCTATCATTTGTCGGACAGTTTCTCCTTTCATGTAGCTGAACAGATCAAACTCTTTCTTTAGCAAAGATATCTTGTTTTTCTTGATTTCTTTTCCACCCCCAGCCTTTACTTTCAGCGCCTCCCACATAGATTTAGACATTTTATCATGTTGCAACAAACAAAGAATATATTCCCTAACCGATTGTTGTAACAGTGCAATCATTCTTTGTTCGTTCGAGAACTCTACTTTATCGGGATCTTTATACTCTTTAAGTGGAATTATTTCATTTTTCTCATTAGTTGGTTTAACATATCCAAAGTGTAACATAGACCAACAATCATAAGCATATGCTTTCACCCAAATCTCAAACCTATTTTTCCACCAGTTATAATCTTTAGTATTCATTAGTTTTGGTGGTTTTTGATAATTTCCGTATACATTATCATATTTCAAGCTTTATGAATCGCATTAGATATGTTCTTTGAAGTGGGTGTCGTTTCGGATGTGAACGCGTTGTAAAATTCATTGTAGAACTCCTCTTCCATGATTTTCAAATGCTTTAGAATTACCTGCAAATAATCAAACAAAACACTTAAACCAACTTTGAATAACAAACAATATACTATCCTTGATCCGCGAGGATGGACAGATTCAGATCCGTGTGGATGAGCTTTCTTGGTTCGCGCGAATGAACCCAATACACCTAGATACTTGATCTGTGAATAATTCCCAACCTCAATCCGTGTGAATCAACTATATAGTCGATCTGTGCGAACTTCAAAACAAGTATCTAGATCCATGCGTACAAACTCAGCAAGTTCATGTTGTTCATTTTGATAGTTTTTCAAAAAGTTTCAAGGATTTCGTTTGAATTTTGATCTGAAACTTTGAAGGATTGATAAAAACGTGTTTTCGCACTTGTTGAAAAATCAGACAAATTCAACCGTGAATTCGACGTGAATCTGAGTTTTGAACTTGAAAAAGAAGTGTAGAAGATGAGTAGAAGAAGAATCAGTAGAAAATGATGAAATTCAGCTCTGACTTGGATGAATTCAGCTTGTTTCTTGAATCTTCAATCCTTGCAATCAATCTACTGCTCTGATACCACTTGATCGTGCATATTAGGATCGATTTCGATACACTGTTTACTGCGTTGATCTCGTATCTTGTGCGGAATCCAAGTACAAGAGTGGATCAGACAAGAACAAGCTAATTATAATCTATTTTCTATTCACTACAAATAAAAAGCCATTTAGCGGCATACGCTTTTAGTGGCATTTAGCACATGTGTCACTAATTTATGTTTTAGTGGCACTTTATGTATGCCATATTTGCTTAGTATACACTTTTAGTGACATTTAGCTTTTATGCCACTAATTTAAGTTTTTAATGGCACTTTAGATATGCCACTTAAATTTCAATGGGTGTTTAATTGCACTTTATATATTTAATGGCACTTTGTATATATCACTTAAATTTCCAAGTTCTGTTTAAAAATTTTAATTTTTCAAGCACTTTTAAAATCATACATCCTTCCTAGGGGTTGCTAAACGAGTGGAGCTACTCAAACTCAACTCAAAAAATAACACGAATGAGTTGAGCTTTAATTAGCTTGAGTTCTTGGGCCCGAGCCTAAAGTTAAGCATGTTTAGTAAATGTGGTTAAGCCTGAACTTCACTTATCGAGCTTGAGAGCTTACACGAGCCTATTTGAAATATACTTTTTAATGAATATAATAAATAGCTACTTAAATAATAATTTATATATATATATATGAAAAAATTTAGTAAACTAGTAGTATTCCTTATCGCGCGTTGCGCGAATGGTTCAGAAGTAGCAACCACGTAAAGATCCGATTAAATCTATCATATTTACAAGCATCAAATAAATTATTTGCGACTACATGCTTGAGCGTTTTGATTTATTGCTCATCTACCAAACATATAAATTATATGCACAGCTTTGGAGCTCTCTTTTGAATTAGAAAGATGAACACATCTCCAAAAGAAGCCCAAATTGCTGCCCATAATGCTCACTATCACAGCCCTGCTGGAGGCAATGCAACCATGGCTGAAGTGAAATGTGTTGCTGCTAAAACCACACACTAATGATGAGTTCTGCATTCCAACCTGCAAAAAAGTAGTCCGATTAGCAACTAAGGGGGGCGAGGTTAAGATCAACTTTTTGCCCCCATGAGATAGAGATAGTTCAATGCAAATTTGGCAAACAAACATATGGATAACGGGTCAAAATAAGTAACAGGAGGTAAATCTGTTTAGACCATGTGAAAATGGTTTGTTGACAACTTGGTCAAAGGCGTTAGGGGTCAAAATGGATAAATGGTTAAAAGTGTAACCAAACCGCTTCTTTTAATGATAAATGAAAACAGGTTGCGGATCAGGCTGACTTATTGAATTCTGAATGTATATGGCTCAGCATTGTGGCTATTTAAATCCATCTAAAGCTCTGTTGTCTACTATATACCTGCCATGCAGGTGTGCCAACTCCCTCTTTCTATCTCAATCTCGTGATGGTCTCTCTCTCTCTCTCTCTCTCTCTTAGACATGGTGTTCTCTCTCTCTCTCTCTCTCAATATGTTTAACGGCCAGGGTCAAAAACCAAAAAAGTTGAAAAACTGTGGGAAAAATCCAATTAAACTCATCAAAAAAAAAAAAGATAACCGAGAGACTGAGACTCACATTACCAATATCTTAACTCCAACACATAATCATCCTGAACAGCCTCATCGGAAAACATAAATTCCATCTTCGTGCATACACGTCTTTAGACACCTTCAGTATTGATGCTGAGAAAACAAAAGTAAAATCATAAAACTGGAAATAAAAACCACCTTCAGTATTGATGCTGAGAAAACAAAAGTAAAATCATAAAACTGGAAATAAAAACCAAATCACACGAGAAAAAGGCGAACACATTCTTCGTTTTAGAATCTGAACTGGATGTGTATGTTATACAAATAGTCGCACACACAAACAACTTACCCAACAATACATTGTATCCCATACAATATTGATAGGCGCATTAGACTACTAGCCCTAACAGTTTCAAACTATTTCGGTAATCATTTCATTTTATACGGGCCAATTACTTTTGAATAGGTTTATTTCTTATCTCAAATGAGTTAGCGATGGTGGAACTCGCCCAACTTTTATACTTGGTGCATGCAATCTCTTGGCTTTTGTTAACCATAGATTTAGAATTGGTATTGCGATCATGACTATTACAGTTATTATTACTTATGTTTTGCAAATTAGAGAATAATAGAAGTGTAGTGGACCTGTTACCCAACCCATCCTCTATAACTCTTGCAAAAGGGTGTAAACTAAACATGATAAATTGCAATGGTGTCCCTTGTCCAGCAGAATTATGTTATAAATCGCTCACACCATATCAAATTCTTTTATTTTACCTTCACAATTACAAACACCCCCTTTATGCAATTAATTTACCTTTAGTCCATTGGTATTTTAAATTTCTTGTTTTCTTCACTTATAACCTGAATTAGAGAAAATAATCATCAAGACTTTAAACTAACAGAGAACACTTTAAAGAACAACGATAATTTAACTACCATACTCTTCGCCTATACACAATTCTCGATTCATTTTTTATGTTCTCTTCGATCACCGAGAGTAACTACGGACAGGAATGAAATATGAAAAATTAGAGCAAATATTATATCGAATCAATATACTAAAAATTTCGTTGTTAAACAAAAACTTGAAGCAGATATAATATTTAAGGCAAAGACAGACGACATACCAAAGAAGCAGATATCAGCTTAAATCAACAACCTCAAAACCCTATTCATCTGTCATAGTCCTATAGCAAGTGCTAACCTAATACAGGTAAAAGAGAGCAAAAACAACTTCATCACTGGCAGTGTCTAAAGTCACCTGCCTTCAATCATCATCCTCACGGCGTTGGTCAGCAGCTAACAAACCCGTTTGGACGTTAGCCACAAAGTTCGTTTTATCTCTCTGAATAGATTTTGCACACCAAATTTTTGGAATTTCAATCAAATTAGTATTAAATTGTTATAATTTTGAAACTACGAACCTTACCAAAAGACAATCGCTGCCTCCATAGGCCGCTGTTTCACAGTTGTGTGACCGACGCCACCACCACTGTTAGGGTTCCTGGAAAACCCCTAAACGCGTCGCCGGATTGCTTCCTGTGACCTAACCGATGCTACCATAAGCTTCCTTGTCTTCTGTTTAGTTAATCCCAACCGTGCACTCGCCGGAAATCGGTATTGCCGCCTTGCTCCGCCACAGCCTACCCGCGCGCTGCCGTGCCGGGCCTCTCTCCTTCCAGATCTTTCTTCTCTTTGTGACCAGAAGCGGTGCTCTCTTTTCTCAACCTTTTAAACCTATTAAGTAATAAACATAAAAATTACAGAATTGCCATTCTACTGTTCAATCAGTTTGGTTATTAATATATGTATAATTAGATATAAAATAATAATTATAATTAATACAAATTAATTATTAGCTCGAGCTTAAAAATCTACTTGTGAGTTGAGCTCGAGCTTTAGAAACAAAGATTGAACTGAGCCAAGCGTGTGCTCAAACTTTCATAAGTTAAATAAATTCGAGCTGGAGCCTAGAGGTGCACAAAACGAGTTTTTTTCAAGAACCGGGAACTAGGTGGAGCCTGTTCCAGGTTTGGTCAACAAAGTCAAAGACTGGGTCGGGTATGAACTAGTTCCGGGTACGTTAAGGTTTTTAACCAGTTTGGTAGAGTTTTTTTTCAGGTTTTGGCCAGTTCAAGTCCGGGTCTGGAACCGGTATGTACTTGTGGGTTGGGTTGGTTTGGGTAGGGTAGGGTCGGTTCCGGTTCCAGGTTGAGTATTCCGGGTCGGGTAGGAACCTGTTTTTTCTGTAGCTCTACTCGAACCTAGTTGAACTTGGGCTCGGCTTAATATATTTGCAGATTGCACCATTCTTCCCTCTTTGAAACCTGTTAATTTCATTCTATTTTTTCCCTCCCATTTTTTTGTAGTTTTCCCACTATAGTTTCAAGTTTCAACAAAATTGAACCATTTCCCCCCAATATGGATTTCCAATTCCTAAAATCATGTTTTACCAAAATCAACCTCCCTCCCCAACCCTTCATCAATTTCGGTTATCATTTGTATGAATCTCTCTAGGTAAAATTTCGGTTATCATTCGTATGATTATGATTCACCAACAATTTCAGTTTTGGTTATCTGCTTGTGTATCGACTTCTGAGGTACTTTTCTCTCAACATCTTCTCTTCCGTATGTATCTTTACTTCATCGCTCAATTCCACCACGAGAAGTCAGTAATGAAGTGGAAGTCACCGCTAATCCGGCTATTTCTCTGTCGGATGAACCGCATGAAACAACTAGGGTTAGGGTTTCAAAACTGATTTTGTTAATTAAGAGAATTAGATAGTATGTGTGTGTATCTTTTTAATATGGTTACAATCATTTATTTCACTGGTAAAAGGAGAATGGAACCCTAGACCCCTCTTGGGCGGAGAGATTCGCCATTAGAGATACAATTCTCGATAAGAAATTTCGTATGTTAGGTGTTGGTGAAGGTGGTGACTCACTTTTGATTATCACCGTCTCCTGTGAAGCTATTCGGTATTGGTTGTTCTTGTTCAGATTTCTAGTTCCGTTACTCAATAACAAATGCAAGATAGTTCGACCGAAAAATGTTGTTTCTGTTGTGTGTTTTTTCAGCCGTTGTAGCTGAGAATCGTGATATCGGTTCAATCAGCATAAATTATGTTTGTGGTTAACAATAATTAGGGTATACACAAGCAGAACCGAGTAGATCTTGCATTTATACCTCAGTTGTATGGTGTTTTAGACACAGTTATCAACTGCAATTGGTTGTCGAATCGAGAACCAACAAGAATGTCTGCCCTTTCAAGGTAATTACATTATTACTTCTCTATAGGCTGATTTATTGCCCATAACTCTACTAATCTATCTCAAATAGGTGCTTTGCGTCGACCATGTGTCTTATGGTCTATTACAATTATGTAGTGTAAGCTGATTGGAGTTAAGGGCTTGAGTCAATGGGGGATTTGGTAATTTCCTTAATCCACTGTGATTGGGAATGTCATATGAAAAATGTTTATGGTTTGCTTATGAACAATGTGACAAATTCATTATTTAATCATTTGCAATCTCATTGCCACATTAAATACATGCTTACATGCTTACTAATGTAAGATAATATAATGTTTTATTTTTTATCAGATAACTAATCACGGATGGGCGTATGTATGTACGGATCAGGAAGCTTGTGCGGATCAACTCTTAAAAATGCATGAATCACTAACTGCGGATGGACCTGTAGCGGATGGACTGCTCACGGATCAACTTATTTAACAAACCCTAATGTCACGCAGTCGGTCCGTGCGGATCTACTAAGGTTCATCCGCGCGGACCCATGATTTCACTTGTATGACCAATACACTGAAACCTTGTCTTGTATCATCTGCTCAGCTACGATACGTGATTGACGGAAGCGGTAGATATATGTACTCACAGTTTTGTAGCACCAAAAACATATATCTAACTCGCGCCAAAAAAAGGTCATTATATAAGTAGAAGGTAAACAAAATGGCTCAGGTTATTGCAGGGAGGTTTGAGAGGTCAGAGAGACGTTTCGTCCTAAAGTTCTCTGACAGGAGAAGGGTGAAAGTCAAGACAATCAAGGCCATACTTAGTATGGATGAAGCCGTTCAGAGGGATATTCTGGACCTTGAGATTCCAGGGTTTTACGATTGTGAAAGGACTTGAACGGTAATAAGAAGGTTGAAGAGAAAATTTCCAGCAGATGTTGATGACGATGATGTTGATGTTGACGATACTAATCTACCAAAAGTTACCAGTTGGAGTTTGGTTGAACAATCAAGAACGGTGAACATGACTTATCAACACATGGTGGATTATTCATTGACAATGGACGAAATGCTGAACACAGATAGACTACATTTTCTTGAATAGCTCTGTGATTTAGCATCTTCGAACGATGCAAGATCCAGCGTTGTTATGATATTTAAGTATAGGATGCAACAAAGACGAGAAGAGATTATGGCGTTATACGCCAATACACAAGATGATGATGATGAGTCTGAAGAAAGTGATGAACAAAGCGATGGTTGCATCTTTGATGTAATACCATCCACAGAAGACTATTAGGTTTTGTTTGATTTCGTCTTAGTTGTACTCTTTTGAATTACTAATGAATTATAATGAATTTATAAACGCCATGAACGCCAAGAAATTTACCTTTATAACATATGTGAGGTTAATTGAACTGATTAAATCTATAAAAACGCCTAATGAACTTGGGAACGCCATGGACGTAAAGAAGTTAGAATTATTAATTGATTTTAATGAATACGGGAACGTCATAAATGCCAAAATATTTACTATGTAATATAGAAATGATTAATTCATCGAGGCAGATCTAAAAAACAATAAAACGCTAGGTAGTTATTGAATCTAACTAAAAGCCAAAAAAAATCTTACAAGTAAAAAATAAAGCTGTGTTGTGAGACACACTGAAAAAAAAGAATATAAAAGGACAAAAAAGCCCATCCGCCCTTCATTATATTGTGTGCCACGTGTACGACCATGATAGGTTCTCACCGTTTTCACACTTTTAGGCATTTTCTTCTGATCTCGTTTATATATATATATATATATATATATATATATATGAATAGATTCAAGAGTGAACACTAGTGTATTTGCAAACTAAACGAACTAATCCTGGCCATACACGTGTGTAAATCAATGGCCATGATTTGATGATGATATACACTAGTGTATTTTACGATTTGATGATGAAATCCTAGCCATACATGTGTATAAATCAATGGCCATGATTTTTTCACTCAGTTCGCAAATACACTAGTGTTTACTTTAGAACCCTACCATATATATATATAGGGTAGGGTTATAGAGTGAACACTAGGTTGAGAGTGAACTGTGTGAACTAATTTGAGTCATTAATTGTTTAGATCTTGAAAATTTTAATAATGACAGTTTTGTAATTAGAGTAAATTGCCATTTTAGTCCCTGAGTTTTGTCCAAATTTGTCACTTTAGTCCAAATAGTTTTTTTTTTGCATCTGGGTCCCTGACTTTTACATTTTGTTGCCATTTTGATCATTTTGTCTAACTCCATCCAAAAACCCAGTTTGTAACAGGGGGTATTTTGGGGATTTCCTTAAAAAATGTTTTCAGTTGCCATTTTGATCCAATTCCAAAAATTCAAAAAAATTCCAAAAAATCAAAAAAATCTAAAAATCTAAAAAATCATAAAAATTCTAAAAAATTCAAAAAAATCTAAAAATCAAAAAAATTCTAAAAAATCATAAAAATTCTAAAAAATCAAAAAAATTCTAAAAAATAAAAAAATCATTAAATGTTTCGGCACGAAACGGTTCGCGTCAAAACGGTTCGGTTCGAAACGGCACGGTTCGAAACGGCACGGTTCGAAACGGTACGGTTCGGAACGGTACGGGTCGAAACGGTTCGCGTCGAAACGGTTCACGTCGAAACGGTTCGGTTCGAAACGGCACGGTTCGGTTCGATATGGCACGGTTCGAAACGGTACGGTTCGGAACGGTACGGGTCGAAACGGTTCGGCTTGAAACGGTTCGGCTTCGAAACGGTACGGGTCGAAACGGTTCGCGTCGAAACGGTTCAGCTCGAAACGGTTCGGTTCGAAACGGTTCAGCTCGAAACGGTTCGGTTCGATACGGCACGGTTCGGTTCGAAACGGTACGGTTCGGTTCGAAACGGTACGGGTCGAAACGGTTCGGCTTGAAACGGTTCGGCTTCGAAACGGTAAGGGTCGAAACGGTACGGGTCTAAACGGTTCGCGTCGAAACGGTTCAGCTCGAAACGGTTCGGGTTCGAAACGGGTCGCGCCGAAACGGATTTTTTGGATTTTTTATAATTTTTTGGATTTTTTAGAATTTTTATGATTTTTTTGAATTTTTAGAATTTTTTGGAATTTTTTTGATTTTTTGGAATTGGATCAAAATGGCAATTGAAAACATTTAAAATGAAAATCCCCAAAATACCCCTGGTTAAAGATGGAGTTTTTGGATGGAGTTAGTGTATGTGATCAAAATGGCAACAAAATGTAAAAGTCAGGGACCCAGATGCAAAAAAAAACTATTTGGACTAAAGTGGCAAATTTGGATAAAACTCAGGGACTAAAATGGCAATTTACTCTTGTAATTATTTATGTGTGAAAAATAAATGAAAATGTTATACAGGTAAAATATTAACTACTTCTCTCTCCAATTAAATACTTAATTACATTCTCTCTTATTTTTTCTCTCACCAATTAACTAGTTTTTTAATTCTAAAAATATAACCATTATAAAATATTTTTCCTTCTAGAACATGATTAAAAATACTGTAGAAGATATATGTATTATACGTATTCATAATTTAAAAACGTATATACATATATATATATATATATATATTAACAAACATTGTTCCATCCGATCATCTTCTTTAAGTGTACATGTCTGATTTGTATTGTGCACATATGTACATTCATAATATACTTCTAAAAAGAAGTTAATGATATGGTTGTTCAACATGGTACATATGTGTATAGCAAGTATCGGAGATGATTGTTCGGCATTATACAAATGTGTACATAACAGTTTCAACACGTATATACATGTATGTACATTAACAAATCATGTTCTTAACACGTATGTACACATATATACATTACCACACCTATGTTCAGAACAAGTGGACATTATTAAACCATGCTTAGATTAATCATTTTATTCAAAGGTACATATATGTCATATATTAAACTATGTAAAAAATAATTTCTCAAATTAGCAAATATTCAAGTATACGTAAAACTAGGATTTTGCCCGCCGCGCGTTGCGGCGGCGCGCGACGGATGGAAACATATAGTAAGACAAAACACGATTCATAAAACGCAGTGCGTAAAAGACAATTAAAAAAAGTGTAAATCACAAAGGAAGACACAAAGCGTACAACACAATGCCAAATACATTTCGAAAACACATTGCATTGGCATTTGCAAAAGTAGGAGTTATAGTCTACGGATTACAATTGCAATTTTTTTTAAAGTTTGGCGGGTGTAAAAATGGAGTAATAGTGCAAGGGGTAAAAAAGCAAAGTCAAAAAAAGACAAAATGTAAAAGTATAGGGATGGTGGCAGAAATGTGTAAGAGCTAAGGGGTGTTGGTGGAAATGTAAAAGAAGAGGGTTGGTGGCGTAACTGTGTAAAGGCTAAGGGGGGGGGGGGGGTGATGGTGGAAAACCAAAGTACATGATTGGTGCTGGCAAAGTTTGAAAGATGAGGTTATGGTTTTGGAAATCCAAAGTAGAAGGTTTAGGGACTAAATTTGTCATTTTATGAAACTTTCAAGATACCAAAGTCAATGAGCTAAAATTGCAACATCGTTAAAGTACGGGGGGCAGGGAGGCATAGCCGGTGGGAAACCCGCGTGCGTTGCAGCGCGAGTACATTGCAAACATCGAATAGATTAGTCGAAGCGTTATGTAATGCGTTAAACATGTGAAAACGCACATTTTGACGTATCCAATTTAACTCAATAGCATTGTAGCTGGATAAAAATGTAAAGTATATCGTATTTATATGTGACCCGGCTCATACATAGGAAATGTAAAAAAAACATAAAATGTGTATCAATGGAAAAATAATACGTGTAATAAAAAGTGATATTCATATCAACGGAAAAAATTATACCCTTAGCGTGTTGCGGTAGGGTCGAAACGTAGAATTGGAAACGTACATAAAACAATCAAAAAACAAAATATATTTGACTTGACTTGTTCCCCAAAAAAGTTTACATCGAAACGTATACCAACTCGAATTTATACGGACACATAAATTTTAATATTCATAATACAACCCGCGGGCGATGCATCGTGGGCACATTGCAAACAGATTAGTCCAAGCGCTATGTCATGCACAAACCATATGAAAGCGCATGTCTTGACGTATTCAGTTCAACTCAATGTATGGTTGAATCCAAACGTTTAGTTTTTAAAAAAGAAATTTAGTGAACGAAAGTAATTAAAGAAAGCAATAACCTAAAAATGTATAGATATACGGTACAACGATAAAGTTGAAACATTATAAAATTTTGAGATTAAACCTCAATGGTCTAATATTGCAATGTAATTGAAGTTTAACTTGGAAAGGAAATTGACTCAAAACACAATTTAACAAAACTAAAAGCAAAGGGCCAAAATGTATTTTACTCAAAGTATGGGTGAAAAATTGAAGTTTAACTTGGAAAGGAAAGAGACTCAAAACGCAATTTAACAAAACTAAAAGCAAGGGGACAAAATGTATTTTACTCAAAGTATGAGTGAAAAGAGAAAATGTCGAAATGGACTTAAAACGCAATTTAAAAAAAACTAAAAGCAAAAAGCCAAAATGTATTTTACTCAAAGTATTGTGTGAAAAAGGATTATTGCCATTTGCGAATTATTTAACTTCTAATTGCACCTATTTGTGTAGAAAATATATTACTTTATATTGTTTTTATGTTTTTATTTTTGTAGGTATCAAAAAAGACAAAGGTGTTATTAGTTACATTATTAGTACCTGGAAGGAAAAAGACAAATTATTGAGCAAATGGGAAATTGGCTGGAAAAAAAAAAAAAGACAATTGCATGTGGGCTTTGGAGTTTGGATGTAGGCTTTACATGTGGGCTTGAATGTTTGCATGTGGGCTTGGGCTTGAATGTAGGCAAAGTCGGTGGAAACCCCACCGACTTTGTGCTTTAAGACTTTAGGTAATATTGTTTTTATGTTTTTATTTTTGTAGGTATCAAAAAAGACAAAGGTGTTATTAGTTACATTATTAGTACCTGGAAGGAAAAAGACAAATTATTGAGCAAATGGGAAATTGGCTGGAAAAAAAAAGACAATTGCATGTGGGCTTTGGAGTTTGGATGTAGGCTTTACATGTGGGCTTGAATGTTTGCATGTGGGCTTGGGCTTGAATGTAGGCAAAGTCGGTGGAAACCCCACCGACTTTGTGCTTTAAGACTTTAGGTAAATATAGAATCAATATCATAAAATGAATGTAAATATCAAAAGAATGAAAATCTCATATGATTAGGTAATATATATATATATATATATATATAGGGTTGGGTTCATTTCAGAACTATAAATAATTGCAGAACCTTCAGAACTCTTAATAAACAATCTTTTTATTTAGTATTTTTATTTTTAGAGCACTTTTATCATTTTTTCGATGTATTTTTATGATTACATACATGTTAAAACTAGTTTATCATTTTTTAGTATGTAATTTTATGATTAGACATATGTAAACTGGTTTTTTTTTACATATATGTAATTAGTTGTTACACATATATACAATTTGATTATTATACATGCGTAAACATCTCTTAACATGTATGTAATTATAAAAATACATATAATAAATGAAAAAAGTACCCTAAATACAGAAATTTATATATAAAACAATTGTTTATTAGGAGTTCTGAAAGTTCTGTAATTATTTAGAGTTCTGAAATGATCCTCAGCCTATATATATATATATATATATATATATATATATATATATATATATATATATATATATATATATAGGGGATGGATCATGAGAAAACTAGTTTAAATGAGAAAACCAAAAAAGCCTAAAAAAACCTAAAAAACATACCAATTTTTTTTTTTTTTTTACAATTTTTTATAGAAAAATCGCTACTTTTTATGTATGGAAAAAAAATTTCAAAAAAAAAAAAAAAATTTTTTTTTTTGGTTGTACTGCACATGTGCACTAATACATAAAGCTTAAACCACTTAACCCATCCCTCACCGACACCCCCCAAAAACCTAAACCCCCCACCCCCACCCCCCAAATACCTAAATTCACCCTCCCACCAAAAGCCTATGTAACATCCGTGCTTGTAATCATTGTGAACAGTTCTATTATCAATAAAACAATGTTATTTGATCCCAATGTTTGTTTGGTTGTGTTTTACATTTTTCATGTTTTGACTTTTATGTAATTTCAAATTCTATATCACTTTCTGGAGAGTTATACGCAAACTGGTACGTAAACGTAATCAGTTTAATGCGAAAAATACTATGGAACATCAACATATACCTAACATACCTTAAATAACCTTTACATAACTTAGAAATAAGTTTTGAAGGCTTTGGTATGGCAAAAACAAGTTAATTCGCTTACAGGGGCTAAACTTGACAAACTGTGAAAGTATGCCAATTTGAACTGTAACGAACATTCCGGAACATGACCATAAGTTAAACATACCATAAATATCCTTTACATAGCTTAGAAATAGGCTTTAAGGGGTTCGGTATGCTAAAATAAACTTTTGGGTCTTTCAGGGACTAAAAGCGTAAAAAAGTGCACAAGTTTGCACTTTCGCGCATAACTCACGTTCTGAATACATCCGGACATCCAAAAATTTATGTAAGCACTAAAATATTTTATTTTAGTGTTTGGCAAAAGAAAAATCCATTCGTTGCGTCATTTGGATCGTTTTTCGCGCTTGTGCGCATTCCGTCGTAATTAAGCGAACATCGCGTTAGTACGACCAAACGAACCAACATCCGGCATATTTTTGAGCATGTTTCATGTTCCCTATACTTTATCATCCTTGTGAAGCTTAAAATGGGCTTAACGGGTGTTAGAAGTGCCAAAACACGATGATACGCGCACAGGGACCAAAACTGCCAAAAATCAAAGTTGCTGGTCTGCAAGGTCCTTACGGACCGTAAGGGTATATGCTTACGGTCCGTAAGCAGTCCCCAGATCAGCAGAAATGCAGAAACTCATTTTTAACGGCCTTTCAACTCTCCAAAGGTCAAGTGCCACATGTTAACCTCCTATGGTGGCCAAAATCAGTTACCATAACATCTTGACAAGTGTACGGGCTAGATCATTCCCTCTTTTCCAAGAAACGATCCTAACGGTGGACCGAAAACTATAAATACCCCACCCCCATTTGCTTCAAACTCACAAGAATCTGATCAAAAAGACTCTAAGTTGGAACCATTGTTTCATACCTGAGTTATTTTGATCTAGATTAGCATTCGGGGACCCTTCGTAAGTGTTCCTTCGTTCTTTTATTGCTTTTCGAGTCTTTTCGAGTCTGAAAGTCAAACTTTGTTTGACTTTCTGCGTTGACCAGTTTATGGTCAATGCGAAGTTCGTATGAACTTCGCAACGTGATTGTAATCACGATGGTTATAGTCCCTTGGGACTATGCCTACTGATTACCACGTTGTCTAGGGTCGTAGGGTAAGCGATCTAATAAATCGCTTATACCTTCGAACCCGACCCGTTTGGTCGATCATTAGGATCCGACCAAGCACATTAGGTGACCATAGCATATAGGGAATAACCTTCCAAGGTTATACCTTATGGTCGCTTCGTTTAAGTAGTTGTATGATAGGTAGTTTATATGCCTTAGGTAAATTACCAAAATACCCCTTTGATGCCAAAATTTGTTTTAAACATATGTAACATAACTTTTGACATCTAAACTGATTTGACAACCATATTAGACATGTTAAGGCATATTTTACTTGTCATAGGACTAGTTAGGCGTTCCGAACGCGTTTCACGCGAACGACGCGTTAAAGTAGCATAAGCTACCTAAACGGGTCGTAAACAATTATGTTAGGTTTCAATTAGTATGTAGGCTTTGTTAAACCAAATGACACGAGTCTCTACACTCGTTTGGTTTACAAACCCTCATTCTACCCGATCTTCCGATTTAGGTCCGGTTTATTAACATAGTTACCTATATTAGGTGTCGTTTGATTCCGAGATCTCTAGCATTGCTTGGTGGTTATCTTAGGACTACTGAACAATCTCAAGTGAGTACATAGACCCCTCTTTTACTGTTTTCCAAACGTTTTGGGGTGAAACACATGTGCCTACTTGTTACTTTCATGCTTTCCATGTTTTCACATCATATACCTACTATGTTCGTTAGTACATTATAGTACATGATTTCATTACATTTCATGCTATGTATGTCCATTGTGTGCATACTTAGTACATTGTTTTACATTACATTTCTGCTATGTATGTTAACAGATAGCATGCTAGCACATTGATTTACATGACTTTTCTGCTTTGTATGTTAACTTAGCATACTTAGTACATTGTTTTCATATAACATGTTCACTTTTGCTATGACATTTGGTTTGCACAAACGAGACTATTATACGTTCATTAACATTAGCTACGCCGCTCGGTAGTAAGTACTGGTACCATAGGACTTGACAAATCCCATTCCTGACATCCCGGGTTTGTTTGGATGTAAGGAATGACTGAATCCGAAAACATTTCTTTTGATAACCTTGACTGAAAGGGTTATCCGACTGTCTCAAGGCTTGAATGTATGCGTTAACTTACCACATAAATGTTTGTATCAATGTAACATGCATTACTTTTCAAAACATAACTTTTTGATATATTCAAATTACTTTGTTTTGTACATTTATACATTTTGGACTATGTGACAATGCTTTACTTACAATACATAACTTTTGTTACACATTACTTGACTACTTTTGGACTTATAAACATTTGACATGGCTTATACAAGGACTTTTGACTATTGGTTTAAACATAGATTTTATACTTTGGTGGTTTGTTTAAGTGATTTAAGTAACGAGGCATGAGTAATATGATACAAGCATGGTGGATACGCCGCTAGTACTTCCTATATATAAGTGTTTGTATGGTATTACATATGGTAGCGTTATTTAAATCATTCCAATTTGGACATATGACATTTTATACAAATAACATACTTTTCACAAGACATTGTTTTACAAAACAACTTATCTTATACAAACTCATTTTCTTGGTTATTTATTTAACCATACTTTATGATCCTATTTACACATATCATCTGATCTTATCGTTTTTCAAATGATTTACAAGACAAAACAAATTACAAGGTTCATGACTGACTGTTATTAAACAATTTCTTAAACTTAAGTCATGAATCCTATTTCCACAAAACCTATGTATCTCACAGGCATTTTTATGCTGACGTACCTATTTTCACATGTGTTTTCAGGAGCTTTTCCGTAGGATGATGATCATGACACTAGGGCGGACCTGTGCCTTAGAGACTTAAAAATGGAGATAGACTTTGTTTAATTATGTTATAAACTCTTTATTTACTGTTTAAAACAATGTAACACTTATGTTGATAAATAAATACAACTTTGTATGCCATGGTTATGAAACAATTAATTCTGTTACAACACTCCCCGACGTTTTCCGCCACGTCTTGTATGGTATACGTGGTCGGGGTGTGACAGCCTAACCCCCCCACCCCCCAAAAACCTAAACCCCCCCCCACCCCCCAAAAACCTAAACCCCCCCCCCCCCTCCCGAAAACCTAAAGCTAAACCCTAAACATAAACCCGAAAAAAACCTAAACCCCCCACCCCCACCCCCCAAAAACCTAAACCCCCCTCCCCCACACCTAAAAACCTAATCCTAATCCTAAACCTCCAAAAAAACTAACCCTAAAAGCTAAACTAGACTCAAAAAGCTAATTTTAAGCATGTAATGCAATTGTAGTAGATGTTATATTGCACATGTGCACTACGATAATAATAGTATTGAAAACAAGACGACACCATAAATCTTTTTTTATGTCATAAAAAATATGCTCGAATATACTTGAATGAAAGATACAAAAATTTGTGATCTTATGGTGCCATTTTTGTTTTAAAATGATAACGTATTGAGAAATGGGAAATGTTTGAAAAGTTATATATTTTTTTTCCAATTTTACCCCTCCTTCATTAAAAGTCCCCCATCCTTCATTAAAAGTCTCCCCCCTCCTTTTTAGTGGTTTTTAGTTAGTTTTCTAGTTTTCTCATTTATATCTAGTTTTCTCATGATCCACTCCCTATATATATATATATATATAAAATGAAGTGTGAGAACGCTTACTGATCGTCCGATCAAAACAATCTATGGACTAGATTGGTGCGATGACATTTTCATAAATAACACAAATTTTATTACGTGGACGCGCTTCATTAAGGGTAAAAAGGGTAAAACACCATTCCTCACATAAAACGCCATTGAAAAATAAAACGCCAATTTTATCACTGCGTACTTTTTTCTGTGTTTTTATTTAAGCTCTCTGGCTATAAAAACGCCACAAAATATGAAACGTCATAATATATAACGCCAAAACTTACATCCGGATAAATGTTAATTACATTTTTTGTTATAAAAATAACATCCCGCCTAAACTACGCGCCAAAAAGAATTATATAAATAGAAACGTCTCACCATCTTCCGTTTATCACACCAAAAAAACACACAAATACACACAGTGGTTGCTAAAAAAATACAACTCAATGTAAAACGCCAAAAAAATACAACGACGACAAACATCTTTTCTTTGATACTCATTAAATATTCTGCATGAAGCTTCGCTGAAAGATTTGTTACGTGAGTGTAGTAAAATTTTGCTGCATGAGATGGACAAAATTGAAAAAAGAGGGACTGATGACACCCATATGTCATACTGTCATCTTTGTTCCTGAAGAAGGTTTGGATGATAAGAAGAGACCTATATCAGTGAAAATGCTACTTTGGCATCGATGATTATAATGAAGACGACAGGCAGATAGCATCCACCCACACGGGGTCGATCTATGTCTCCAACATCCACAAAGACACTTCAACTCATGAACAAAGAAAATAAACAACGCCAAACCCAAAAAAGAGACTGATAACACTGAAGATTTAAAATCATAAATTGCTTCTACTTTGTTTTTTTTTTAATTTTCTTTATCTGTTGTTTGTTTTGTAATTTCAGTTAATAAACAACAAAAGAATATTAATGCTATAATGAAAAATATAATAAAACGCCAAAATGATCAAATGCTTGTAAAACGCAATCATGCCATAAAAACGCCCCCCAAAAAACTAACAAACTATAATAAAATTACTTTGAACAACTACTATTATAAAAAAGCGTGAAACAATGTGCAAAGCATATAAAACAAAAGAAGTCCAATCGTTATCTAACCGCCATTGGAAAATAAAATGCCATAATTACAGCCGTCAAGATTTGACGTGCTACACCATAAAAACAGTTGAGTCTGAAAACAAAACACGGTAAACTGCAAAAAACAGTAAAATGAAACGACGGAAAACATAATTACTAACATTTATTATATTTATTTAACTTTTTCAAAACGCCATAATTACCTGTCATACGCGGGAAAAAAGTCAATATAGAAGAAGACCATGAGAACACAAGCTCAAACACGCCAAAAAATTTGACTAAAACGCCATATATTGTCCAAAACGCCAAAAAAATAAAAATGGCTAAGGTTATTGCGTGGAGGTTTGAAATGAAAGAGAAATGATTCATCGTAAAGTTCTCTGATAGGAGAAGGGTAAAGGTAAGGACAATCAAAGCCATGCTTGGAATGAATGAAAAGGTTCAGAAGGATATCCTGGCCCTTGGGGTTCCAATGGACAACGATTGTGAAAGAACCAGAACTGTAATAAAAAGGCTGAAGAGAAAATTTCCGGCAGAAGATGATGATGATATTGACGACACTCCTATACCAAAACTTAGCAGTTGTATATTGCATGAGGAAGAAGGAACACTTGAAGTGACTTATAAAAATGGGGTGCAATATTCAAGGCCAATGGAAAAAATGTTGAAGACAGGGTTGCTATCTATCATTGAACAACTCTGTGATTTAGCACCTTCAAACGATCCAAAATCCAAGGAAGTAGTGATATTCAAGAATAGGCTGCAGCAAAGAAGATACGAGCTAATGGCGTTATACGCAAAAATGAAATTTGATGATGAAGAATCTGAAGAAAGTGATGAACAAAGCGATGGGTACATCTCTGATGTAATCCCACATACAAAAGACTATTAGTTTATTTTGATTTCGTGTTATTGTAATTTTATAAAATATTAATCTATGGTAATCAATTATTAACAAAAAGATACAAAACACCAAAAATGACATGGAAAAAGCCATAACACCAAAAAAATTAACTATGTCACACAAAAAGAATTAATTCAACGAGAAGAAATCTGAGAAAAATAGTAAAAACGCCAAATAATTAATAATTCTAGATAACGCCAAAATTATCTTGCACGCAAAAAATAAAGGAGCATGTCAAACGCGAAAATCGTGAAAGGAGAAAAATACTAAAAAGACAAAAAAACCCTCGGACCCTGATCGTGCCCCACGCCACGTGTTTGGCCAGGATGCGTTCTCACCTTTCTCACACTTTTTACCGTTTTCTCCTGAACCCGTTTCTATATATATATATATATATATATATATATATATATATATATATATATATAGAGAGAGAGAGAGAGAGGGAGGTTAACCTACAAAAAACCTTATCGTACATCATGTACGCAAAAAGCGTAACCGTCCGATCAGATGCATAATCACGCTTTGGACATGTAATCACGCTTTGGACATGTAATCACGCATGGGGGTTAGTTTTTTTGGGAAAATCACGCACGTTAGTTTGACCAAAAAATGAAATTACGCACGTTATACTCCTTGTCGCGTATGATAACGTAGGATAAGCTGTTTTGTACATTATACTTATTCTATATATATATATATATATATATATATATATATATGAATGTGTTAGATAAACTACCATAAAAAATATAAGTAAAACATGAAGAGTCAATAGTTTCATTCGAAGTCAACTAGCATTTTAAAATTGCTAATTAGTTTATTATGGTATCTGATTTCCTAAATTGTTTAGTAAGTATTCAACTGAATTACTAAAATATATTTTGTTTAGGAAAGATTAAATTTAATTACTAAAATGTGCTTGAATAATACACAGGTGTGTAAATCTGGTTTATACCCGACCTCAGGGAACAAGATAATACATAAGTGTATAAGTCTTATATATACTGACCTGTATACACATATGTTAAAAAACACAATTTAATTAGGCTTAATATTTAATTTTAAAAAGAACATAAGAGTTTATTTAAAAAAAATTAGCTCTTTAATCTCTTATAATTAAAATAATGAAGAAATAATTAAAAATGAGAGAAAAAATTTAAGAGATAAGAAAAGTAAAGGATTTTAATTAATTAAAAACTAGAGAAAGAGGGATAGAGAAAGAGAGAGAGAGAGTTAAGAGATTAGAAAAATTTAAGGATTTTAATTAAAGATATTTGGCTAATGTCAATCTTATCCTTTTAATTTAAAAAATATCAAAGTCCTAGATTAGTTCACCCAGTTCACTCTCAAACAATTGTTCACAAATGAACGCAATCCC
Organism: Helianthus tuberosus; assembly: GCA_030545235.1. NCBI lineage: Eukaryota > Viridiplantae > Streptophyta > Magnoliopsida > Asterales > Asteraceae > Helianthus > Helianthus tuberosus. The sequence goes on from CM060387.1 coordinate 123,481,143, forward strand.
CTCTCTCTCTCTCTATATATATAATTTAAACTCTGACTACAATTTCATGCTTAAACTTTAGCCTTAAAAATCAAAAAAAAAAAAAAAAAAAAAACAATACCTAGCTGTTATTTAGTAAAAATATTTCTTCACATTTGCCTTCGATTTAAAGATAAACTGAAAGAACAAAAAGAGTCACTAAAGAGAGTAACCAAGTTTCACATGTGGCTTGCGTATCAATCACCCCATCGGGAGGACACTCGCAGTCGTTAAACAACTAAAATCAAATTAAAAACAAAGAATTGTACACATTTTGTTCATATGAGTTTTTCTTTTTTATTTGCTATAGCGAGTATACCGTAACCGACTTAGTTCCCGCCCTCCACAGCAAAGAAGATTGATTCCACCAGGTGAGTTTAGTCATCCGTATGTTTTCTTTTATAATCTTGTAGATGTTATAAGCGTTATCTTTTTCCTATTTAAATTTGTAGCTTATTATTTTCGTTATTTAATTGATACGTACATAATTTAGACAACTCACTGACAAACCGACCGCTATCCACGTTCATACTGGTGTATCTAGTTGTGATTGAACAAAGAGGACCGACTTTAAACATATCTCCGTATCTAGTTAGTTGTGATTGACCAAATAGTACCGACTTTAAGCATATTTCCATGTAAATATTAATATATGTACCAAACATCCCTGAACTACTCCCATGTGACATTAATCATCCTTGCTTCCTATGTTATTGTTATATTCAAAATAATTTTATTGCTTTATATAGAAAAACAAATAAAGCTTGAAGTCTTCAACAAAATTTTGTGTTAGCTTTTGTACAAACGAGTCGTGATTCTTTTGGAAAAAAATAATGTTTTAAATACGACAATAGAAGGATATAGCAATACTACCTTTACTACTATGTAATCGGTTCACCTTTAATATAACATGGAAAAAAAAATATGTTTTTTGACATCTAATTTACCACCGAACAAACAGATGCAACCCGGATTTATAATAAGAAAACGACCTACAGACGTATTAATTATAACCACCGAACAAACAGATGTAACCTGTATTTAAAATAAGAAAAATATCTACAGACGTATTAATTATAATAAAATGTTTTTAGTTATATCTAAAGAGTCGGCTCTAAAGAAAAAAAATTACCTCTACCATATATGATAAGTTTTATGGGAAAAAAAGGTGAATTGCATTATTATTAAACCATATATAAAGAAGCAACCACTATATGCTTTTATAGGTTGTAACTTGTTTATTTAAAAATTAAAAAGTCCGGTTTGTAGAGAAGAAACTAAGCTAAATATGGCAGGAAATGGAATTTTCCCTTTTAAGTATTATAGGTAATGGACGATAAAAACTTGTAAAACCGTTATACATTAAAGATAAAAAAAAAAAAAAAAAAAAGTGAGTAAAGAGCTCATGCATGACGATGTAGTACTCACTTAATTTTTAACGTGACAGTAAAAACTTTAAAAACCATCACACATGGTCTAAAGCAAACTTTCTTAATCCAACATAAGAGCACTCACATTTTGTTCTTCTATATCTTTGTCTTTAAAGTTGATCAATCATCCAAGAATCAAATACCTGATTCTGGTTTTTTTTTTTTTAATCTTCACATTTAAAATTTAAAGTTTTATGAATAGTTTTTCTCCAAATATAAAGATTCAGTATTCATCATCCTTAAAAATGTTTGTGAGTATTTGGAAACCCAAAAAATACAATAAAACTTGAGGATTAAAGATAGAGAATAAGATGTGATACGTTTAACAAAAACTTGAAATAAATTTAAAAAAATGTGATATTTATTAAAATTATAGAGATGGGGATACAAACAACGTACTATGGGTAACTCATTTCTAAGTGCCACCTACCTTGTTTTTAATTTGAGTACACCATAGTTTTGATAGTTTTATGAGAGTAACTCATTTCTAAGTGCCACCTACCTTGTTTTTAATTTGAGTACACCTACCTTGTGTTTAATTTGAGTACACCACAGTTTTATGAGAGAGGAAAGCATCGTACTAATAGGGCATGAGTAACACAATTCCTTTCTAGTAAACTAATAGGGCATGAGTAACACAATTCCTTTCTAGTAAAATGGTAAATTACACTTTTCATCCTTTATGTTTGTACCAGATTGCAACGGATAGCCTTTAACTTTAATAATTACAATCACAATTCTTTATTTGCAAAACCCGTTACACTGTACGTCCTTTAGCACTAACCTAGTTAAATTTTTTTTATTAAATTTATTCACTTAAGGGTATTATGGTTAATTCATACTTTTATTTAAATGTTTAATAAAAAAAATACATTTAGACATCATCTTCCCAAATTTCTTAACCCTAAAACCCTAACCACCACATCTTGCCACCACCACCACCTCATCCCGCCGCCACCACCACTGAAGAAACACGGAATCACCGCCGGGGTGATTGAACCGATTTCTCTGAGTGGGTGAGAATCACACCTTGTTCTTTCTCTTGAACCTAGATCTGAAAATGGAGAAGAGAAGAAAGTGGAGCTGTAGAGATGACCGGTAGGGGAAAGAATCCCCTGTTTCCGGTAACAAAAAGTGTGGCGGCTCCATTTCATCTACCCTAATAATGAGGTGAACACCTCTTTATATAGGGGATATGGCCTCCCCTAACCTCAATGGGCCAGACCCAGTTAGGGGTTATCTCTACAAGCCCCAGCCCAAAGTAGTGTAAACTACATCGCGTTGGGCCTCGTGGTTGGGTTAGTAAGCAACAATAATAAATAATTAATATAAAAGCAACAAGTAACGGGAAGTCTGACCGCTCGGGTCGGGTCTAATGCCGTACCCCATCAAGTCCCCCAGTCTAGTGCTGCTCCCGCGTGCAAGCGTGGTAGGAGTACTAGACTTGTTAGGAGTGCTCGACAGTAAAGATTGAGTTTTAGGCTTACCTGTCGCCCGGGTGCGGGAAAGTTGCTGGCCATGCTTGTTGCGTCTGTCTTTCGCTGTGAGTAGAGATAATGGAGCGGTGAATATTACATGATACTGGTTGGGCAAACCTGGCGCACGCTGATTGGTTGCAAGCAGATGCTATTTGTACTGGCGCATTACCATGAGCTTGTCATGGTTGCGCGTACGTGGTTAGGTCTTGTGCATGAGTCTTGGAATTGGCTGAGTTTTTGACGGTTGAGTGTGGTTAGGGCCCAACGTGCGTATGACTGATGCAGCATTTGGGACCATACCCCTTCAACCACCTCATCCTGCCCCAACCTCTGCAACTCCCCCTCTCACCACATATTGTTTTTATTTCGGTTTAAAATTTGAGATAAATTAATATCCTCAGTTTTGTACTGTTATGAGATGGCTTAAGAGGCATGTGGTTAGTTGCATATGTGCTTGCAGCCATTATTACTCTGTGGATGTAATCATTTTACTTATGTACCAGGTATTGTCCTATGTTGTTTGTCGCTTTTATTTCCACACAGATTAATCATCACTTTTTATGTACATACGATATTCCTGGAAGACCACATGTACGCATGCATTTGCATCCGTTCGATCGGTTTAGATAAACTGACAAATGACAAGGTTTTCTGCTTCAATTTCACAGCCTAATCCTTTTTCTATATTTCCACCTTCAGAATGTGGAAATATCAAATTGCAGGACCACAACTTAATAATAATATCAAGTTGTTCAGGGGTGGTGGTGGAGAAAAGGTATAGAGATGATGTGGTGGAAAGAAGTGGTGGTTAAGGTTTTAGGGTTAGGAAATTGGGGAAGATGATATCTATATGCATTTTTTTTGTTTTATTTATTAAACATTTAAATAAAACATGAATTGACCATAATACCCTTAAGTGAATAAACTTAACAAAAAAAATTAACTAGGTTAGTGCTAAATGACGTACAGTGTAACGTGTTTTGCAAATAAATGATTGTGATTGTAATTATTGAAGTTAAAGGTTATCCGTTGCAATCCGGTATAAACATAAAGGACGAAAAGTGTAATTTGCCCCTAGTAAAATTAAAGAAGAAAAAAACTAAACAACATTTATAGGACACATTAAGTAAAATAATTATTTTAAATTTTAATTCTTAATTCTCAATTCTCTGTGAGGTGGAAGTATGATACAGAGACAGATGACGGAATCGGTATCATATCATAAGGCTGTAGGGTGTGGTCATAACCCTCATGACCACCATGATCCTCCACATAGGCACCATGTCATCCATCTTTAATTCACCATTTAAAACCACTACCCTAAAGGTATGGTAATGACCCAAACCACTATCCCCTTTATTTTTTTTAATTTATTTTTGTCTTAAAATTTTCAAATGGGAGGGTCGTGACAATCATGGTTTAATCCATGGGAACCACCATTAATCAAGGAGGGGGGTGATATACCATTTAATTAATGGTCCTATGTGGAAATAATGTTTCAATCTATGACCCCCACACCCCATAGCCTAAGCGGTGTGGTAGAGCCAAAGTCGGGAGGAGACAGAAGGAAATATGGGTTGTAGTAGTGGTAGAATTAGAACATTAACTCAGAGGTATCCTATAAAAAAATTTCACCGTCAATCATACTATATTAAAAAAAACGACAATAAATAAATAAAGTAAAACAAATACCTAATAGATTTGTCCTCTTCTTTTTTTTCATAGCTTGAAATCGTTCCATTACATTGTCGTCTTTTACTTCATGTAAAAAATCATTTTCGACCGCACAAACCATAGCATTGTTCAAAAATTCCAGGCCCATTCGATTGCGTAAATCCGTCTTGACAAGCTTCAATTTCGAAAAACATCTTTCAACGGTTGAGGTTGCAACCGGTAAAAGCAAAGCTAGCTTCACTACCCGATAAACTGAAGGACAAGAACTATGTGTTCCCGTTTCAACCTTAACACGCGCAAAATCACTTATTCCATTCAAGTTTGCAAATTTATCATCATCGTTTATAGTGTGACTAAATGACTCAATATCACCCAAAAGAGTCCATATTTCTTGTGTAGTAAAATCAACCGAGTACATCTTAGCAAACGCCAATATCTTCGATGGGTCAAACTTAGAAAAACCGTTACAAGGATATAAACCCGTCATATTTTTTATCAAACTAGTTGTTACCTCACGAAATCGATTTCCTGATTCTCGAATTTGCATGTCCAAAACCTCATTAAAAATGTCAACTTCAAAATGATGTCGATTTTTAATGACATTCTTTCGGTTTCTTGGATTACCATAACTTTCTGTCATGTCCAACATTGTAATGTTGTATTTTTTTACAAAAGGAAGTCACTTTTTCCAACATCGGTTCAAACCTATTTTGTCTTAAAGCATTTAATGCTCGTTTTGTACCATTTATCAAGTTGGCCGCTTCTAAATAAATCTTTACCTTTTTGTTGAAGGTGTTTTGAAAGAGCATTTGTGTAGCTTAATATATCTCCCATCAAATGCATATAAAAAACAAACTCGATTTTTTTAAAATATGATAGAATACCTTTTGCATTTGTTCGTTGTTGACTGCAATCTCCATCTTCTTTAACATATTGAAGTACGGTAACAACTTTCGGAAACAATCTAAGGAAACTGATGATGGTTCTTTAATGTGAACCCCATCGTGTATCACCGGCTCGTGCTAGGGAAACCTCTTGGTTTAATCCTTTACCCGTTTTAATTTCACCTTCAAGTATTTCTTTTTCCATTCTCGCTTTTTTTCCCCTCCCTTAACATATCTTTTCGTTTGCAAGAAGCTGAAACCGTAGTGACAACCATGGAAAGGATATGGCTTGTTATTTAGTTTGTAAACAATTTGGGCTTATTATTTAGTTTGTAATTGGGCTTATTATTGGTTTGTAACCAATCTGGGCTTATTATTGGTTTGTAAACAATTCTTTTAGGGGTGTCCTCGTAGTTGTTTAGGGGCATCCTTTGTATAAAAATTGGAAAAAAAAATTTACACTACCGGTAAAAATTTGAGCTGTAGCCCGTGCTACGGCTGGTTCTAAGCCAAGTCCGCCCCTGGGTGGCAGCCTGAAGAGCGAGATGGTATAAATACCGAACTTTAATACGGTTTCAGTTGTAGTTGTACGGAAGATGAATCAGAAAATTAAACATTTTCCAACGTAATTTCATCGAAAACATTGAAAAGAAGTGGTTTTTCAGTAAAATGCTTGTAGGAAAAGTTTCCCATCACATTTGTGACAAAATACTTTCGTTGAAATGTATGGGAATTTCTGTTCCTCAGAAATGTGTCAGGAAAGTGGTCCTTTTTCTAGTAGTCATGTGGCTTGCGTATCGATCACCCCTTAGGAAGGACACTCGCAGTCGTTAACCAGCTAAAATCAAATTAGAAACAAAGAATCGAACACATTTTGTTCATATTGCTACTATATTTTTAGAGTTTTTCTCTTTTATTTGCTATAGCGAGTACACCGTCACTGACTTAGTTCCCGCCCTCCACAGCACACAAGATTGATTCCACCAGGTGAGTTTAGTCATCGGTATTTTTTTATAATCTCGTAGATGTTATAAGCATTATCTTTTTCATGTTTAAATTTGTAGCTTATTATTATCGTTATTTAATTTATACAGACATAATTTAAGACAACTCACTGACAAACCGACCGATATTCCGCGTTCATACTGGTGTATCTAGTTGTGATAGAACAAAGAGTACCGACTTTAAACATATTTCCATGTAAATATTAATATGGCCCAACCTGTCAGTCTTTGTCTGTTGACCTCGTACCAAAGCGCCCCGCTTTGGCCAAAGCGGGGCATTTTGGGCTGCCTGTTTACTTTCGGGGGAAAAGTGAGGTTTTGGTGGAAAAAAAAAGGTTGTTGGTTTGTTGTTTGGTTGTGTTTTTTTGTTGAAAAGTTGTAGATTTTTGTTTTATTTTTATAAAACGTATATGATTTAAAGTTGATTTATGACGGTCATTTAATTTTTATAAAACATATATAATTTAAAGTTGTAGATTTTTGTTTTATTTAAAGTTGTAGATTTTTATAAAACATATATTTTTATAAAATAGTTTAAGTACTTATTATTCTCCATGATATTTTGGATGTAAATCTGCTTCCTGATACGAGACATAATAGATTAAAGAGAAAAGACACTAAATGCTCAAAGCAAGATGACTTGTTGAAAAACAAATACTGTTTAGAGGAGTCTCCTTCATTTGGCTTGAAATGTCACACCCTGACTTTTGCGGAAGCGTGATTATGTGTGACTTGCTTAATATCATTGCATTCAACCATAACAAACAACTATATGGTAAACCAAGATGTTCATCCATTAGATAGTTTCAAACATTACAACCGACATTGTTTTAAATCCCAAACACAGACTTCATGTTCAAAATACAACACCAACAAAGTTTTAAGTTCCATATAGGACTTCACAAAAGACACTAACAAATTAGGTTTTGAGCCATGTATCTTATCTAGGATAAAATACATAACTCAAACCCTTCGACTTCGGATGACATCTTTTATTAAAGACACGACTTGAAAACTTCAGCGCCCGCCAGATCCACATTTAGTTTCCTGAAATACATGTAGTTTGAAAACATCAACAAAAGTTGAGCGAGTTCATGTGTTTTGTATGTGTGCATTAATAAACCTTGTAATCATTGTAAGTATGTATGTATTTGTAAACCCGGTATGAAAGCAACAAGGAAACATATCAATAAATAGTTTGCAAGGCCATTAACATGTGTGCAACGGCGTAGAAAGGCTCAAACCTAGCAGATTTTGTACCGGGCCTCCGGCTGGAAGACATAGTCACCTCATGGGCCAAATCCCGGTCCTCATGGGTGGGGCTCGCTACACCCAAATAGATCTATCACTCATGTCCCTCGGTCCTTATATGAGGATTAATGGTCTTAAGTGCGCGCCTACCCATTCACATGATCTAACAATTCATTCCTTAGCCAACCATACCATTTGTAAACGTTTGTAAACATTTTGTAACATGCATTTCACCCCCGAAGTTATAAAGCTGAAAACAATTAAGAAAAGGGGGACATGAACTCACAATCTTGCGTCTTCGATCAAATAACCCAAAGCTTCTTCTAGTGTGCACGACTACCTACAAACGTACTACGGTTTATTAGACGGGTGGGTCGTGCCTTGACCTTAGTCTTAATCAGTGTCTTTGAGTTACGTTTCTTTGTGTCATCAATATTATTCCAAGTTATATAATTATTTGTTAAAATAATAAATATTCTAACTTAAATTATATTTATTAAATTTTGGAATATTAGTTAAAATAATATATTTTAACTTGACACATTTATGTATTTGTACATGTAAAACTTCCCCAAGGATGGCTGTATTCATACCCGTATTCTTATACTAGTATATTTTTGCCAAGTATCGGTGGCGTATTCCGGTGTATTTATACGTACGAGAATACGTATTCTTATTGTGTTTATTAAGTATTCTCATACTTAATTTTTGTATTAATTTTTCCGTAATAATATTTCTAACAAAAATTCACCAATATATATTCTTAAAATATATATATTTTAAGAAAACCTACATAGCAAAATTATTTATAATTTTTCCCTTGGCAAAAATAATTGTATTTTCATTTAAACCTCAAAAATAATATATTTTCAAGATTATCTTAGAAAATATATATAAATCCATTTTTCACTCAAAAATAATATATTCTAAATTTGTTTGAGAAAATATATATTTTCTTCCAAAAATAATATATTTTCTAGTAATTCAAGAAAACATATATATTTTTCTTTACTAAAAATAATACATTTTCTCGTGTAAAAAATATGATACAATTTTGTAATAATTGTAAAAATCATATTTTTGTTCTCTTGGTGTCCAAAATACCGTTTACCAAAATATGCACACAAAATTAAATTCCGGAATATTCCTTGTTCGGTTTTTCCAATTTTTGGGTATAGATTGTATATTCATTTCTTAGAATGTTGGTAATATTCTGTATTGTAATTTTTGGTATTTTGGTGAGTTATATTATTTCAAGTCCTAAAATAATATAACTAATACACATAATATACAAATAATCACACACAAGGTTACATCTAAATATATATTATCCTAAATACATATTGAGTCACTTTTATTATCAAAAACCAACCTCCAATATTTTGTAGTTTTTGTAACAAAAATTGTGGCAAACTTTATATGAAAAATCATGGTTAAAATATATTTGTAAATATTTGTTTAAAAATATTTTTCTAAGTGTTTAATTTCTAGAAAAATTTTGCCATAGTTTATCCTTAAAAATGGAGGTTTCCATGCTTTCAAAGCATATCATTTTCTTTTATAAATCTTCACAATCAACAACAAATCAAATAATATTTACCAAGTGCCATAAATCAAGCATTAATCACTACTTCATGAACTTGAAAATTTATAAAAATTTGTAGTAACTTGGTAGTGTGTTTAGTAAGCCTAGTTACCCTTTAAAGTGTGGTTGTTTATTTAAAAACATCATTCTTGAAGAATTTAGATGTTTACAACTTGTAAAATAATTTTCTAAAAATATTTCTTCTTGAATTTTTCTTGTTAAATATATGTTTCTACACTTGATTAACCACTAAAAATGTGATTAATTTCTTTAAGAACCAAGTTTATATAAATCCTGTATTTTAACTTAGTTTCTTGAGAAATTAGTTTTTGAAATCATCCTCTTACATGATCTATATCACACTTTGATCATCTTTATTCAAGAAAAACATTTTATACTTCAAGTTCATGCTTTAACATAAGGATGATCATCTTGAATTCTAACATAATCATCCTCTCATCTTGCTAGATTATGTATTTAATCACCATCTAGCAAGTTCATATGATGTTTAACATCATTAACATAAACAATCAACAATCAAGAAGCATAACAACACTTAAACAACATGATTCTTCATGATTTTTAGTCGTATTTTAGAGATTAAGTTCTTGATCATTAGTGTTCTTCATGATTATTCACTTGTTTCATCTTTTAACCAACTAAATAAGATGTAAAATGAGGTTTAGATGATCTTACTAGTAGCTCAAGGCTAGGGATGAACATAAGATGAAGATGAATGAGGTAGTTAATAGCTCTTGCAAGAGGTCCTTCCACTTCCAAAAGCTCCTAGCTCCTTTGTTAAGCTTCTTACACCTTTGTATGATTAGAGAATGGATGAAGATTGAATGAAAATGGTGGTTGTGTGTGTGGGTTCACGGCCGAGAGGAAGAGGAGGAGAGGGAGAGAGTTGTGTTGGTGAGTTTGTGATGAGAATGAATGGTTATGTTCTAGTGGTTTAACTTATAACACTCCAACACTTTGTAGTCTATTGTGTAATGTGTCATCAAAAGTTCAAGACATGATCTATTATAATAATCAAATGAAATCAAGGGTGGGCCACCCCAAGGTGACCGTAAATAGGAGGGGGGGTATAGGTTAGCTTGTAAATGGTAGTTGGTTATCTAGTTGAAATCCAAGGGATTTAGTTAGGTGTTTAGTTGTTATAATGTTATATAGTGTGTTATGATGTTCGGGGACCATAACTAGCTCGAAAATGATAAAACAACGCTTCTAGTGAAAATTTGGTGTTTCGGGTAGTGTCCGGTTGTTCGGTTGGTTACCGGTTCGTTAAGGTGCTAAACTATGCAGTTTAGTGTGCTTTATGTTACCTTTTGTGACAGTTTTGATTCCCGATACTTAGGAAAACATTCTGGACCATTTAACCACATTTCTGCATGATATTAAGTTGTTTAAATGCTGAATTTTGCTGGATTCTGTAGAATTCTGCAGTTTATGTGAGTTTTAGGCACTTTCCGGCACTTAAACTATCACTAGGAAGGCAGTTTTGTGATCCTTACTTTCCTACACACTATACTAGTGTAACTATTGGTTTCTGGCACATTCTATGTCTCAATACCATGTCTGTCTATGTACTGAACTCCATTAGTATTTTTCTGATTCGTCAGATAACTGTGCTATCTTTGTTTCGTGCATCATTTGAATCATTAAGTGTTGCATGCAATAGTGATATGACATTTTGCAATATATGATGCACATGCATGTATGATAACAATAATCAGAAAACATTCATGTCATAAATATTAAATCAGCACAGTCATTAAAGCATTAATCATTGTCTAATTATTGTACGGATACATGCAAATTTGACGGTTGTCACATTCTCCCCCTGTTAAGAAAATTTCGTCCCGAAATTTTAAGCTTCACTATTAGCTGCAAGGGAGTTAGGGAACAAATGTGGATATTTTGCTTTCATACGATCTTCATGCTCCCAAGTAAACTCTGGGCCATGACGTCGTTCCAACGAACCTTGACAAGCTTAACACTACTCCTTCGAGTCTTGTTAACCTTCCAATCGGTAACCTCAACGGGTTCTTCGGTAAAGTGGAGTGTGTCGTTAATGTGTACTTCATCCGCAGGGATGACCACCGTCTCCTGTGTTGGACTTTTCTTCAAATTAGATACATGAAATGTATCGTGAACACCATTTAGTTCCGCTGGCAATTCCAACTTGTAGGCTACGGTACCAACCCTTTCCAGAATCCTGAATGGCCCGATATAACGTGGGTTTAACTTGCCACGCTTTCCAAAGCGTGCTACACCTTTCCAAGGTGAAACTTTTAACAACACCATATCACCCACTTCAAATTCCAAGGGTTTCCGTCTTTGATCCGCGTAACTCTTTTGTCGATCACGAGCCGCCTTGATGCGCTCTCGGATCTGTATGATCTTATCAGTTGTTTCTTGGACCAGTTCGGGACCAACCATTTGTCTGTCGTCTACATTTGCCCAGCATAACGGTGATCGGCACTTGTGTCCGTAGAGAGCCTCGAACGGTGCAGCTTGGATGCTTGTATGGTAGCTGTTGTTATAGGAGAACTCAACCAAAGGCAGATGAGTATCCCAACTGCCGCCTAAATCCATTACACAAGCACGTAGCATATCTTCCAACGTTTGAATAGTTCTCTCGCGCTGTCCGTCCGTCTGCGGGTGAAAAGTTGTACTCAGATTCAACTGGGAACCAAAAGCTTCTTGAAAGGATTGCCAAATCCTTGACACAAACCGTCCATCTCTGTCCGATATAATCGAGATAGGCACTCCATGACGTGCTACTATCTCCCTTAGGTAAAGCTCAGCTAGCTTACCACTGTTATCCTTTTCTCTAATTGGCAAGAAGTGCACAGACTTTGTCAATCGTTCGACGATTATCCAAATCGTATCATGACCTCTGGGAGTCCTGGGTAACTTCGTTATGAAGTCCATTGAAATATGTTCCCACTTCCACATGGGTATTTCTGGCTGTTGCAGAAGACCTGAACGCTTCTGATACTCGGCCTTCACCTTGGCGCAAGTTAAGCACTTCCCAACATAAGTAGCAACATCACCTTTAAGTCTTGGCCACCAATAGTAATCTTTTAGATCTTGGTACATCTTGTCCGATCCTGGGTGGATCGAGTACCTCTCTTATGGGCTTCGTCAAAAATAACCTCTCTAACACCACCAAAAAGCGGAACCCAAATACATCCCATAAAATACAAGGTTCCTTCCTCGTTGGGTACCAACTTCTTCTCCATTCCTCGGAGATATTCAGCCTTAATGTTCTCTTTCTTAAGAGATTCCCTTTGTGCAGCACGAATACGCAACGTGAGGTCCTTCTGAATAATCATCTCCAAAGCCCTAACCCTTATTGGTTTGATCCTTTCTTTCCGACTTAAGGCGTCTGCTACCACATTCGCCTTTCCTGGATGATACTTAATCTCGCAGTCATAATCATTTAACAATTCAACCCATCGTCGCTGTCTCATGTTAAGCTCTTTCTGATCGAATATGTGCTGAAGGCTCTTGTGATCTGTGAAAATCGTACATCGAGTACCATATAGATAATGTTGCCAAATATTCAATGCAAACACCACTGCACCTAACTCCAAATCATGCGTGTTGTAGTTCTTCTCATGGACCTTCAGTTGGCGCGAAGCATAAGAGATAACCTTTTGGCGTTGCATTAGCACACAACCCAAACCCTGACGCGAGGCGTCACAATAGACCACGAAGTCGTCGGTGCCTTCAGGTAGGGATAATATAGGTGCATCACATAGCTTATTCTTGAGCAGCTGAAAAGCTTCCTCTTGTCTGTCTCCCCATTCATACTTCTTATCCTTTTGAGTAACGGAGGTCAATGGTTGAGCTATCTTGGAGAAATCCTCTATGAATCTGGGATAATACCCTGCTAAACCCAAAAACTGTCGGTCGGCGGTCGGCGTCTTCGGAGTTTCCCAGTTCTTGATTGCCTTGATCTTGGTGGGATCCACATGAATACCATTCTTATTTACCACGTGACCGAGGAACTGTACTTCGCGTATCCAAAACTCACACTTAGAAAACTTAGTGTAGAGCTTCTCCTTCTTTAGCAGCTCTAAGATGGCTCTGAGGTATTGCTCATGGTCTTCCTTTGTCCGCGAATAAATCAAGATATCATCGATAAATACGATCATGAATTTATCGAGATATAGCTTGCAAACCCGATTCATCAAATCCATAAATACTGCTGGCGCATTTGTCAACCCAAATGGCATCACTAGAAACTCGTAATGTCCATAACGAGTTCTGAAGGCAGTCTTCAGTATACTTTCTTCCTGAATCCGCAGCTGGTGATAACCTGATCAAATATCGATCTTGGAATAGTAACTTGATCCCTGAAGTTGGTCAAATAAATCATCAATCCTCGACAAGGGATACCGATTCTTGATGGTTAACTTGCTTAGCTCCCGGTAGTCGATGCACATACGAAAACTACCGTCCTTCTTCTTGACGAACAGCACTGGAGCTCCCCGAGGCGAGAAGCTTGGCCTTATGAATCCCTTATCTAGTAACTCCTGAAGTGCGTTGACAACTCTTGCATCTCTGAAGGCGCAAGTCGATAAGGTGCCTTGACTACAGGCGCGGCGCCTGGAACCAAGTCAATGTGAAATTCGACTTGTCGTTGAGGAGGTAACCCTGGCAAGTCTTCGGGGAAGACTTCAGGATATTCCCTTACCACAGGGATATCTTCGAGCTTCGGCCTTTTTGTCAACGACATGAGCTAAGAAGGCAACACATCCTTTACGCAAAAACTTCCGTGCCTTCAAACAACTAATAATCCGCAGAGGCGTATCATACTTCTCCCCGTGTATCACAATCGTCTCTTCACCCGCCATCGGGATGCGAATAAACTTCTCACGGCATACAATCTCTGCACGATTACTCGACAACCAATCCATCCCGAAAACAACGTCGAAGATTCCCAGTTCCACTAGCAGAAGATCGATCGGAAACTCACGCTCTCCAAGCTCTATAGCACAACCTCTAATTACTTCATTGGCTTCTACTAGCTTTCCATTAGCTAGTTCTATCGAGTACGAGACTTCTAACTTACTTGCTACTAAGCCAAGTATATTCTTAAACTCTAGAGATACGAAGCTATAGTCGGCACCGGTATCAAAGAGCACAGATGCAAAATGTTGATTAATAGGGAACGTACCAGTAACCACATTCGGATCCTGGCGTGCTTCCCTAGCTCCAGTGTTTAACACTCTTCCACGAGCTTGGTTATTCTTTGGGCAATCCCGCTTGAAGTGCCCTACATCACCACAACCATAACAACCTTGGTCGCGTCCATTCCCATTTCCACCTTGGTTGTTGTTATTATTTCCCCCGCGGTTTCCATTTCCCGCCTGATTCTCATTTCCGTTCCTGTTTTCATTTCCTCCCTGATTGTTGTTTCCTCCCTGATTTCTATTCCCATAACCATTTCCACCACGGTTACCATTACCGTTACTGCCTTGTCCTCCATTTCTGCGACCGGTTCCATACCAGCATGCCTCCTTAGAATGACCAACTTTTCCACAAGTTTCACATTTCCCAATTCTGCATCGACCAGCATGATGAAACTGACATACATCACACTTGGGCAGTGTGCCCATATACCCTCTTCCTTTGTTCTCAGCATTTGCAGAGCCAGTTGGTGCCTCCACTGACGGATTAGCGTCTCTGCGCTTGTTGGCATTGTTGTTGTTCGCCCGAGTACCTTTCTTGAAGTTTGAGAACTTTCTCTTGTTTTCTCCAGACGACTCTACATGAGTCTCTTTCTTCTTTGGCTCAGAGATCGAAAACTTGTCCAATCTGATCGCTTCTTCAGTCAGCGCCACACTCAAGTCGATTGCCTCAGTGATTGTTGGAGGCTTGGAAGCAGTTACCATGCTGAGAATTTGGGGCGCCAATCCCCAGATGAAACGTTCGATCCTCTTGAACTCTGGTTCTACCAAATAGGGGACAACACGAGACAAATCATGAAATCTCTGAACATATTCTGCTACTTTAGGACCATCCATTTTCAGATTCCAGAATTCAGTTTCCAACTTCTGGATTTCGGCTCGGGAACAATACTTCTTACGCATCAGTTCTTTCAATTCATCCCATGACAATGCATACGCTGCAGCGTCACCCAAAGTTTGAACCTGAAGGTTCCACCATGACAGAGCCCCATCTAGAAACAGTCCAGAAATGTACGTGACCTGATGCTCTAGAGCACATTTACTCATCCGCAACACAGAATCCGTCTTCTCAACCCATCTCACAAAAGCTACGGCACCTCCAGTGCCGTCGAAGTTCAGAGGTCTGCAGTCCAAAAACTGCTTGTAGGTACAGGCTGTACACCAGCAACATCATTCACAGAAAACATTAGCAAAGCACACTTTGGAAATGTCCAAACGTATTGTAATGTGTCTTAGGTGACTTAAACATTACCGTTAGGTGGGTTATTCCCTGAGTACCTCCGCTGTGTTCGGAGCGAAAGGCCTCGTGGTTTGCGATGGCCTGTGAGATGCGTTCATGTAATTCTGCCTCAGTCATTGGCAGAGGATTGTTGGTATCGGTGTTCCTTCGCGGCGGCATCTTTCTTCTAGGAAGAAGATCGGATGGGTCAGGTCTTATTTGTTAGGTAAATAAATAGTACGTAAATATAATAGCATTCATCATAGCAAGCAATCATGTAACAACATAGTCATAGCACAAACATGTAAATCAACAAAGTGTTTAGTGAGAACATGACGATTGAGCTTTCATTAATCATCGACCCCAGTTACATTGTTTACAAGGTGTATCACATCAAAAGGGACACATGGTCACACTACCCTTGTCCAATAAGTCTGTCAATATACAAAAATCACATAGTCAAAAAGTGGTCTTCAAAAGTCTTCACGATCTCGGCTCAATAGTGGTGCTCTCACCAAAAGTAATGCAATCTGCATAAAACCAAAAACCAACTATGCTGATGGTGGAGGTGGAGGAGGAGGGAAGAAAAGCAAGCTGCGAACATGCGCAAGCTCCTCCTCGAGTTCGTAGACACGTCGAAGTAAGTAACTGATCTGCTGCTCGACAGTAAGGAAACGAGCATCAAAACCTGGAAAAGGAGTAAGAGAGCAGGTGGATGTGCAAAAGGAGACGGTGATGAATGTGGGGGAACAAATGTAGACTGACAAGGATACGGTGGGGGACGTGGAGTCAGCTCAAGCTCCAAGACTCTACAGCTCATAATCTCAAACTGAAGCTGAAGTGATAAAAGCAACTCATCCCGTGTGTAGCCAACAAAATGAGAGGGATGATAGGGGTCTGAGATTGATATAGAGTATGGTGGGAACCATCGGAATGGCTCATCTGTTAGGTCCTGTTTGTACCGGATCTGATTGATGCAACCGTAGATGAATCGATCTTGAGCAAAGTGCGGAATCCTTTGATCAAGTCATAGAAATACAACACGCAATTCAACGTTTAAACACTGTCTGAATCTTTCTATTACGATATTGTGAAAGTACAAGAACCAGAAGAAAGTCAGACAATCACAGAGTACTATGGTGTCAGCAGGTGCAAAAGTTCTAAATGAGATACCCGGACGGGGTATTTATAGACATCTCAGGAATGTGATAGGTGATGTCCGAACAAGTGGTTATCCGCTCGGATGGCCATCCGACCGGATGACACTAGCCAACCGTCGGACATCATCTTGACAAACCAAAACCGTTTCCTGAGTTGTCGACCTATCTAACACACATACATTACAAAATACATTACAAAGGATACAAATATACAAAACATGACTAAATGCTGACGGAAGCTACAGACGTATACACTAACAGACTCCCCCTCGGATGTAGCTGTAGTTCCTTCCAACATAGTCTTTAATTCCTCCTGTTACGCCTTCGTTCTTTTGCTTTCTGTCTTCTCTTCTTTGCCCTTTCATCTAACATTCTTTTCCTTATATGTCTTCCTTCAGTCAACCACCATTTCCTGTAGACCGGATCACCATCACGCTTCCGATCCCATTTGGGAATCTTGTTCTCTTCTGATTCAATCGGCGTTTGATCCGTTGGTATTGACTTACCAAACTTGCGTTTGCCCAGCTCAGCTGCTCTTTTAACAATAGCTTTTGATCTTTGTTCACGTTTATACTTTTTCAGAAATTCATCAATCTCGAGATCTCTCCATTTTGTCTTCCAGTATCTTCCCGAGTTGATGTCTTGAGCAAAGCACACATCCACTATTGTTTGATATTGCATTGCTTGCTCTTTATCAGGCCTTTCGTAGACTATCTTGTTGTAGAATAGGCAGTCTATGTCTTTCTTTGAACAATTTACAAGCCACATAGGATCTAACACACAAATCCTTCTTGCTTCTTTAGTGGACTTGTTGTATAAAGAAATGATAGCTTCGGCCGTCGTTTGATTGTATAACCACCCTTCAAACTCTTCGTGGAAATCTTGCTCCATTGCCCGTAAAGGCATATTCTTCAAACAACGAGGAGGCTTGATATCCAGAGTAATATCTTTTTCACCATTTTCTAAGATTCTAACAATCTGATCTGGTTAGTGTGGTTTCCAATCAGGATACCTTGCCTTTGCTTGTAGCTTCACATAGTTCCATAAATGTTGATCATGCTGCTTCACATCCAAACCATAGTAAAATTCTTTAATGTTCTTCGTTTTCACCAACTCATCTACATCCCACCACGGAAGGGTTTTAATATCTGACAAATATTCGAAATATTGTACCCCTTGTTCCCGTCTGATGGCATAAACTTGTAAATCTTCCAGATACCCCCAAGAAAGAATGTCACCCCAAGAAAGATCTTTGTTGTGAGTGAAGAACTGCAGTGCCCTAAGTTTCTTTCTCTCCTTCAGCATAACTTTGAACCATTTCTTCCTTTCTTCAGCAAGATTTTCTCTAGGAATGGTTTCTGGAATACCTTCAGTAGACACTTTTTCCATGATCTTTCTCCTGATTTCATCTTCGTTTCGGTCTTTGAACATTTCCGCCAAAGAGGGAAATGTCTCATCAACTCCAGAATAGTGGAAATCAATTTCATCATCAGATTAGTCTGAAGCATCTTCAACAATTACATCATTGTAGTGATCAGCTTCATAAGCATACCTAGGCTCAAATATATCTTCCGATGACTGAGGAATCTCATCTTCAATATCGAATTTAAATTTCCCATCTTTTAAACCAAATTCCTCCAACATCTCTTCTCTTGACCTCCTAACCTCAATCACCTCCTCATGTTTATCATGTAAGTAAATAACAGTAGGATTTGTGAGGAATGCCTGATCAACGTGCTGTTTTCCAGATGTAGAAGTTTCTTGCTGATCATCATCTTCTTGTTCGTTGATCTGATCATTCAGAAACACCTCAATTTTCTGTTCATCAATAGGATTCTAAACCAGCAATCCCGAAGCACCTTGATCATCGTCATCATTCTTCTTATCATCATCATCATCATCTTTCTTATCATCTTTCTGATCAGACTTGTCATCATCATTATTTTCATCTTCGTCTTCTTCTTCATCACCACCAAGGATCTCTAAATCGGAATCACTATTAACAACTTCTCCACGAGCTCTCTTTGCTGCTTTTCGCCATTCTTCAATTTTCCCTTGGCGAACAATCTCTGGTATACTGTAAGGCATTGTGGATGATCTTCCAACAAGGACAAACTGTTGTGTCTTCCATTCCAATAATAACATTTCTTTTGCCTTTCTTTTCTTTTGTATAGCAGCAACTCGACGAATAATTTCATTAAGATCAATAGATAGAGAAGAATCACCAACCAGCATGAAGTCTTGAACTTGTTCAATGTTAACATCTTCAGCAACTTGTTCTTGAACATCATCAACAACTTGTTCTTGAATATTTTCTACATCAATCATTTCAATGTTAACTTGACTCGAAGACCCACCAGCTTCTTGAATTTCTTCAATAACACTTTTGTTCTTTTGAGTGGCATCTTCAGCTAGTCGTCTTTCTCGTTCAATTCTTCTATCCTCAGCTCTTTTTACTTCAATATCATTGAAGGCATCATGAGCATCCATCTTTAAATGACTTTCCATAACAGAGTACAACATATGAAGTTGTTTATACTTTACCACTTTATCAGCTTTCATAGCTTCCATTTCTAACTTCATTGTCTTCATTTCGTTTGATGAGGCTTCACTCATTTCACTGAGAAGCTGATTCAGTGTCTGATTCACATCTTGAAGATTCTTTATCTTCACATTCAATGAAGCGATCTCTGCTGTCAAGAGTTCAAACACTTTAGAATTATTATGAGCATCATCCTTCATGTTCTTTATTGTTTCCTCTTGATCTATCAACACCATTCTTATTTGATCATGAGCTTTCATCAGCTGTTCAACATGTTTCTTTAAGACATCACGTTCTGCTTCAGCTTTTATCTTTTCTTTCTCAAGCTCAGCAACTTTCTTTGCCAATATTTTTACTGCTTCATTGTTGAATACATCAAAGTCATCTCCAAAGTTAAAATCTTCTAAAGGATCCCCTGAGGCAGGTGGAAGATTGCCAAACAAATCATCTGTAGCTTTGGAGCGTGAAGACTCTGGAATCTCAATATTTTCTGGAATTTGTGGAAATTTAGAAATAAAAACTCCACCTTCAGTCACTTCAACATAATCATCGTGACCATCTTTCTTTTCTACATTAGCAACACTCTATTTTTGAACTTCTGAAGCTTTTGGAACTTCAACATTTTGACTCTTTTCTGATTCAGCAACTTTGAGCTTTTCACCTTTGCCTCCTTGATCCTTTTGAGATTTAGCTCCAGCTTTCTTTGCACACACATTTCTCGGAATGACTCATGTTTGAACCGCTTTACACTTTGCCCTTTGTTTCTTTGGCTCATCAGGTTTATAAGAAGAGTCTTCTTCATCCGATGTTTTCTGCTTCTTAGAAGGCTTTTTCTTCAGTTGAGCTTTTCCTCTACCAAGCGTTGTTGGATCAAGCTCTGATTCAGACTCAGTACTCTTAGAATCATCTTCACTTGAATCATCTTGTACAACACCTTCAGGCTCTGTAACTTTGGTACCTTCAGCTTGAACACTAGAACTTTGTTCTTTCTGTGCAACAACTTCCTCATTCTTTTTTAGAAAGCTTTCAAGAGAATGCTTCAATAAATCAGCTCCTTCTTGAATAACTGTTGACGGTTCCAACACTGTTTCATCAATTAGTCTCTGCT
Organism: Helianthus tuberosus; assembly: GCA_030545235.1. Taxonomy (NCBI): domain Eukaryota; kingdom Viridiplantae; phylum Streptophyta; class Magnoliopsida; order Asterales; family Asteraceae; genus Helianthus; species Helianthus tuberosus. The sequence continues at coordinate 123,501,703 of CM060387.1, forward strand.
ATGATTCTCCAGATGGCCCTGTAAAACAAACATTTAAGATAACATGAGAATAATATAGCAGGTTAAAGTTCTATCTTCTCTCATGACTCCCCCTCTCACTGTACCCTGTATCACAATCTTAGGAACTGGTTCCTTTGGAATAAGAACTGTAGGAGAAGTCTTGGGAGTTCTTTTTCTCTTCCCATCTTTTACTTTCTCAACCCACCATCTGGTATTCTTTTCTTTAAACTCACTCATCTTTACATCTTCATTATCTGAGTCACTATTTTGGTGTCTCCAAGCATTGTTTTCTGGAGCAATATATGTTGTTCTTCTAATTTTGCATATCATTCTTTTCGCTCCTGGATTAGAACCCTTAATTAATCTACTTAAGGTATCTGCTGTCATGTGCCTCAGACCTAAAATATCATCATTACTCTTCTCAAGGTCCTTGAACTGATCATCAATCAACATCTGTACAAAGCGAGGATACATGATGTACTTCTTGTTTTCAGCTTTTGTATTCTCAGTCATGTAATCAAATATCACTTGAGAAACATTATATGGCCTATTTAAAACAAGGCATGTGATGATGTTCATAAGATAGTCCGATGTTTCATCATAAGCTCCCTTTCTATGTGATAGAGCATGTGTCACACAATGAACCATAAATTTGTAAGCATGACTGGAATTTGTTTTTAACATTTTTCCATTTATGTGCCCTGTGAATCCCATTCTGCACCATAATCCTTTTGCTAGACGTTCGGGGATAATGGTTGGATCATTATCAGAATCACCTAATTCTAACACACGTCTCACATCACCAACTTTTATCTTAAACTCCAAATCCACACTCTTTCCATTTTCATCTCTCTTTGTTACTGCAGAGTAAATTGTCTTATCTTTCTCTTCGTATCTTGCAGAGTTCCAAAATCGTCTGACATGTGATTCGTAGACTATGGTTTTGTCAGTTAATGCCTTAGAAATCCTGCTTTTCCTTAAGAATTTTGCAATATCTTCAATTACAGATTTTTCTGTATATTCTTTTTCTAACAAACAGTAGATATTATGCGTTTTCTCCCAGTCCTGCAGAAAAATTTGGTTTTAAACAAAATCTTGGAATTTCTAAAAAAAATTTCTAACTCTGAAGATTTCTCTCTACATAATACAGAGACTCGGATGGCTATCCGACCGGATTACCATTTTAAGTAATGAGAATGAGTTGGTTGTCTGGTCGGATGGTCACCCGACCGGATTGTCATCCGACGCATGACACAGGATGAACATATGAATAAGTGCATTTGAAACGAATTGCCACTCGGTCGAATTGCTATCCGACCGGATTGTCATCCGAGGCATGACTAGGATGAACATATGAATAAGTGCATTTGAAATGAATTGCCATTCGGTCGAATTGCTATCCGACCGGATTGACATCCGAGGCATGACAAGGGATACATATGAATAAGTGCATTTGAAACGAATTGCCACTCGGTCGAATTGATATCCGACCGGATTGTCATCCGAGGCATGACAAGGGATGAACATATGAATAAGTGAGTTTGAAACGAATTGCCACTCGCTCGAATTGCTATCCGACGCAAAGCAATTTTGACAGATATCAAAAGCACAGATTTCAAGAATCAAGCAATGGAACGGATGGCCACTCGGCCGAATTGCTATCCGACCGGATTGTCATCCTCATTCAAGAACAGTTAAAGAACATTCAAGAATCATCAAAATTTTTCTAAGTCAAAACCTCCAATTGAACATGGATCTACGTAGAGAATCTAATTGCGAGTAAAACCCTATGTTTAAAGTTGTCTAATTCGTCCTAATCAGGGTTTAATTCGTCAAAAACTCTACCAAAGGTCGTAGCGTTCAAACCTCAGATCTATTCAATTTAAACATGTTTTGACACAAATTAATCCGGTGAATCTCTAGATCTGAACCTTGCGAACAAAACCTTATGTTTGAAACTCATCAAAATTGATTAAAACTACCTAGATCTGACTTAAAGACTCCGACAGTGACGTCATCACTCAAGAACATCAATAAACATCAAATTTTTCATCAGATTTGAGCAAGAAATACATACCTTTGCCATTGTAAAAGTTGTGCTAACCAACGATCCAACGATTTGTGCAAAGAAGTGTGAAGAAAATAAGATCAGAAAATCAAAGTGTGAGAGAGAATGAAGGTTGTCCGAGCAGGTAACCTTTTGACTGACCATTGACTCTCTATATATAGTGACACATGAGTCGAATTGCTATCCGACCGGATTGCTATCCGAGCGAGGCACATATTTGACTTTTAAAACATTGACATTTTGACCTTTTGACATTTTCTCCAATTTTGTCAGATTAAAAAATCCACTTAAGTATCTAGGTCTAAGTTAATGACCCTAGGCACTTAATTTGCCGACCAAGTCCAAGTTAATGACCCTAGCTGATGTACTATCATTTTCCCTTTTTACACTAGCTCTTTTTCGATTTTCTATTGTTTTTGGATTTTGAAAATATCTCATGTTTTTGGGTTTTTGAATTTTTTTTAATGTTTTTGTATTTTCTGAAAATATAACCTATCTCCCCCTAAATACCAAAACATCTAAAAATTCGACAAACCATTGCAGATTGCTTTTCAACATCATCTACAGTGGTTTCTTCATCAACGCCAAGAATCCCCTCCGACACCGATAAAAGCTTCATACCATTCAGTTTTAATAGATATTGAAAACGAGTTTTATCAAACGCTTTGGTATGTAAATCAGCTTTTTGTTCGCCAGTGTGGATTTTTTCTATTCGTATCAACTTCTTCTCGAAACAGTCTCGGATGAAGTGATGACGAATTTCAATGTGTTTGGTTTTAGCGTGATGAACAAGATTTTTTGTTATGTTTATAGCTGCCTCGTTATCAACAAAGATAGGGGAGTTAAGAAATTGCAAACGGCAGTCTCGCATCTGTTGCTGGATCCACAGGATCTGAGAGCAGCAACTGCTAGCAGATACATATTCGGATTCACATGTGGATAAAGCGACAGAGGTCTACTTCTTGCATTTCCAGGTGACCAATCGTGGTCCGAAAAACTGGCACCCCGCTGTTGTTGATTTAGCGTTCACTTTGCAGCATCCGAAATCGGAATCAGAATATCCCTCAAGCGTGAAATCGCCTTCTTTTGGATACCACAACCCCAGTGATGGAGTTCCTTTCAGGTAGCGTAGAATCCTTTTCACAATTACCATATGCGATGCTCTGGGACTTGACTGAAACCGTGCTGCGAGGCAGGTTGGATACATAATATCCGGTCTTGATGCCGTCAAATACATCAGCGAACCGATCATGGAGCGATATAACGTTTCATCCACCTTATCTCCGGTGAGATCAGGGTTTATCCCATGGTTCGTCGCTAATGAGGTGTACATTGGTGACATTCCTAACATTCCGAATTTCTCCAGAACATCATGAACGTATTTTTTTTGATGTATGAACGTTCCCTCAGGTAGTTGATCAACCTGAAGCCCCAAGAAAAACTTCATCTCACCCATTGATGACATTTCAAACTTCTGCTTAATAACATTTTCAAAATCTTTGCAGAGTTGTTCATTTGTAGACCCGAAAATTATGTCATCCACATAAATTTGGACTATCAGAAGATGGCCGTCGACTTCTTTTGTGAAAAGAGTGGCGTCTACCTTTCCTCGGATGAAGTTGTTTGCTAACAGATGTTGAGACAGGGTCTCATACCAGGCTCTCGGGGCCTGATGTAAGCCGTATAACGCCTTATCCAAGAGATAAACTTTATCTTTGTGGATTGGGTCGGTGAAGCCCGGTGGCTGTCCGACATAAACCTCCTCTTTCACCTTGCCATAGAGAAATGCCGACTTCACATCTAGCTGAAAAACTTTAAATCATTTCCAAGATGCAAAAGCTAGGAAGATTCTGATCACTTCAAGTCTAGCAACCGGAGCATATACTTCAGTGAAATCTATCCCCACCTGCTGACTGAAACCCTGGACAACGAGTCGAGCTATATTTCTAATAACGACTCCTCGATCATCCCTCTTGCACTTGAACACCCACTTGGTGTTAATCTTCCTATGACCATCAGGCAGGTCCACCAGTTTCCAGACACCCAACTTCTCAAACTGACACAGCTCCTCTTGCATCGCGTTGACCCAAGAATCTTCAGTTAGTGCTTCCTTGTACGTTCGCGGTTCAATCTGCGAAATAAAACAACTAAGTGAAAACTGTGTTTGTAAAGGAGCAACAGTAGAGTAAAAACAAGTAAGGCCTTGGTCAATTTGTCATCTGGTGCGGACTCCTGATTGCAACTCTCCAATGATTAGCTCTTCTGGATGATATGAAAGAGTTCTTGGCATCACCTCGCCTGAAACATCTATTTCGCTTTCCAAATTTGTAATGTTCTGGTTTGCGACTTGTTCACTGACTGGAATAGTTTGATCTTGAGACTGGATTTGCTCCCCCTCACACTCTGAATCATCACGATCGAAAGTTGGCCTTTCATCAGAATCTGAATTATCATTGATTGTCGTCTGATTGATAGGAGCTTGTTCACTATCTGAAGATATAGGAGTTTGCAAGACATCATCATGTTCTCCAGCATTGCTTGGACCTGCTTCATCATCATTTGAAGCTTGTCGTTGACGTCTATTAGGTTCTGCTGGGAATCTTTCTTGTGAATCTTCATACTCTCTCAGAATATCCAACTCGTCATAGAAATCTGGTTCTTCTTCTATATCGAATGAATCCCACAGAGTATCGTAATTGAAACGCCATGAGTCACCTGGATTCTGAGGTGGCATGGTATAACCTTGACACTCAACATTTTGTGCTTCGATAATCTGCTTCATGCTTGGAACAAAGACTCTTTTCAATGGGCTTGCATATCCCACAAATATACCTTCAATGCACTTTGGACCAAATTTACCAAAAGGTTCTAGAACTGTATAGGGAGACCCGAACGGTTCCAAATACTTTAGGTTAGGTTTGCGGAGATTCATGAGCTCGAAACATGTCTTGTTGAACTTTTTCACTGTAAGAACCCGGTTGAGAGTATAGCATGCGGCTGACATTGCTTCTGCCCAGAAATTGACAGGTAGTTTTGAATCAGCAAGCATTGTCCTGGCCGTTTCAATCAGCGTCCTATTTTTCCTTTCTCCTACTCCATTTTGCTGCTGAGTGTATGGCGCGCTGAATTCATGCAATATACCTCTTTCATTGCAACATGTTTCCATTCTGATGTTCTTAAACTCTGTACCGTTATCACTTCTTATTCTTCTGATACGAGTTTGATACAGGTTTTCAAGTTTTCTGAACATTGTCATTAAACTCCAAACTGTTTCATCTTTTGTCTTCAGAAAAGTTACCCACGAAAATCTTGAATAGTCGTCTGTGACAACTAGGCAGTAAAGATCACCAGTTATGCTTTTAACGTTTACTGGACCAAAAAGATCCATGTGAAGTCTTTCTAACGGCCTCGAGACTGAATTCATCTTCTTTCCAGGGTGAGATTTCTTTTTTTGCTTACCTTTGATACAACTAATGCACTCTCCCTCAAGATGAAAACCTTTCAGATGAACTCCTTCTACTTATTCGTTATGTACTAGGTAGTTCATTTTTAGCAGATGAATATGGCCCATTTTTCTATGCCATAATTGTGACTCCTTCTTAGTGGCTCTTGACATAAAGAAGTGAGCTTGACCCGTGGTAGTAGTTGCTACACTCATATCCAGTATGTACAGATCATTGACTCTCGGTGCTCTCATGATCACCCACTCTTCGGGAACAACAAATCCTAGCTTCAATATCAAACATTCTTTGTCTGTGATGTGCGTCGAATACATACGATCACAAATCTGGGAGATGCTCAGAAGATTGTTTTGTAGCTCTTCAATATAATTCACTCTTTCAAATGTGACAATTCCATTTGATAAAGTTCCTTCACCAATTATACGACCACCTTGATTGCCTGCAAATCCCACATATCCTCCATTAAACCATCGAACATCATATAGTAGGGTTTTCTCCCCCGTCATGTGCCGAGAAGCTCCGCTATCCATTATCCAACGTGAGATGGATCTTGGAAGCTCCTGCACATTTCAAATACATTTAGTGAGATTTTGATGCAACCCAAGCCTCTTTCGACTCAGGTAGCTTAACGTTTAGAATTATGGTCTTGGTGTACAATGGCGGAAATTTTTTGTCATTTATCTTTAAACTTTCTTCAGTTCCAACCTCAACCTCTTCGTATAGAAAAGATTCTTCTTTTTGTGGTTGACCAGTAGGTTGGTTTTTCTTCGGAACATACTTCTTCCCTGGTGGGGTAGAAGTTTGTTTCACAAGTTTCTCATAGTGATCCAAAGGAACATTCATCTTTACCGGTGTTGTAGAAGATGATTGTTTTGCAGACTCTGAAACCTTTGGTTTTGGAGAACTTGTTTTCTCTTCAACAGATTTCGGTTTCAATGTTTGTTGGGATGACGCAACCCGTTTGTAAAATTTGTCATTTTTAGTTACCAACTTCTTTACAGGTTCGGTTTTCTTAACTGACTCTTTTGTAGATTCAGTTTTAACTTCGACATTTTCCTTTTTTAAAATTTTTTTCTCAACAAACATTGGAGCTTTTCCCTTACATCATCTTTTCTTTTTCGGATTCTCGACAACCACAGACTTAGGCTTTGAGTTGGTGCACTTTCGTGCAATGTGTCCAACTTGATTGCATTTGAAACATGTTCGGGTGTCAATTACCCGACTTGTGCCTTCGGTCTAGGGTTTCGAGGCTTTCATCTCAAAGAATTCTTCATTTGTTTTTGAAAAAATCTCAGATTCCTGCTCAGAGTGTGAACTCGAGCTTTTCACAAATACCTTTTTCTCAACAAACTTCTTGTTTTGAAAGTTTCTCCTTTGGTTATTCTTACCACCCTGGTATCCACCCGACCATTTGTTTTGATTGTTTTTAGAAAAACGTGGCGGTACAACAGGTTTTTTGTAGTAAGCTTTATCTTTTTAAAGTTTAATTGCCGTTTGGAATATTTCAAACCTTCGATTTCAGACACATCAATCTCAATTAACTTGAACACATTTCTCAATTTTCCAACATTCACATTTTCCAAAGGAAAATCACGATCCGAATACAACTTATCAGATCCCGCCATCTTGTACATCACAATATTAGGTTCTTCATTTAAGTTGTTTTTGGATTTTGATTTTGGAATGTATTTATCCAAAAAGCATTCATCATCCTCAGTAGTGTCACTTTCAGATTTTAAAACATTTTCAACCATGCTTTTCACAACTTCAGATTGGACACTATCTTCATCAGATGATGAAGTGAATGTGATGTCAATTGTTTCTAGTAGTTTGATTTCATTTGTTTCATCATTGTTAACCAACCCAGATTTTTTCTTTGAAAAGTTATTCATCACAGGAGGTGGAACTTGATGATACCCAACCCCTGTTCCATCAGCATATACATCTTCGCCAGCTTTGTTCTTCCCAATGGGTTTGGGAACTATGTGTTGAAGAACAAAACTTGCGGAGTTGTAACTGTTGAGTTTCAGATTGATGCGTTCATTTTCTATCTTAGCTTCCTGAAACTGAAGCTTCAGATTAGCAATCTCATCCAGCTGTTGGTTGATTTGCTTTTCTTTCGACTGAAGGACTCCTAACAATTGCATATTTTCTTTGCTTGTTTTACTGTTTCTCTCATCAGAATCTTTAATTGTTCTTTTTAACTTCTCATGATTTTCAAAAAGTTGACGGTTTTCATGAATTAATTTTTCGTTTTCTTTCCTGAGTTTGTCTACCTCAATTTTATCTTTTTCAAGTTTATCAGTTAATTCTTTGACTCTTTCATTTGAAGCTTTTATCAATTTGTCACGACTTAAGATTTGATTTTCAACTTCTCTAACTCTTTCTGTCAGATCTTCAGTCTTTTTACCGTTGAGGTAAGCAAGTGTACTACAAACCTTGCAGTTTTTCATGCAATTTTTGCAGTCGCTCTCAATTTTTTGCTTTCTTACCTGACTCGTTGGTTAAATCATTAGAACTGACCTTGCTTTTAGACTCAGTTCCAGACTCAGAAACTACCTCTAACTCTTTTGCTGCGAGTACTTTGTCAGCCATTTTCATCAGGTTATCTGCAGTGAATTCTTTGGCCGTGTCGATTATCCCATCATCAACCTTCTTTGACTGCAACTCCTTCTCCTTTTCGTTTTCTTCAGTTCCCCACCACAGTCTCTGTCTTTCTTCTTCCTCTTCTGCTAGTTGCTCAATTAGAGTTTCAACAGTGACTGATGAAGGTTCAACAAAAATGTTTCCTTTGGGATCCAGAAAACATTCCCGAGTTGCATCCCATCTTTTTGCACTCTTTGCCTCTTTCCATGTTCGATAAATTTTATCTTTCATGTTTTGGGCTAACATCTTCCTGTTGACGTATTTTTCTTCTTCAGTTTTGTTATCCTTGAAAGGAACAATCTTTGCCATGAATGCAAAACCCACAGCATCTTCTTCTGGTAGCACATCACTCCAATCATAGCCTTCATCATCATACATAACAGCTAATGCTCTTGACTTTTCTTTTGGAGCATCTTCTAACTGTTTCATTCTGGGAGATTCTGCCTTGTTTTGATGATAGATGGCCCTTTTATAATAGTCTTCACGGAAAGGATTTGTAGTTTCATCAGCAGGAGCATTTCGACATTCTCGTTTAAAGTGCCCTTTTTGTTTGCACTTGAAACATGTAACCTTTGATTTGTCAAACCCTAATTTGGTTGACGGTACACCAATCGAGTGTCTGCCTGTTATTTCCATGAATCTCTGAGCCCTCCTGACTGCACTTGCCATACACCATCTAATATCGATCAATTCCATTTCTTCAGGGTCGATTTGATCATAATCTTCCTTGGTGAGATTGGTGTTTCCAATTTTTCCAGCAACAAGGCTCTCGTATGATTCTAAGACAGATGCCAAAAACACCATTTGTTGTTTGACGGATTCTTCGCTGAAGTTTTGTGTATTCTTGAGGTCTACAACAATATTGCACTGGAACTTGTTTTTCGGAACAGATTGTTGTTGTTGACTTGGAGTTGATGAAGATAATCCTCCATGATATCCGCTGCTTGGAGCAGGGCTGTTGTTTTGATTCTCTTGATTTGGCATACTTGGATTTTCTGCTTAGAATGCAGTCTTTGGTGATACTGTTTTTGGAATCATACTTCCTCGATAATACAAATCAACATTCTGCTGATACTAAGTATTGTTGACTTTGTTTGTTTTCCTGATTTCCAACTCGTGACTTTCAAGTCTCTCTATCAGAAAATCAACTGTCAAATCCTTCTTCTCCACAGTTTTTTTCAGCAACAGTGCAAAGTACAACCAATCTTTTTCATCAGGTAGAGAATCCATCAGCTTATCAACTAATTCTTCTTCTGTGAACGTAAACCCATGTCTACTCAGCTCGATCTTCAAATGACAAAACCTCTCTATCATCTTTGAAACCGATTCATTTTTCATACACCCAAATAAATCGAATTCTTTTTTTAACATTTTTTTCTTGTTTCTAACAATTTCTGCTCCACCCATGCACTTTTTCTCTAATTTTGCCCATAGATCTTTGGAATCTTTGTAGTCAATTAGAGATATGATGTCATCTCTTACTGACTGATGTAGCAACGCGATACATTTTTGCTCGGAAATAAATTTTTCTTGTTCATTTTCAACTAAGTTTTCATAGTCACTTCTACCAATGTTAAACCCGCTCTTCAAGCATTTCCAACTCTGGTATGCAAAGGCCTTTAACCAGTCTTCAAATCTAGGTGCCCATCTGTGATACTCTTCTATGGCCATCAGCTTTGGTGGCTTGTTGTAGGTGCCATAGGCGTTGTCAAGGCTCAGAGAGTCAACAAAGGTCTTTTTGGGATTTGGGTTCGGAGCCGTTTCATTTGTGTTGCTTGATGTAGCATCTCCATTGTTGTTGGTATAAGCAAAGCTGAAAGGATTGAGAAAATCGTCTCCCATTTTTAGAATACCTTAGACAATTTGCAAACACTTAGACAATTTTTATAAGCTTCAAAGATTTCAAACAAAAGCACCTGGATCGGATGGTGATCCGGACGAGTAACAATCCGAACGAGTGACACAAGTAAACAACTATACTGATGTGAAAAATGCTATCCGACCGGATGGTGATCCGCTCGGATGGTCGTTCGTTCGGGTGGCACTCTTAAATTTAAAAAGTTTGACTTTTAACCTTTCACCGCTCGGATGGTAATCCGACCGGATGACAGGTTAATTGTAAATGAAAACAAGAACTTCCAAATCCTATCCGACCGGATTGCTGTCCGACCGGATGAGATGATGAAGTAGATAAGCAAACTTGAATAATCTAAATCACACCACTCGGATGGTAATCCGAGCGAGTAACACTGATGATGTCAGCAAGCAACTAAAACGTACTGTCTAATCCAATCCGTTCGGACAGCTGTCCGAGCGAGTGGATGACGTCAGCAAACATGAACATCTCAACATGGTTTTTTTGATGAATTTGATCTAGTTTTTGATTGAATTTGATTATGAAACTTGGTAGGATTATACTTTGATTGATTGCGAATCGAATGATATCAGTTTTATCAAATTTTAACCGTAGATTCAAGTCTAATTTTGTGTTTTTCTGATTTTATGGTGACAAACTGAAAATCAATGTAAGAAATGAGTAGATATTGAGAGAAAAATGTCAAATTTCTGGTGAAATTTGACTCTAATCTGCAAGAAAAGCTTGAATTCCGGTGAATTCGTTGTCGTAGATCTTGATTCAGCTCCCTGGATGCTCTGATACCACTTGTTAGGTCCTGTTTGTACCGGATCTGATTGATACAACCGTAGATGAATCGATCTTGAGCAAAGTGCGGAATCCTTTGATCAAGTCATAGAAATACAACACGTAATTCAACGTTTAAACACTGTCTGAATCTTTCTATTATGATATTGTGAAAGTACAAGAACTAGAAGAAAGTCAGACAATCACAGAGTACTATGGTGTCAGCAGGTGCAAAAGTTCTAAATGAGATACCCGGACGGGGTATTTATAGACATCTCAGGAATGTGATAGGTGTTGTCTGAACGAGTGGTTATCCGCTCGGATGGCTATCCGGTTGGATGGCCATCTGACCGGATGACACTAGCCAACCGTCGGACATCATCTTGACAAACCAAAACCGTTTGCTGAGCTGTCGACCTATCTAACACACATACATTACAAAATACATTACAAAGGACATAAATATACAAAACATGACTAAATGCTGACGGAAGCTACAGACGTATACACTAACATCATCAAGCGGTGAAGAAGTGAAGGGAGCAAATTGTGCAGTTTGAGGGATCTGAGGAAAAGCTGCTGTGGCAATAGGATCGTAACTAGGGTGCTGACCCGAAGTACCTTCCCCTGGCTGGGGTGCAGGGATGTCCTAAAGGAAAACGATCAGCAAATCAGTGCGATGGACATCAGACTCTACAGGAGGGAGAGGAGCAACATCAGCGGGTGCGGGTGGAGGAATAAATGGCTCAACAAACGGAGGATCAACAGGTGCGGGAACTGGGTCAGGAATAAGAGGTGCAATGTCTGGTAAACCAAAAGGGACAGGGTCAGGATCAGGTATCGGCTCAGGGTCAACAGGTGCTACATCAGGCTGATCAATGTGAATAGGGTCCGGCTCGGGGACATGCTCGAGGTCGTGTGGAGGAGATGGTGCAGCAGACATAGACGTGTCATTGTCAGAATCGGTAGCGTAACACTGCAGTCCTGCCGCCTGCATGACTGAAGGTGTCACAGACTCAAAGGAATCTGAGACCGAATGCAAACTAGAATAAGAGGATAACTCAATGACAGGAATCTCAGGAGGTGGGACAGCAATAACATCCTCATCTATCTCCCCATCACCCTGGGCGTCAACAAGAGGACCGTCTACAAACACATCGACGTCGTCATTAAACAAATCATTGAAAGGCCAATCCTCGGGAGGAATGACCACGAGAGGAACATGATCGAGGATCGGAGCCACGATGTGCTCACCATCGGGATAACCAATGATGAGGTGATCATGGACTGGAACAGGAATGACAAAAGGATCCTCGTCAGGGAAACCATCAGCAAGGGGTAAATTATCATCAAAATCAGGCAACGCGAATGGCTGGAAGTCGTCCTCGTCATCGGATAGCATGTCAGGATCACTCTCAGTGTCTGACATAAGTATCTCTGGCTCAGGTGCAATCTCATCATCTGAGACGATGGCCATAGGGTCATCAACGTCTAATAATGCACTCTCTGAAGAAGACATGATGCTTGTAACATAACAATCATAACATGTGCACATATATTAACCACTATCACTTAGTACGCAATCAAGACAATTATCACTCAATCATGTATTCACATTATCCATCATAAAACTTTTCTATCTTTCCTAGTCTACCCCAGACTAAACCACCAACGTGACCTTGCATTGTGTTTCTTGTCTTTCCTTTTGTAAAAATGTTTGTTCCATGGATCTGGGCGTTTCGTGTATGCAATGAACACACGTTGTAAAAATATTTTCGTGAGAGCCCTAATGATTGTAGTCTAGACTCGAGAAAGAATCCTAGTTCGCTACAATCGAAGCTTTGATACCAAACTGTCACACCCTGACTTTTGCGGAAGCGTGATTATGTGTGACTTGCTTAATATCATTAAATTCAACCATAACAAACAACTATATGGTAAACCAAGATGTTCATCCATTAGATAGTTTCAAACATTACAACCGATATTGTTTTAAATCCCAAACACAGACTTCATGTTCAAAATACAACACCAACAAAGTTTTAAGTTCCATATAGGACTTCACAAAAGACACTAACAAACTAGGTTTTGAGCCATGTATCTTATCCAGGATAAAATACATAACTCAAACCCCTCGACTTCAAATGACATCTTTTATTAAAGACACGACTTGAAAACTTCAGCGCCCGCCAGATCCACAGTTAGTTTCCTGAAATACATGTAGTTTGAAAACATCAACAAAAGTTGAGTGAGTTCATGTATTTTGTATGTGTGCACGAATAAACCTTGTAATCATTGTAAGTATGTATGTATTTGTAAACCCGACATGAAAGCAACAAGGAAACAGATCAATTAATGGTTTGCAAGGTCATTAACATGTGTGCAACGGCGTAGGAAGGCTCAAACCTAGCAGATTTTGTACTGGGCGTCCAGCTGGAAGACATAGTCACCACATGGGCCAAATCCCGGTCCTCATGGGTGAGGGTCGCTACACCCAAATAGATCTATCACTCATGTCTCTCGGTCCTTATACGAGGATTAATGGTCTTAAGTGTGCGCCTACCCATTCACATGATCTAACAATTCATTCCTTAGCTAACCATACCATTTGTAAACGTTTGTAAACATTTTGTAACATGCATTTCACTCCCGGAGTTATAAAACTGAAAACAGTTAAAAGAAAAGGGGGACATGAACTCACAATCTTGCGTCTTCGATCAAACAACCCAAAGCTTCTTCTAGTGTGCACGACTACCTACAAACGTACTACGGTTTATTAGAGGGGTGGGTCGTGCCTTGACCTTAGTCTTAATCAGTGTCTTTGAGTTACGTTTCTTTGTGTCATCAATATTATTCCAAGTTATATAATTATTTGTTAAAATAATAAATATTCTAACTTAAATTATATTTATTAAATTATGGAATATTAGTTAAAATAATATATTTTAACTTGACACATTTATGTATTTGTACATGTATAACTTCCCCAAGGATGGGTGTATTCATACCCGTATTCTTATACTTGTATATTTTGCCAAGTATCGGTGGCGTATTCCGGTGTATTTATACGTACGAGAATACGTATTCTTATTGTGTTTACTAAGTATTCTCATACTTAATTTTTGTATTAATTTTTCTGTAATAATATTTCTAACAAAAATTCACCAATATATATTCTTAAAATATATATATATATTTTAAGAAAACCTACATAGCAAAATTATTTATAATTTTTCCCTTGGCAAAAATAATTGTGTTTTCATTTAAACCTCAAAAATAATATATTTTCAAGATTATCTTAGAATATATATATATATAAATCCATTTTTTCACTCAAAAATAATGTATTCTAAATTTGTTTGAGAAAATATATATTTTCTTCCAAAAATAATATATTTTCTAGTAATTCAAGAAAACATATATATTTTTCTTTACTCAAAAATAGTATATTTTCTCTTGTAAAAAATATGATACAATTTTGTAATAATTGTAAAAATCATATTTTTGTTCTCTTGGTGTCCAAAATACCGTTTACCAAAATATACACACAAAATTAAATTCCGGAATATTCCTTGTTCGGTTTGTCCAATTTTTGGGTATAGATTGTATATTCATTTCTTGGAATTTTTGTAATATTTTGTATTGTAATTTTTGTTATTTTGGTGAGTTATATTATTTCAAGTCCTAAAATAATATAACTAATACACATAATATACAAATAATCACACACAATGTGACATCTAAATATATATTCTCCTAAATACATATTTAGTCACTTTTATTATCAAAAACCAACCTCCAATATTTTGTAGTTTTTATAACAAAAATTATGGCTAACTTTATATGAAAAATCATTGTTAAAATATACTTGTAAATATTTGTTTAAAAATATTTTTCTAAGTGTTTAATTTCAAGAAAAATTTTGCCATAGTTTCCCCTTAAAAATGGAGGTTTCCATGCTTTCAAAGCATATCATTTTCTTTTATAAATCATCACAATCAACAACAAATCAAATAATACTTACCAAGTGCCATAAATCAAGCATTAATCACTACTTCATGAACTTGAAAATTTATAAAAATTTGTAGTAACTTAGTAGTGTGTTTAGTAAGCCTAGTTATCCTTTAAAGTGTGGTTGTTTATTTAAAAACATCATTCTTGAAGAATTTAGATGTTTACAACTTGTAAAATAATTTTCTAAAAATATTTCTTCTTGAATTTTTCTTGTTAAATATATGTTTCTACACTTGATTAACCACTAAAAATGTGATTAATTTCTTTAAGAACCAAGTTTATATAAATCTTGTATTTTAACTTAGTTTCTTGAGAAATTAGTTTTTGAAATCATCCTCTTACATGATCTGTATCACACTTTGATCATCTTTATTCAAGAAAAACATTTTATACTTCAAGTTCATGCTTTAACATAAGGATGATCATCTTGATTTCTAACATAATCATCTTCTCATCTTGCTAGATTATGTCTTTAATCACCATCTAGCAAGTTCATATGATGTTTAACATCATTAACATAAACAATCAACAATCAAGAAGCATAACAACACTTAAACAACATGATTCTTCATGATTTTTAGTCTTATGTTAGAGATTAAGTTCTTAATCATTAGTGTTCTTCATGATTATTCACATGTTTCATCTTTTAACCAACTAAATAAGATGTGAAATGAGGTTTAGATGATCTTACTACTAGCTCAAGGCTAGGGATGAACACAAGATGAACATGAAGATGAATGAGGTGGTTAATAGCTCTTGCAAGAGGTCCTTCCACGTCCAAAAGCTCCTAGCTCCTTTGTTAAGCTTCTTAAACCTTTGTATGATTATAGAATGGATGAAGATTGAATGAAAATGGTGGTTGTGTGTGTGTGGGTTCACGGCCGAGAGGAAGAGGAGGA
This sequence comes from Helianthus tuberosus, assembly GCA_030545235.1. Classification (NCBI taxonomy): domain Eukaryota; kingdom Viridiplantae; phylum Streptophyta; class Magnoliopsida; order Asterales; family Asteraceae; genus Helianthus; species Helianthus tuberosus. The sequence continues at coordinate 123,517,432 of CM060387.1, forward strand.
GAGGGAGAGAGTTGTGTTGGTGATTTTGTGATGAGAATGAATGGTTATGTTCTAGTGGTTTAACTTATAACTCTCCAACACTTTGTAGTCTATTGTGTAATGTGTCATCAAAAGTTCAAGACATGATCTATTATAATAATCAAATGAAATCAAGGGTGGGCCACCCCAAGGTGATCGTAAATAGGAGGGGGGTATAGGTTAGCTTGTAAACGGTAGTTGGTTATCTAGTTGAAATCCAAGGGATTTAGTTAGGTGTTTAGTTGTTATAATGTTATATAGTGTGTTATGATGTTTGGGGATCATAACTAGCTCAGAAAAGATAAAACAATGCTTCTAGTGAAAATTTGGTGTTTCGGGTAGTTTAGTGTGCTTTATGTTACCTTTTGTGACAGTTTTGATTCTCGGCACTTAGGAATGCATTCTGGACCATTTAACCACATTTCTGCATGATGTTAAGTTGTTTAAATGCTGAATTTTGCTTGATTCTGTAGAATTCTGTAGTTTATGTGAGTTTTAGGCACTTAAACTATCACTAGGAAGGCAGTTTTGTGATCCTTACTTTCCTACACAATATACTAGTGTAACTCTTGGTTTCTGGCACATTCTGTGTCTCAATACCATGTATGTCTATGTATTGAACTCCGTCAGAATTTTTCTGATTCGTCTGATAATTGTGCTATCTTTGTTTCGTGCATCATTTAAATCAATAAATGTTGCATGCAATAGTGATATGACATTTGCAATATATGATGCACATGCATGTATGATAACAATAATCAGAAAACATTCATGGTATAAATTAATCCCCAGATGTAACGGGAGATTAATACTAGTTCTGGTGAAGCAAGGGTTGGCACTATTCTAGCATATTCAAAGAATAACGTAGTGTACCCCTTACTATCTACTCCAGTCATTCTAAGGTTTAGGAACTTATTTTCTATCTGTTCTTTTTCATTGGGAGGGCATAATTTCCTTTCCACCATATTCTTAAATTCCTCCCATTCCATATTGTAAACCCTGTCACTTCCCCTAGACTGGAGGATAGTGTTCCACCATTCTAAGGCTGAGTTCTTAAACAGATTGGAGGCAAACATTATCTTATCCTCTTATACGCACTTGCTTATTTTTAAGACTGCCTCAGTCTTTTCTATCCAGCGTAGAGCTGCAACGGCCCCTTCATTGCCCGAGAATTCCATTGGTTAACTAGACCAGAATTCCTTATAAGAACAACCATAAGACATGGTTCTTCTTCTTTTGGGAATGGGCACTTGAAGTATAGGTCCATTGTTTACGTTGTGTTCAGGTTCAGTGGGTCGTTTACTGCCATGATCACTTTTGTTTTATCCTTCCTTAACCGTTTTAATAATATATGGCATCGCATCTATAATTCCCTGTGCCACTATATGTTGGATGGCATTGTTATCCACTTGGTTTCCATTATTATTGTTGTTCGGGTTATCGTTATTCGGGTTATTATCATTCTGGTTTTCCTGGTTCACTTCGTTGTCCATCTGAATTTTAAACATTTTCCAATTATTAATATCACAAGATAATATTTACTACAACCAAACACATAACACGCATATTGATCAAAATCGTCGAACATTGCGACTTACTCTTTCTTATATATATATATTATGCATCTAATACAAACTGAAACTGAAATTTAAAATTACAATACTATTATGCGTCCATAGCTATTATCTAGATTTTTTTTTCAGACATACACACATATTATATATTATTATTATTATTATTATTATTATTATTATTATTATCACCGTCACTGATATGGGTTCATCAGAACTCCATATTAAGCTCGTCATACTTCCAGACGAGTCATTCTCCGATCTGCCTCATCCTCTCACTACCTTCTAAAATCTCCTCACCAAAAGTTCGGAGTTCTTGCACATTCTCTGCACTCATTGGGGGTGCAGGGGCTGGTACTGGGTCTGGGAACTGGGGCATAGGTTCTTGGTAAGGATAAGGATTCTCTAGAATTTCCCTAATGTATTGGTCGTTATCATAGTAGGGATCTAGAGGGTCCAAATCTGGGTAGGCTGCTAGATTTGGCATGGGTTCGTCTTCTGGTATTGGGTAGCGTTGTTGGTAATCCCTATGGTCGTCAAACCACGGGTCGTAGTCTGGGCCTAAGGGATTGGGTGCTGGTACTCTAGGTATCTCAGTAGGGACAAAATCAGGCATTGGGATTTGGTTTTCTGGATTGACTTCAATTTCCATTGGTTGTGTGGGAAACAGTGGTAATGGTTGGGGTGCTATGAGTTGCTCTAAATTAGGGTCGGCAGCTGTGGTTGCAAGGATATGGAAATTTGCTAGACTCCTATTGAGCATATCCTGAGTGTGGGCATCTGTTTCTCTCTTAGCGGCTGCTAAAGCTTGCTGTTGTTGTAACTTTTTCATCCTCTTCCTACGTTCATGCGCTCCTCTACTGAACCATCCTCTCTTTTTAGGAGGGAATGGCTCTTCAGACTGAGCCTTAAACACGAATATCCCATCTTCATTGTCAGCGGAATACCCTGAGAGGGTAGGCTGTGAAGAGGTGCCTTCGCTCCTAGGTGAGCTGGACAACTGACGGTAGGCGTCGGAAGGTCCTTGGTCGCTCATACTGTAAACTAACAAATAGTCAAATAACACACAACAATAAAATACAAATATGCACGTAGTTCCGTAGAAAATTTCCTAACATATTGAATAAATTTTGGTGCCAGCAGAACACTTCTATGGCTGAATCAGTGACTTAGCTCTGATACCACCTTCTGTCGCAACCCCCGTCCCTTATCTGTCCCGGGAACGGGCGGCGGCGAGATCAGTTTCGGTGGTATCGGTGTTTATCAATTTTGGCAGCGGAAATTACATCAGGGCCGTAGTTAGGAAATATTTTATCTAAGTAAAATACCACGCTTTTATAATATTAAACACATGGGAAAATCCCAAGTTTCAAATACACACATTTTCATAGAGATAAACCTTATTTTATTTAAATAAAAACATCTCTTTATTTAGGTAACTTTTATAGCCACTTTTCCAAGCCTTCAGTGCTGTCCAGGTGGCTTCTATTTGGCTTTCACATTTTTTTACCTGAAATGCGTTTAAAAACATTTTGTTAGTGGGAAATACTGGTGAGTAAATCTCAGTTTAATCAAGAAAGGTTTTATCAATTTACAGTATTGAGAGCGATTACAATGTTTACATCTACACAATTACTCATTCAGTACTGTCAATCCTGACTGGTGGGTCATATTACACATTGGCTAACTCTTTGTCCAATGGTAACGTGTTCCACATTTTGTATACAAAACCCCAACATACCGGCAGTAATTGAAGAATTACAAAGACTCAATCACTGCTAATTATAATTTAAAATAATTTAGGTTTTGTAAAAACAGTTAACAAAAAGGAGATTACTCACATTGTTGTCTTAGGGTTTTCTTTAAGGATTTCCTGATGATTATCTATTAATTACACAAATGTACACGCGTTAGTATAATAACCCAATATTTACATTAGTAATACCCTCCCCGAGACGGCATTCCAACGACTAAGTCGGCCAGAACCACGACAACCGTTACGGAACCCTAGATCAATCGGACAGCGTATCTAATACGTAACCGGGGTTATGATACTTACAACGAGGCAGAACTTCGTTATTGTCACACCCCTTTCTACGGCGGAAGCACGAGGTGTGATCATGAAAGGTTCTCATTGCATACGAAAGGTAAACATGCTACATGCTCGTAAAATAACATCAAATACCATAATTTGAAAACAAAAGTTTAGTGTTTACATCACGAGATAGCATAAAACATTGTCTTGAAAGTTTACAACTTTATTTAAACGTAAACATAGACGACATCCAAGAGCATAAGCAAGACCGCGCGCACATCCACTTCTAGTTACCTGAAATACATGTGAGTTTTTTGGAAAAACGTCAACATAATGTTTGTGTGAATTCATGCAGTTTTTGTATTTCACGTTAGTATACTTTGTACGAAAACAAAGTTGGTATATTGTGTAAATCCAGTATTCTTGAGTACACCACGTACTCATGTAAAATCAAGTATTCTTGTGGTATGATTCTTGAATAAATAAAGTGTTCATGTATATATCATGGTTGCTAATGGGTTGCAAGGCCATTAACATGTGACACGACATAGGAAGTCACCAAACCTTAGGCATTTTTCTACTTGTCATATTCTGAGACACAAAAGCACTACTCGGTACTCGTCCTCACCAAGAGTGTGGCTGCCCGGCACCCGTTAGATCTAACCTTTTGTTCTGCGGTCTCGTATCATTTCTCAAAACGCATCATACTCGGTACTCGTTCTCACCAAGTGTGCTTCTTGTATTTGTATCATACCATTTGTAAACATTGTACATGTATTTCACCCCCGAAGTTATAAAACTGAAAACAGTTAAAGAAAAGGGGGAGCATGAACTCACCACTTTGCGTTCCTTGCGTCGTAAACTTCACCGGATTTGCTTAATTAACGTCGTGACCTATAAGGGTTTTCTTAACGTTAGTCACTAGACTTGTGTCGCACAAGTACAGTCACTCTCTTTTGTATATGTTTTCTTGTGTTAAAAATAATTTATATTTTTAACTAAATGGCTTACTTATATTATTTTCTCAAAAATTAATATAAGTATATTGTGTTTTGCACTTTGCACCCGAATTATGTATCTTGTATGTTGTATGTGTATTTTTGTGTTTTTACTTTTCATGAGTATTTAGTGTATTTTCAAGTCCTAATACACTATCACGTATAGTACATACTACATACACTTAGCACAAAGTTTGGTGACTAGTAAATACATATATTTTCCTCAAAAATATACATACTTAATATAAATTTTAAGTCTTGAAGAAATCATCATTTCTTGTCACCAAGAATTAGGGAAACCTTGGTAATATTTTTAGGTACATTTTTTAGGGAATAAGTTTCTCAAAAACTTATATTTTCTAAGTGTCAAAATTTATAGAAATTTTGACAGAGTTTTCCCTAAAAATAGAGGTTTCCCATGTTTTCAAAACATGTGTTTATTTTCTTTTAAATCATCAACAATCAATTTTCAACAATAATCATCAACAACATATACTAATTTCTCTATTTCATGAACTTGGGGATTTATAAAAATGTGTAGTAACTTACTAGCACATTTAGTAAGTCTTGTTACCTTTAAAAATATGATTAGTTTCTTAAAAACTTTATTTTTAAAGAGTTTGTATTTTCACAACTCCTAGTCATGATTTCCAAAGATCTTTCTTCGTGAATTTTTTTGTTACACAAGTGTTTATACACTTGTTTCTTACTAAAAATGATTTTAGTTCATACAAGATCCGGGTTTTTAACAATCTAGTATTTTCCGCTTGGTTCTTCCGAAAAACCACTTGTAGATCTTTAGATCTACAAGCTTGTAACCTTATTTTCCAAGAAAAATTATATATATTCAAGTTTCAAGTTCATGGGTGGATGGTTTCATCATCCTTCATATTTCTAGCATTTACAACTTGCTAGTTCATGTTCTTAAACATGAACTAGTATGTCTAGATGATGATCCATCCTACTTCTACTAACAAACATCATCAAATAATCATAATTTCACAAGATTCACATGATTTACCCATATATCTTCTCTTTATCCACCATTTATCACTTTATGTTCAAGACTTAGCTTATGTTCATTAGAGTTTTCATCATTTAATCATTCTATCATCTATTAACCACTAAATACAAGATCAAGATGATTTTTAGAACACTTACTACTAGCACAAGGCTAGGGGAGAAACAAGGCGTAAAAGCGGTTGATAAAAGAAAACTAGAGTGGTTCTTGAACTTCCGAGTGCACCAAGCTTGTTTGTTGAACCTCTTGCACCTTTGTGTGTATGAAAAATGCTTGAACAAGACTTGATGGTCGGTGTATGGTGGTGATGTGGGTTCGGCCGATCACAAGAGAAAGAGGAAGTGAAGAAGGTGAAATGTTGATGGTGATGAAAGAAGATGGTGAACTCATGGGTTTATTTATAAACCAAGTCTTAAGATTGTCCAACATATAATATGCTTCTAATCTACCAAAAATCAACAATTTAATATTCAAAAGATGTGTGGGGGTGTCCCACACCATGTAACCGTCGAAGGTGGGGGGGGGGGGTATGGGGTTGGGTTGTGATGATCTAGTTACACTTTAGTTAAGTTTGAAATGTTTAATTAGTGTGTTATTGTGTGTAGTATAATATAAGGTGTGTTAGGGTGTTTGGGGACCCTAACTAGCTTAGAAAAATAAAAACAATGCTTCTAGCATTATTTTGGTGTTCCGGGTAATGTCCGGTTGTTCGGTTAGATATCGATTCGTGAAAGTGCTAAATTACACTTTTTAGTGTCTTTTAAGTACCTTTTTGTAGCACCTTCGATCCCTGACACTTAGGGAAGTATTCTAGATGATAAAACGAAATTTCTGCATGATATTTATGTTGTTAAAAGCTGATTAGAGCTTAATTTAATAAAATTATGCACTTAAAGTGCGTTTCGGGTGTTTTTAGTGCTTATTTTTGCTTCCGGAGAGTATGTATATTAAACCCTTGTATGTACTATTGGGTTTTAATTTATTCTTGTCGTTGGACCTACACCTAGGCTCCAATTTTATTGTCTGACTGCTTTCTGCAGAACTGTTGACACAATGTGTCTTACCGGTGAGTTTACTAGTATTTCTGACGCAACGCTCTTGTTAATGCATAAAGCAATATTTTGTAGTATAAAGCATGCATGAATTCACTTGTTTAGTATGTGTTCAGACATTGCTGACATTTAAGCACATAATTGCAATCATTAAATAATAATTAAAGTGTACGGAAATTACCGGTTTGGTGCCAGTTGTCACAGTCTCCCCCCGTTAAAAGAATTTCGTCCCGAAATTCAGGCTGAGCTAACTCTCGCAGGAGTCTTCTTGAATAGGTGGGGATATTTTTCTTTGAACTGGTCTTCACGTTCCCATGTGTACTCGGGTCCGTGCTTAGAGTTCCAACATACTTTGACAAGTTTAACAGTGCTCCTCCTGGTCTTGTTGACTTTCCAGTCGGTAACCTCAACGGATTGTTTTGTAAATCGGAGGGCGTCATCAATATGTACTTCATCCACAGGGATGATCACGTTTTCTTGTGTTGGACTCTTCTTGAGGTTGGACACATGGAACGTATCATGTACTCCATTAAGTTCTTCCGGTAACTCCAACTTGTACGCCACGGTACCAATTCTTTGCAAAATTCTGAACGGTCCGATGTATCGGGGATTCAACTTCCCACGTTTTCCAAATCTTACTACGCCCTTCCAAGGTGAGACTTTTAACAACACTTTGTCTCCCACCTCGAATTCTAATGGTTTTCGTTTTTTATCAGCGTAGCTCTTTTGTCGATCTCGAGCCGCCTTAATGCGCTCACGGATCTGCACGATCTTGTCGGTTGTCTCTTGTATAAGTTCAGGACCAACCATACGTTTATCTCCAGCGTCTGCCCAACATAAGGGCGATCGGCACTTGCGGCCATACAGAGCTTCGAACGGTGCGGCTTTTATGCTTCTATGATAACTGTTATTGTAGGAAAACTCAACCAACGGTAGGTGAGTATCCCAGCTGCCGCCTAGGTCCATGACACATGCGCGAAGCATATCTTCCAACGTTTGTATAGTCTGTTCACTATGGCCGTCTGTTTGTGGATGGAAGGTCGTGCTTAGATCTAATTGAGATCCAAAGGCTTCCTGAAATGATTGCCAGATTCTTGAGACAAAGCGTCCATCTCTGTCTGAAATAATTGAGATTGGCACTCCATGTCGTGCCACAATTTCTCTTAAGTATATCTCTGCAAGCTTTCTAGTGCTGTCTTTTTCTCGTATCGGTAGGAAATGCGCAGATTTCGTCAATCGATCAACGATTACCCATATCATATCGTTCCGTCTCGGGGTCCTGGGTAGTTCCGTTATGAAGTCCATCGAGATTTGCTCCCATTTCCACATGGGAATCTCTAGTTGTTGTAGTAGGCCGGACGGTTTCTGATATTCAGCCTTAACCTTAGCACAAGTTAGGCATTTTCCAACATAGACAGCAACGTCGCTCTTGAGTCTCGGCCACCAATAATATTCTTTTAAGTCTTGATACATTTTGTCCGATCCTGGATGGATCGAGTATTTTGACTTGTACGCTTCATCAAGGATGACTTCTCGTATGCCACCATAGAGCGGAACCCAAATACGCTTCTTAAAGTATAAGGCTCCCTCTTCATTTGGCACCATGTATTTCAGCATACCCCGGAGGTATTCAGCTTTACGGTTTTCCATCTTAAGGGCTTCTTGTTGTGCATCACGAATGCGTGTAGTGAGGTTCGTTCGAATCGTCATTTCCAACGCTCGAACCCTTAGGGTCTTAGCCCTTTCTTTTCGGCTTAATAAGTCTGCTACAACGTTTGCCTTTCCAGGATGATACTTGATCTCACATTCGTAATCATTTAGCAGCTCGACCCATCGCCGCTGGCGCATATTCAATTCCTTCTGCTCAAATATGTGTTGTAAGCTTTTCTGATCTGTGAAGATTGTACATCGAGTACCATATAGATAGTGTCGCCAGATCTTCAAGGCGAATACCACTACGCCTAGCTCCAGGTCATGAGTGGTATAGTTTCTTTCATGCACCTTCAATTGTCTTGAAGCGTAAGCGATAACTTTCTGGCGTTGCATAAGCACGCAACCCAAACCTTGCCGTGAGGCGTCGCAGTATACCACGAAGTCTTCAGTGCCTTCGGGTAATGATAGTATCGGTGCATCGCATAGCTTGTTTTTAAGTAACTGGAAGGCTTCTTCTTGTTTGCGACCCCAGTCGTATTTCTTGTCTTTTTGAGTAAGGGTCGTTAGCGGTTGAGCTATCTTTGAGAAATTCTCGATGAATCGCCGATAATAGCCTGCTAAGCCCAAAAATTGTCGAACTTCAGTTGGGGTTTTGGGAGCTTCCCAATTCTTTATTGCTTCTATCTTGGAGGGTCTACATGAATGCCCTTCTCATTCACAACGTGACCAAGAAATTGTACTTCGCGAATCCAGAATTCGCATTTCGAGAATTTTGCATAAAGCTTCTCTTTCTTCAGTAGTTTCAGAATAGTTCTGAGGTGTTGCTCATGTTCTTCTTTCGTTCGTGAGTAGATCATGATATCATCGATAAATACTATCACGAATTTATCGAGATATGGTTTGCATACGCGGTTCATCAGATCCATAAATACCGCTGGCGCGTTTGTCAGTCCGAATGGCATCACAAGAAACTCGTAGTGCCCATAACGCCTTCGGAATGCGGTCTTTGGTATGCTTTCTTATTGTATCCTTAACTGATGGTATCCAGATCGAAGGTCGATCTTGGAATAGTAGCTTGATCCTTGCAACTGATCAAATAAGTCATCAATCCTCGGTAAAGGGTACCGATTATTGATAGTGAGCTTGTTCAGTTCTCTGTAATCAATGCACATCCGTAGTGTTCCATCCTTCTTCTTCACGAATAATACTGGAGCTCCCCAGGTTGAGAAGCTTGGCCTTATGAATCCTTTATCCAACAACTCCTGGAGTTGTGTAGATAATTCTTGCATTTCGGATGGCGCAAGTTTATAGGGAGCCTTGGCTACAGGAGCGGCTCCTGGAACCAAGTCTATACGGAATTCGACTTGTCGTTGTGGAGGTAGTCCTGGCAGATCTTCGAGAAAAACATCAGGAAATTCATTCACCACAAGAATGTCTTCGAGTTTCGGCTCCTCAGCCTTCTTATCTACAACGTGTGCTAGGAAGGCAACATATCCTTTCCTTAAGCACTTCTGTGCCTTCATGCAACTGATTATTCGAAGAGGTGCGTCTCGTTTTTCTCCATGCACGATGAGAGTTTCACCATTCGCTAAAGGGATGCGAATGATTTTCTCATGACAAATAACCTCAGCTTTGTTCTTGGACAACCAGTCCATTCCGACTACTACATCGAAGCTACCCAATTGAATAGGTAAGAGGTCGATGCTAAATCTTCGTTCACCAAGTTCTAGTGTGCAGCCTCTAACAACTTCGCCCGATTCAACAAGTTTACCATTGGCTAGTTCTATGGAATAAGGAATTTCTAATCTACTAGATTCTATTCCAAGCATGCGTTTAAATTCCACAGACATGAAGCTATACTCGGCGCCAGTGTCAAATAATATGGATGCAAAGTGATTGTTAATGAGAAACGTACCGGTGACCACATTAGGGTCCTCGCGTGCGTTCTTAGCTTCAATCACAAATGCTTGAGCCTGAGCATTGTTTCCCTTTGGGAAGTCCTTCATGAAATGTTCATTGCTTCCACAACTGAAGCATCCTTGGTTCCGCCCCTTCCCGTTACCATTCTTGTTACCAGCGCCATTTCCACCCCGGTTCTTTCCTTTTCCCCAACAGTCTTCTGTTTGATGACCCAACCTTCCACATTTGTCGCACCTTGGAACGCGACAAGCTCCTTCATGATGATACTTACATTTTTGGCATTTAGGCATGGTGCCTTGGTATCCTTTGGTTGCAAGGGTTTTCGTCTCCTGAGGCGGGTTAGTGTCGCGCTTCTTATTGAAACCCTTGTTGTTGCGAGTTGCTTGATTCAGGTTTGCATGTTTCCTTTTCTTGTCGCCGGACGACTCAGCATGCGTCTCGGTCTTTTCTGTTGGGTTCAGTGATAGCTTCTTCATACGAACACAATCTTCAGTAAGGCTGACAGCCAGAGTTACAGCCTCTGTGATTGTTTGAGGTTTGGCCGAAGTTACCATGCCACGAAATTCTGAGGCCAATCCCCAAATGTAGCGTTCAACGCGCTTGAATTCGGGGGGTCACCATGTAAGGAAGCACTCTAGACAGATCGTGGAACCTTCGAGTATAACCATTAATGTCAGCGCCTTCCATGGTCAAGTGCCAGAACTCCGTTTCCAGTCTTTGGAGTTCAGCACGAGTGCAGTACTTCTCTCTCATTCTTTCCTTCAGTTCCTCCCAAGTTAGGCCATAAGCGGCATCATCGCCCAAGGTTTGGACTTGCAAGTTCCACCAAGTCAGAGCTTCATCAACAAACAACCCAGTTGCAAAAGTGACTTGCTGATCAGCGGTACACTTGCTCATGCGGATAGTAGCTTCAGTCTTCTCCGTCCAGCGTACAAACGCTACTGCACCTCCTGTGCCGTCATAGTTCATCGGCTTGCAGTCGAGAAACTGCTTGAAAGCGCAGCCTGGAATTGATTCAACCAATTCACACGTGAGCAATCGAAGAAATAATGAAACAAGGACCGTTCATAAATTTCTCCATGCTTAGTACATTGTCTTAAGGTTACCTTGAGCTGCGTTTCCTCCAGACGAATCTCCATGCCCGTTACATCTAGCATTGCTTGGTCCTCCACTGTCTTGAGTAGAACGTTCAGCTCTTCAGCAGTTCTTCAGCAATTCTTGGCAGTGGGGGAGGAGGAGGTTGATCATCATTGCGAGCATTCACAGCTTTCCTGGGTGCCATGTTCTGACGGAACATAACACAACAGGGTTAAACATTTGTTTGATATCGTCACACTAGACAGTAGTAGCATATATATTCACAGGTATATACCTCATAAGTGACATCAAACAATTATTATTCTAGCAGAGTACTTAGTAGGCTTGCACTGAGGGAATCTACACGTGACAAGACTTGCTGTGGTTTCTGTGCACTGAATTCCATAATTATGTATGCATCCATAATTACGTAACTCCTTGCGCAGTCCGCACAGTTCATTTCATCCTCGTATTTCTTCCTTCAGATAGGCCATCGCTTTCAGGTAAAGTCACGTATACTTGTGACATTCTACTTCTAGCATGTGTAAATATCAATTATCACACATAATCGCAAGTAATTTCTCAGTTAAAGACAAGTGCTACTCTTGTGCACCCTAAGTCTCGTAGTGTCTTTTCTTGACTCGTGTAGACAGTTTCAGGTAGTGGATGTCGCGGGACGTTTTATGCAATGAAAACTCTTTGAAAAATTGTTTTCGTGAAAGGATCCTAGAGATTGTAGACTAGACTCGAGAAGGAATCCTGGTTCACTACAATCGCAGCTCTGATACCAATCTGTCACACCCCTTTCTGCGGCGGAAGCACGAGGTGTGATCATGAAAGGTTCTCATTGCATACGAAAGGTAAACATGCTACATGCTCGTAAAATAACATCAAATACCATAATTTGAAAACATAAGTTTAGTGTTTACATCACGAGATAGCATAAAAAAATGTCTTGAAAGTTTACAACTTTATTTAAACGTAAACATAGACGACATCCAAGAGCATAAGCAAGACCGCGCGCACATCCACTTCTAGTTACCTGAAATACATGTGAGTTTTTGGAAAAACGTCAACATAATGTTGGTGTGAATTCATGCAGTTTTTGTATTTCACGTTTGTATACTTTGTACGAAAACATAATTGGTATATTGTGTAAATCCAGTATTCTTGAGTACACCACGTACTCATGTAAAATCAAGAATTCTTGTGGTATGATTCTTGTATAAATAAAGTGTTCATGTATATATCATGGTTGCTAATGGGTTGCAAGGCCATTAACATGTGACACGACATAGGAAGTCACCAAACCTTAGGCATTTTTCTAGTTGGCATATTCTGAGACACAAAAGCACTACTCGGTACTCATCCTCACCAAAAGTGTGGTTTCCCGGCACCCGTTAGATCTAACCTTGTATTCTGCGGTTTAGGTATATTTTTTATTAATGGTGCTTATGGTACCCTATTCGTGACACGATTTCTCGTATCATTTCTCAAAACGCATCATACTCGGTACTCGTTCTCACCAAGTGTGCTTCTTGTATTTGTATCATACCATTTGTAAACATTGTACATGTATTTCACCCCCGAAGTTATAAAACTGAAAACAGTTAAAGAAAAAGGGGAGCATGAACTCACCACTTTGCGTTCCTTGCTTCGTAAACTTCACCGAATTTGCTTAATTAACGTCGTGACCTATACGCGTTTTCTTAATGTTAGTCACTAGACTTGTGTCGCACAAGTACAGTCACTCTCTTTTGTATATGTTTTCTTGTGTTAAAAATAATTTATATTTTTAACTAAATGGCTTACTTATATTATTTTCTCAAAAATTAATATAAGTATATTGTCTTTTGCACTTTGCACCCGAATTATGTATCTTGTATGTTGTATGTGTATTTTTGTGTTTTTACTTCTCATGAGTATTTAGTGTATTTTCAAGTCCTAATACACTATCACGTATAGTACATACTACATATACTTAGCACAAAGTTTGGTGACTAGTAAATACATATATTTTCCTCAAAAATATACATACTTAATATAAATTTTAAGTCTTGAAGAAATCATCATTTCTTGTCACCAAAAATTAGGGAAACCTTGGTAATATTTTTAGGTACATTTTTAGGGAATAAGTTTCTCAAAAACTTATATTTTCTAAGTGTCAAAATTTATAGAAATTTTGACAGAGTTTCCCCTAAAAGTGGCGGTTTCCCATGTTTTCAAAACATGTGTTTATTTTCTTTTAAATCATCAACAATCAATTTTCAACAATAATCATCAACAACATATACTAATTTCTCTATTTCTTGAACTTGAGGATTTATAAAAATGTGTAGTAACTTACTAGCACATTTAGTAAGTCTTGTTACCTTTAAAAATATGATTAGTTTCTTAAAAACTTTATTTTTAAAGAGTTTGTATTTTCACAACTCCTAGTCATGATTTCCAAAGATCTTTCTTCGTGAAATTTTTTGTTACACAAGTGTTTATACACTTGTTTACTTACTAAAAATGATTTTAGTTCATACAAGATCCGGGTTTTTAACAATCTAGTATTTTCCGCTTGGTTCTTCCGAAAAACCACTTGTAGATCTTTAGATCTACAAGCTTGTAACCTTATTTTCCAAGAAAAATTATATTTACTTAAGTTTCAAGTTCATGGGTGGATGGTTTCATCATCCTTCATATTTCTAGCATTTACATCTTGCTAGTTCATGTTCTTAAACATGAGCTAGTATGTCTAGATGATGATCCATCCTACTTCTACTAACAAACATCATCAAATAATCACAATTACACAAGATTCACATGATTTACCCATATATCTTCTCTTTATCCACCATTTATCACTTTATGTTCAAGACTTAGCTTATGTTCATTAGATTTTTCATCATTTAATCATTCTATCATCTATTAACCACTAAATACAAGATCAAGATGATGTTTTAGAACACTTACTACTAGCACAAGGCTAGGGGAGAAACAAGGCGTAAAAGCGGTGGATAAAAGAAAACTAGAGTGGTTCTTGAACTTCCGAGTGCACCAAGCTTGTTTGTTGAACCTCTTGCACCTTTGTGTGTATGAAAAATGCTTGAACAAGACTTGATGGTGGGTGTATGGTGGTGATGTGGGTTCGGCCGATCACAAGAGAAAGAGGAAGAGAAGAAGGTGAAATGTTGATGGTGATGAAAGAAGATGGTGAACTCATGGGTTTATTTATAAACCAAGTCTTAAGATTGTCCAACATATAATATGCTTCTAATCTACCAACAATCAACAATTTAATATTCAAAAGAAGTGTGGGGGTGTCCCACACCATGTAACCGTCAAAGGTGTGGGGGGGGGGGTATGGGGTTGGGTTGTGATGATCTAGTTACACTTTAGTTAAGTTTGAAATGTTTAATTAGTGTGTTATTGTGTGTAGTATAATATAAGGTGTGTTCGGGTGTTTGGGGACCCTAACTAGCTTAGAAAAATAAAAACAATGCTTCTAGCATTATTTTGGTGTTCCGGGTAATGTCCGGTTGTTCGGTTAGATATCGATTCGTTAAAGTGCTAAATTACACTTTTTATTGTCTTTTAAGTACCTTTTTGCAGCACCTTCGATCCCCGAAACTTAGGGAAGTATTCTGGATGATAAAACGAAATTTTT
The DNA here is from genome assembly GCA_030545235.1 of Helianthus tuberosus. Lineage (NCBI taxonomy): Eukaryota > Viridiplantae > Streptophyta > Magnoliopsida > Asterales > Asteraceae > Helianthus > Helianthus tuberosus. The sequence goes on from CM060387.1 coordinate 123,532,432, forward strand.
GCATGATATTTATGTTGTTAAAAGCTTATTAGAGCTGAATTTAATAAAATTCTGCACTTAAAGTGCGTTTCGGGTGCTTTTTAGTGCTTATTATTTCTTCCGGAGAGTATATATATTAAACCCTTGTATGTACTCTTGGGTTTTAATGTATTCTTGTCGTTGGACCTACACCTAGGCTCCAATTTTATTGTCTGACAGCTTTCTGCAGAACTGTTGACACAATGTGTCTTACCGGTGAGTTTACTAGTATTTCTGACGCAACGCTCTTGTTAATGCATAAAGCAATATTTTGTAGTATAAAACATGCATAAATTCACTTGTTTAGTATGTGTTCAGACATTGCTGACATTTAAGCACATAATTGCAGTCATTAAATAATAATTAAAGTGTACGGAAATTACTGGTTTGGTGCCAGTTGTCACAGTTATGTAGGGGGTATAATGCCCAGGTATAGTGCCTACACTATAGAAATTGAGAGAGAATGTTTGAGAATTGAACGAGTTGGACTGAAGGCCGATCAAGGGAATTTATAGGGCTGTTCGTCGAGTTGGTCGCGCCCTGCAACGGAGTCAAGGCGGGCTTTCGCGGCCCGCGAGCTAGGGGTGTAGGGCCTTAGGGTTGAGTAGTCACCGATATAGCTTCGACGGATGGCAGGACACGTGGCAGCTCAGGGCTGCGCCACTTGACCCCTTCGCTCGCGCCCCGCGACAGATCCTAGGGATCTGTCGCGCCCCGCCAGAGACCATTAAATTTTGTTTTTATTTTATTTTTAAATATATAAGATATTTTGGGCTCAGTTTTCGCATACAGGGTATATTTTAGGACATATAGGGACGTTTTAAATATATTGGGGTGTCGGAATAAATTTTGGAGGGTTGTTATATCCACCACCATCTTCACCCCCACCGGCATTTCCGCCACCACCTGTCCAGGCACCTACTGAGGGTCATGCTGCTCGGTTTCTCACTGTAGAGTAGCAGGTCAGCTTCCTCATCCGTCGAGTCCATGAGCTCGAGGATGAAGTGGCTCATCTTCGCAGTTTGATCTTCCCTACACCCCCACCCTCTCCAACAGCCCATTAGGTTTTTCATTTGCAGGTACTTTGATGGAGCAGTATTTTTGGTATGAAGACTACGACCGAGTTTTGTGTACAACTTGAAGACAAGGACCGCCATTATGAAGAAAGATATTTTGTCTTTGATATGTATTAAACTTGTACTATTGGGTAATGTAACCCTTATGCATTTTTGTTTTCTTCACAAACAATGATGTAACAAGTTATCCTGATATGTATAAAAACTCGGTGAATATCTTATGACACATCAGTATTTATCTGTTTATGCATGCTTGTTGCTGTATGAATTGATTCATATGTTTGGTGGATTGTTTGATGTTACTTATGTGTGTATATGTATACGTATATGTACTACTACTATCTAGTATGATGGTATCAGACAAATACCTAACCCTGTTGTGTTGTGTTTTGGAAGAACATGGCGCCTAGGAGAGCTGTGAACACTCGAGGTTCTGACCAACCACCTCCTCCACCGATGTCGAGGACTGGAATTGAACTCTCTGCTGGAAGAGAGGATTTCTGAAGCTATCGCCCAATACGAGGCAAACCGTGCTGAGCACAGTGGAGGCTCAGGCGGTACCGGACGAAATGGACGTGGAGACTCATCTGGAGGAAACCCGACCCAAGGTAACCTTAAGTTGATTTTCTATAATCTGATGAAACTTATGAACGGTCTTTGTTTCATTGTTTCATTGATTGCTCACGTGTGAATTGGTTGGATAAATTCCAGGCTGCACCTACAAGCAGTTTCTCGACTGCAAGCCACTGAATTACGACGACACTGGAGGTGCGGTTGCTTTCGTGTGCTGGACGGAGAAAACTGATTCCACAATCCGCATGAGCAAGTGCACCGCGGACCAGCAAGACACTTTTGTTACTAGATTGTTCGTCGACGAAGCTTTGACTTGGTGGAATTTGCATGTCCAAACTCTGGGAGATGATGCCGCTTACGGCCCGACTTAGGATGAGTTGAAGGAAAAATGAGGGAAAAGTATTGCTCACGTGCTGAACTACAAAAGCTGGAAACTAAGTTTTTGAATCTGTCCATGGTTGGTGCGGACATTGTCGGTTATACTCAGAGATTCCATGATCTGTCAAGAGTGATCCCCTACTTGTTGAATCCTGAATTTAAACGTATCGAGCGCTACATCTGAGGATTGGCTCCGGAGTTTCGCAGTTTGGTGACTGCGGCAGAACCCACAACGATCACTCAGGCTGTAACTCTGGTTGTCAGCCTTACTGAGGATGTTGTTCGCATGAAGAAGTTATCGTTGAAGGCTACCGAGAAAACCGAGACACATGCTGAGTCGTCTGGTGACAAGAAAAGGAAACATTCGAATTTGAACTAAGTGACACGTAACAACAACAAGGGTTCCAACAACAAGAAACGTGACCCCAATCCACTTAAGGAGACAAAAACCCTTGCAGCTACGAATGACACTGCTACTAGAGGGTACCAGGGCACCATGCCCAAATGTAACAAGTGTAAGCGTCACCATGAGGGAGTTTGTCGCATTCCAAAATACGACAAGTGGGGAAAACTGGGTCACCGTACCGAAGACTGTTGGGGAAAAGGAAATGGAAGTGGTAATAGAAACGGGAATGGAAACCGAAACGATGCTGGTAATAGGAACGGTAATGGAAATGACAATGGTACTGGTAACAGAAATGGAAATGGAAACGGACAAAACCAAGGATGCTTTGGTTGTGGTAGCAAAGAGCACTTCAAGAAAGATTGCCCAAGGGAAAACAATGCTCAAGCTCGAGCATTTGTGATAGGAGCAAGGAACGCCCGCGAAGACCCTAATGTGGTCCCCGGTACGTTTCTCGTTAACAATCACCTTGCATCCATATTATTTGACACTGGTGCCGATTATAGTTTCATGTCTGTGGAATTTTAACGTATGCTTGGAATAGAATCTAGTAGATTAGATATTCCTTATTCCATAGAACTAGCCGATGATAAAATTGTTGAGTCGGGCAAAGTGGTTAGAGGATGTGCATTGGAACTTGGTGAGCAAAGATTTAGTATTGATCTTTTGACTGTTCAGTTGGGTAGCTTTGATGTTGTAGTCGGAATGGACTGGCTGTCCAAGAATAAAACCAAAATTGTTTGTCACGAGAAGATCATTTGCATCCCTCTTGCGAATGATGAAACGCTCATAGTCCATGGAGAGAAAAGAGACACGCCCTTACGGATCATCAATTGTATGAAGGCGCAGAAATGCTTGCGAAAAGGATGTGTTGCATTCTTGGCGCATGTAGTAGATAAAAAGGCTGAGGAGCCGAAGCTTGAAGACATTCATGTGGTGAAAGAATTTCCTGATGTTTTTCCCGAAGACTTGCCAGGATTACCTTTGCAAAGACAAGTCGAGTTCCATATTGACTTGGTTCCAGGCGCCGATCCTGTAACCAAGGAATCATATCGACTTGCACCATTCGAGATGCAAGAATTATCTACACAACTCCAGGAGTTGTTGGATAAAGGATTCATAAGGCCGAGCTTCTCGCCTTGGGGAGCTCCAGTATTGTTCGTAAAGAAGAAGGATGGAACCTTGCGGATGTGTATTGATTACAGAGAGTTGAATAAGCTCACTGTTAAGAATCGGTATCCGTTGTCGAGGATTGACGACTTATTCGACCAGTTGCAAGGATCGAGCTATTACTCCAAGATTGACCTTCGGTCTGGCTATCATTAGTTGAGGATTCAATAGGAGAGCATACCAAAGACTGCGTTCTGGACTCGTTATGGGCACTACGAGTTCCTAGTGATGCCGTTTGGATTGACGAACGCACCAACAGTGTTTATGGATTTGATGAATCGTGTATGCAAACCGTATCTCGATAAATTCGTGATTGTATTTATCGATGATATTCTGATTTATTCACGAACAAAGTAAGAACACGAGAAACATCGCAGGACCATTCTAGAACTACTGAAGAAAGAGAAGCTTTATGCAAAGTTCTCAAAATGCGAATTTTGGATTCGCGAGGTACAATTCCTTGGTCATGTAGTGAACGAGAATGGTATCCATATAGATCCAGCAAAGATTTAAGTGATAAAGAATTGGGAAGCTCCCAAGACACCGACTGAAGTTCGACAATTTTTGGGATTAGCGGGCTACTTCCAGAGATTTATCGAGAATTTCTCTAAAATCACTCAACCGCTAGCTTCCCTTACACAGAAGGACAAAAAGTATGATTGGGGAGACAAGCAGGAAGAAGCTTTTCAACTTCTCAAAGACAAGCTATGCGATGCACTGATACTCTTCGTGGTATACTGCGATGCTTTGCTTAAGGGTTTGGGTTGCGTGCTTATGCAACGCCAAAAAGTCATTGCTTACGCTTCACGACAATTGAAAGTACATGAGAAGAATTATACCACTCACGACCTGGAGCTAGGCACGGTGGTATTTGCCTTGAAGAATTGGCGACATTATTTGTACGGTACTCGATGTACTATCTTCACAGATCACAAAAGCTTGCAGCATATATTTGATCAAAAGGAGTTAAATATGCGTCAGCGACGATGGGTTGAGTTACTAAACGGTTACGACTGTGAGATTAAGTACCATCGTGGAAAGGCGAATGTGGTAGCGGACACCTTGAGTCGAAAGGAAAGGGTTAAGACTTTGCGAGTTCGAGCATTGGAAATGACGATTCGGACAAACCTCACTTCACGCATTCATGACACCCAACAAGAAGCCCTTAAGAAGGAGAATCTTAAAGCTGAATATCTCCGAGGCATGGAGAAACATTTGGTGCCAAACGAAGGGGGAACCTTATACTTTATGGGACGCATTTGGGTTCCGCTCTATGGCGGTATTTGAGAAGTTATCTTTGACGAAGCTCACAAGTCAAGATACTCGATCCACCCAGGATCAGACAAGATGTATCAGGATTTGAAAGAGTATTATTGGTGGCCAAAACTCAAAAGCGACGTCGCTGCTTATGTTGGAAAGTGCCTAACATGTGCTAAGGTCAAGGCCGAATATCAGAAACCGTCTGGTCTACTACAACAACCTGAGATTCCCGTATGGAAGTGGGAGCAAATTTCGATGTACTTCATAACGAAATTACCTCAGACCCCTAGAGGGCACGATATGATATGGGTAATAGTGGATCAATTAACGAAGTCTGCACATTTCCTACCAATTCGGGAAAAAGATAGCACTGGAAAACTTGCTGAGCTGTATCTTAAAGAGATTGTGGCACGTCATTGAGTGCCTATTTCGATTATTTCAGACAAAGATGGACGTTTCTTATCAAGAATTTGACAACCCTTTCAGGAGGCCTTTGGATCTTAATTGGATCTAAGCACCAACTTCCATCCACAAATAGACGGTCAGAGTGAACGGACTATACAAACACTGGAAGATATGCTTCGCGCATGTGTGATGGATTTAGGCGGCAGCTGGGATACTCATCTACCCTTAGTTGAGTTTTCCTATAATAACAGTTATCACACGAGCATAAAAGCCGCACCGTTCGAAGCTCTTTATGGTCGTAAATGCCGCTCACCGTTGTGTTGGGCAGACGCAGGAGATAAACAGTTGATTGGTCCCGAACTTGTTCAAGAAACAACCGACAAAATAATGCAGATCCGAGAATGCATCAAAGTGGCTCGTGATTGACAAAAGAGCTACGCCGATTGAAGACGGAAGCCTTTAGACTTCGAGGTGGGAGACAAAGTTTTGTTGAAGGTCTCACCTTGGAAAGGTGTAGCAAGGTTCGGAAAACGTGGAAAGTTGAATCCACGATACATTGGGCCATTCAAGATCTTGGAAAAGATTGGTACCGTAGCGTACAAATTGGAGTTACCGGAAGAAATGAATGGTGTACATGATACGTTCCATGTGTCAAACCTTAAAAAGAGTCCACCCCAGGAAACAGTTATCATCCCTGCGGATGAGGTACACATCGACGACAAACTCCAATTTACAAAACAGCCTGTTGGGGTAATGGATTGGAAGATCCAGAAAACGAGGAGGAGTCGCATTAAACTTGTTAAGGTATGTTGGAACTCTAAACACGGAACCGAGTACACGTGGGAACGCGAAGACCAGTTTAAAGCCAAGTACTCCCACCTATTCGAGAAAGCTCATGCGAGAGATAACTCAGCTTGAATTTCGGGACGAAATTCTTTTAACGGGGGGAGACTGTGACAACTGGCACCAAACCGGTAATTTCCGTACTATTTATTTATTATTTATTATCTGCAACTATGTGCTTAAACGTCAACATTATATGATTACTTGCTTTACATATTAATTCATGTATGTTTTATACTTCAAATATTGCATTGTGCGTTACATTAAGCATTGCGTCAGAAAGACTAGTAAACTCACCGGTAAGACACACTGTGTCAGCACTTCCGCAGAAAGCAGTCAGACAATAGATTTAGGGCCTAGGAGTAGGTCCAACATCAAAAACACATAAAACCCAAGTGTGGATACAAGGGTTAACATATTCACTTTCCGGAAGCTAAACTATGCCCTAAAAGACACCCGAAACTCACTTTAAATGCTGAATTCTGCAGAATTCAGCAGAAAATCAGCTAAAAATAGCATTTTAACAACAAAATATTATGCAGAATTGATTTTTTAGTGTCCAGAATAACTTACAAAGTGTCAGGAATTAAAACTGTCACAAAAGGTGCTTCATACCTAGTAAAATTGCGCAACTTAGCACTTTAACGAACCGTTAACGAAACGAATAACAGGACACTACCCAAAAAATCAAAATTTAACTAGAAGCATTGTTTTTATGATATTAAGCTAGTATTGGTGATAGAACACCTTAAAAATCATAAAAACACCTAAACACACTTAAACTAACTTAAACCTTCTAGTTTACACTTTAAACCTCCAACTTTCAACAATTTGCACTTAACCCCCCCTCATTCGAAAACCGGCCCAAGGGCCCCACTTCTCTTTGATTAAAATAATCTTAATGTTCCCTTGATATTGTGCACATAACCTTGTGGATATTATATGGTTGGGGGATAAAAGAAACTAGGAACTTCAAGACTTCATTATTATCATTCTCACTTTTAAAAACTCCCATCTTCTTCTCTCCCTCTCCCCAACTCACAGCAACACTACCATACATACATACCTTCATTTTCATTCATCCTACAACACTTCCAAGCTTGTTCTAAGGTGTATGGAGGCTATCTAAGAAGACTACAAGTGCTAGAAGTTGATGGACCACTTTGAGGAGCTTTTATCCACTTGATTTCTTCAATTTTCATCTTCACTTTGTTCTTGCCACTTCCCTAGCCAATAGAGCTAATTGTAAGCCTCCTAATCACTATTTTAGTTCATGTTTATGTTATGTACAAGTCACACCATCTAAGTAACTAAACTTTAAAGAATAAATATGAGAAGATTTAACATAATAATGAAGAAAACAAGTAATTTTAGTGATTTTTGGTGTATGTGATGAAGTTGATGTGTTGAATCTTGTGTGTGTGTTTAGATCTAGTATGTTAAGCTTGTTAGAAGCTTAGATCTAACAAGTTTAAGCATGGATCTTGAAAGATCCGTGGTTAAACTTGAAGATGAACTTGTGAAACACTTATGTGAACTTGAAAGATGAATTTTGAAGCATGAACTTTTAATCTTGAAGTAACAAAGTGTATGTAAAACTAACTTTTGAAACTAAAATCCATGAAAAGTTTGTTAGAGATTCATAAAGAAGCTTGTTTATGAAAGATTTAAAGATGTTAAGCATGGATCTTGGAAGATCCATGATGAAACAAGGTTTTAAACATAAAGATCTTTCTAATGAACATAAAAATGGTTTTTGAACATGATTTTCAAGACTTTGAAACCTTAAAACTCATGGATGGATTGATTAGTAAATTAAAGTTTCCTAAAAAGTTTGTTTAAAATTTACAAGAATACTTGATTTTGAAAGATCATGGTATGTAAAGTGTAGTTCTAAAAGACTACACATTTTTAACAAAGATCAAGTTCACCATAATGTTTCACATGAAGAAATTAGTGTATGTTATTGGTGAAAATTGTTGGAAATTGTTTTTCGTGTTGAGAAGAAAATAAACACATGTTTTGAAAACACGGGAAACCTACATTTTTAGGGGAAACTATGTCAAAATTTTTATAAAATTTTGACACTTAGAAAAATATAAGTTTTGGTGAAACTTATTCCCCAAAAATTCACCTAAGAATATTTACCAAGGTTTCCTAATTTTTGTATGAAAATTCAAGTTAAGAAATGATGATTTCTTCAAGTTAAAAACTATATTAAGTATGTACATTTTTAGGGAAAATATATATATTTAGTGATCACCAAAATTTGTGCTAGGTGTATATTATGTGTATTATATGTAGTAGTGTACTAGGAACTTGAAAATACACTAAATACTCCCAAGGAATATAAATACCAAAATACACATACAAATACATGGGGATACCTAAGTATACAAGTATACACCAAAATCCTCACAAGGGGAGTATATGGACAAATACAAGAAAATATAGCTATATAAATATATTCCTCAAATATATGGACTTTGGACAATTTTTGGACATAACTATATATATTTGGACAAATATATAACCATTACCAAGTAATGGAAATTATAAAAAAATCGGGTGAATAACAAAAATAAATATATATATTTATAAAGCATGACAAAATATATATATATATATATATATTCCACACAAGACTTAAAAATACATTATTTTTAAGAAATATAATTCCGGAAGGTAATAAAAATCAAATTATTGATTTTTGGGCAAATAATGTAAAAATACACAAGTATTTACATAAAAATACAAGTATACTTTCCTAAGTATACTTGCACAAAAATAATATTGAGAATATTATTTCACAAAATACTTATATTTATTTTTAGAAAAATAATATAAGTAACATATATGGACAAGTTAAAAATAAAGTTTATTTTTAACACTTAATTATTTTGGCAAAGACTACATACACAAATATATATTTCGGGAAATAAAATATATATTTACAAATAAACAATACAAATTCAAAGTGCAAAGACACGACGAACGGGCAAGACCCGACAAACAAGGGCACGACCCTCACAAGAGTTGAACATACAAAAGACAAATACATAAACTTAAGATGGTGACTTGTACTTGTGGGATACAAGTCTAGAGACTAACGTACATAGAATAATCATAGGTCACGACGCTTACCGAAAACAGCCGGTGAAGTTTACGACGCGAGTTACGCAAAACTGTAAGTTCATGTCCCCGCTTTTAAACATTTTCTTGTTTTCTAAACTTGGGGAAATACATGTACTGTGGTATGTAGAAACAAAACTAAGGAATGATACTATAGATCATATCACGAATAGGGTGTCATAAGCACCATTAATCAACGTAAGTCATAGACCGCGGAACAAAAGGTTAGATCTAATGGGTTTCAAGCAGCCACACTCTTGGCCACATTTATACCGAGAGTGCTTTTGTGTCTCTAGTCGTGAATCGACAAATAAAATGCCTATGGTTTGGATGCTTCCTATGTCGTTACATATGTTAGTGGTCTCGCGAACCATTAGCGATCTCGAATTCCTTACATTTACAGAAATACTTTTTCAAGTATAATTACATACCATGTTTCCTACAACGAATACTTAAATGTTTTACACAAAACTCCATGAATTCACACCAACTTATGTTGACGATTTTCCAAAACTTACATGTATTTCAGGTAACTAGGTGGATGTATGCGCGGTCCCCCTTGCTCAAGGATGTTGTTTGTGTTTCTAGATATTTTGTGTCAAGGCTCCAATGTCACTTTTGTATGATTTGGTTGTTATATCCCACCTCCTGTGGTGAAATAATGATCAAAACCTTGATATTTGTTTTTGGAACAAGTTGTAAACTTTTCAAACAATTATCTTTCATGTGACGTAAACTCTTAACTTAACTTTTGTTTTGGATATTTATTATCAATGGCATTATGGAGTTTGTTTTATGATCATGTAGTATGTTTACAATTCGTATGCAATGAGAACCTTTCAGGATTACACCTCGTGTTTCCGCCTTAGAAAGGGGTGTCACAACGCAAACAATTGAAATAAACATCGTGTAAAATAAAAGATCTACCGCATAAATATATATAAAATCAGTTTGTATATACAAAACATAAGTACAACTGAATGTCGAGTACAAAAGTACAACTGAATGTCTAATACAAAATAAAGACTAAAACTACTAATCCTCTGGCGGTGGGGACGGTGGCAGTGGCTGGGCGGCAATCCCAAATGACCCACGATCTGCAAGAGCGTCTATATGACCTACTCCACCCGGGCGTCAACACGTCGGAAGCGCTGATTGAAGTCCCGGGCCACGGCCTACGTAGCAGGAGGCAGGTCTGCACTGATGTACTGTGGGTACTGCGGCGGGTGCGGAGGTGACGGCGACGGCGGTGATGGGATCTCGTCGCCAACGATGTGATCAGCTGGAGGCGAACCCGTCGGAGGCGGAGGCTGAGCCTGATCCTCAGGCTCATCCAAACATAATCCACCAACATAGACTTGATCATCTCTAACACCCATATGTAGTTTTATGCCTTCTCTGCAGAAATTAACGCATGAGCAACCGAAAATGACTGGTTTGTCGAAGTCATACCTACGACCTACACAAACGGAAGATTGTACAAGTTTTTTTTGTAGGTGGCGTCAATCATGAGCACATGCGGGAACGCACACCACATTGTAAATAAGAGTTTGTGGACAAAGAAGATATCTTCAACTGCGTTCGTGGTCTCATTTTCGCACATGTAATAGGTGAAATCTTTTTCGACGAGAAGGTTTTCGAGTTATTGCATTGGAGATTCTCCGACCCTCTTTCCGGCATTGATCTTCTGAACAACATTGTGTACATGTTTCGGAATAATCTTTTTATCCGGGTTCTTTTTCGTCAACATACGCCAGATGCTACGGTTTGGAATATCCTGCTCTGCCAGCTGCTCAATAAGTCTTTTATCCTCCGGAGAAAGCCTTCTCGCATACGCGTGACCCTCCAAGTTTTCAATATGAGTGTGGTTCTGCCTCATGTTCGTCATCTCTATCTTTCAAACACTTCCCTTTGCTTCCGTAAATCCTATCAACTTAAATGGGCAACCTGTTTTCCTTACTGTAGCTACACTCTTGTACTTCCCACCAAGACTGCATTGAAACCAAACCTTGAAATTACTTCCTCTTTTAATTGACCTTTTAATCACAATGACGTAGCCATTGTCCTTTCCCATCTTTTGTACATAATCCACCAACTCATCACGTGACGAAAATTTCCGGTTTGTATCAAAAGGAAATGTAATTGGGTAAGAGCATTTCTCATCCTGCTCATCACCCTCTCCCTGGTCGGGATAGTCTTGTTGTATATAGCTCTGCTCACCACAATAGCCGTCGTCGGGATAGTTTGGCTGACCGTACGGATATTCAGCCTGAGGATACGGTTCACCTCCGTAATCCGTAATCCTAATAGCCATGTTGTGCGTACGAGTCTTCCACAGGGACATTCAAGTCCAGCTGTACCGTATTGCCACGATAACGATTGCCAGATACAACCTCCTCCTCCCTCGTGTTGGAAGGGATCGGTATATCGTACGAGGCAGAAATAGCGGTTCCCTTGTAAGAATCTGGAACAACGGACTCCTTAGAGTATTCACCGAAAAGGTAGTTGCTAAACCACGACATCGTAATCACTGAAAAAATGCTCTACTCAACAGAATTTTCACAAGTCAAAACAAAAAACCCAACAGAATATAACTTTCGTTTTTGAATACGTAAACAGGCCATGCATTCTACCTCTTAAATGCAACAGAAATGGGGGTCGAAGCGCCGTGCTTTGGCCAAAGCACGGCGCTTTAGGGTTAACGCGTGACACTTTCTACAACCTCGTACAGAATATAACATCGTATCAATGTCTCATCACCCTTTGTGTGTAGAAAGAACCCTAAATGCCCCGCTTTGGCAAAAGCGGAACGTTTTGGGGTACAGAACAGGACCACGTACAACTATCACATCACCTTTTGTCTGAAAAACAAACCATATATGCCTCGTTTTTTTTCAAAGCGGGGCACTTTATAGAGTGTGTAAACAAAAAGTGAGTGTATATATGTACCAAACATCCCTAAACTACTCCCATATGACATTAATCATTCTTGTTTCCTATGTTATTATTATATTCAAAAGTAATTTTATTGCTTTATATAGAAAAACAAATAAAGCTTGAAGTCTTCAACAAAATTTTGTGTTAGCTTTTTACAAACGAGTCGTGCACCTTTTGGAAAAAAAAAAAATGTTTTAAATACGACAATTGAAGGATATAGCAATACTACCTTTACTACTATGTAATAGTTCACCTTTAATATAGGGTCGAATTATTGGCACACCTGACTTCCTTAAACCGATACCTTTAATATGGATCGTATAGGCCTATACGGGTCGTATTACTTTTTTAATTTATAGGCCTATATGATGCGTATTAATATGCAAAACGACACAATTTTGGCATATACGATCGTATTGGGCAAAATACCAAAACATGTATTTTTTTTGTTTTTCTCTGTTTGACGTGTATACGTGTCGTAGTTTGACGAATATTGGCGTGTTGTGTCATTTTATGAAATATACCTTCAATACGCATCGTTTCGGTGACGTTCGGTTTCGTGCGGTATCGTATTCTATGATTACGTGTAATTTTGTTTGGAATCCACTTGTACTCTAATGTGTCGTGTTGTATGTATACGCGTCGTACGATATCATTACTTGGCGTATTTTGTCGTTAAATGTCGTATATAATACAGTTATAACATAGATAGTATAGTATAATAAACATGTACCAAACCTATACGACATGATAAATTTTTAAAAATGTTTTCTATTTAAAAAATAAAAGATTTCTTTTATCAAACTTTTTTAAAACTGTGATTACATGTATAAAAAAATGGAAAAAAAGTGCAGTATATAATACGATTATAACATAGATAGTATAGTATAATAAACATGTACCAAATCTGTACGACATGATAAATTTTTAAAAATGTTTTCTGTTTAAAAAATAAAAGAATTCTTTTATTAAACTTTGTTAAAACTATGATTAAATGTATACAAAAATTTGTAAAAAAATGCAATACGACCCGTATAGGTCCAGCCAGCTGCGAGATAAGTACTGACACATGCAGATTTGACTTTTGGCTTTTGAACCTATACGACCCGTATAGGCCTATACGACCCGTATTGAAAAAGTAAAGTGTGCGAATAGATTGGCTGGTGTGCCAATAGAATTCCCCTTAATATAACATGGAAAAAATATGTTTTTTGACATCTAATTTACCACCGAACAAACAGATGCAACCCGGATTTATAATAAGAAAACGACCTATAGACGTATTAGTTATAAGGCCGGAGGGTATGGAGGGCGCCACCTCTGCCACCTCACCACCGATAGCGCCCCTGGGGCGCCACCACCCATACCGGGCAATGTAACAGGGGGCGCCATGGTTCATTCGCCAACATGTTAACGGAAACAAATTGGCATGATCGAGGTAAGTTGGTCAAATCCAACCGTTGGCAATGTTCGAATTTAAAAAAAAAAATTAATTCAAATATAAATACAAACCTATCCCAAACTAAAACACACACCAATCACAAACTAAAACACACACCAATTAAAAAAACACATAAATTTTACCCAATCATTTTTAAGAATGTCATCTTATTCTTCGAGCTCTTCATCCGATGGCGTTCTTGACGATATGATTATCGCAATTACGCAGGAAACGATTAATTATTTGCGAGAAGAAGCTCAATCCTCTACATCGCTTACCAGAAAACCGGCTCTTTAACAAGATCGGTTAGGTGCTCATGAACGTCTAATGCAAGATTATTTTTTGAAAATCCGTTGTATGATGATGTTCAGTTTAAGCGTATGTTTCGTATGAGTTGTCGTCTTTTCCTTAAAATTTCTAATGATCTTGCGGGCGAATTCTTCTTTTTCACACAAATAGAAAGTGCTAGTCACAAAGTTGGTTTCTCTGGAATACAAAAGTGTACAGCAGCAATTAGACAACTAGCGTACGGCACAACGAGTGATGCGTGGGATGAATATTTAAGGATGTCGTCAAGAATGTGTCGTGATTCTCTTGAAAATTTCTGTGAAGGTAATTTTTATTCTTGTTGTTATTATTAATATTTTTTAATTTACAGATTACTATTTTTATTCTTATTGTTATTATTTTTAATTTACATTATTATTATTTTTAATTTACGTTGTTATTATTTTTTTATTAACACTATTTTATTAGGTTTTATCTTTCTGTACGGGAGACGATATTTGAAGATGCCAACCGTTGCCGACGTTCCACTTTTATACGAGGCCCATCAGCGGATACACGAGTTTCCTGGGACGTTGGGTAGTCTTGATTGCACGCACTGGGATTGGGCGGCATGTCCAACCGCTTGGAAAGGGCAACACCATCGTGGTGACCACGATAGTCCTACCCTAATATTACAAGCGATCGCTTCTTAAGATTTATGGATTTGGCATGCGTACTTTAGCATGGCCGGTGCGAGCAATGACATCGCAGTTGTAATGTCTTCGAATCTTTTCGACGATGTCATAGATGTTGTTGCACCAGATACTTCATTCTATGCAAACGACGTGGAGTATAAGTATGAGTACTATCTCACAGACGGTATTTATCCCGAGTGGGCGACGTTGGTAAAAACTCTTTCGTGTCCAGATGACGAAAAAAGATTGTATTTCAAGAAAAAACAAAAGTTAGCTAGAAAAGATATCGAGGGGGCTTTCGGTGTGTTAAAAAAGAGATGGTCTATCATCGCCTAGCCGTCGAGGATACTTAAAAAAGTAAAATGAGAAACGTCATGTATACGTGCATCATTTTGCATAACATGATATTGGAGAACTCGGGTAGAGCGTTTTGTGAAGAAACTTATGATGAAAGTAACCAACCGACGAACCCACTACTAACAAACGCTGAAAAAGAAGTTATCCGATCGAAGATACGTGACAGGAACAGACACCATAACCTTCGAGCTGGTCTTACCGAACACCTATGGTTTTATCGTGAACAAGGAGGAGACGACGAAGACGATCAGTGACTTTGTATTTTTTTTATTTTAATTATGACATTGTATTTTTTTATTTTAATTATGATATTGTATTTTTTTTTTAAATTATGACATTTTATTTTTATTATTTAAATTATGAGTTATAAATTAATATATCAAAATTAAATAATGTTTAAATTTAAATTAAAAAAATAATTAGGTAATGATGACGGGGGCGTTATCCCACACCCTGCAAGTTAAGGGGAGGGGCCTTAAAGCCCCCTGTTTAACGTGGATCTGACATGCCGTGATAAGTCCCTAAGAGCTTTATCCCACACCCTCCAGCCTAACCACTGAACAAACAGATGCAACCCGGATTTATAATAAGAAAATGACCTACAGACATATTAATTATAATAAACTGTTTTTAGTTATATGTAAAGAGTCGGTTCTAAAGAAAAAAATGACCTCTACCATATGTGATAAGTTTTATGGGAAAAAAGGTGAATTGCATTATCTATATCTATACTACTTTATAAAGCATATAGGAAGGATAGAAATGGTCATTTGCCACTTTACAAGTCTTTGAAGCCCATTGTACAATCATTTAAGCACAAAGTGTTGAAAAATTGTTTTCAACACATGCTGATACCCGGTTGGATCATACGCGGATCAACTTGACCCGTTTTACGTTGATGGATCCAATATAATCTTTCTATCACTCTATCTAAACCACAATTCGTTTCATCCGCCGCTCCACCTTTCTCTACAAACCCTAGATCCTCCACCGCTCCTCCACGGCTCCTCCACCTTTCATCCATGGAACCGGTCGTCGCCATCACCGTCTTCTCCCCTTCTCCACTCCAACAGTCGCTTCATGATCTAGGGTTTCACTGAGAAACCAGTCGTTTCATGATCTAGGGTTTTTCTGTAGATCCGACGCTATCTCAACAGATTCGACACCAGATAGATTTCTATGGCTTCTTTCCCGGTGGCTTCAAGATCCGACACTATCTCAGTAGATCCGACACCAGATCTACTGGTTTGACTGTAGGGTACCTTTCTTTTTACCATATCTTCTTCTTATTATTATTTTTTTTGTTATTTGAATCTAATCTGGGTAATGTTTCAGATCTTCCGTTTGGTTGTGGGTTCGTCAACGATGGTGGTTGTGGGTGGAAGATCTGGCCAGATCTATGGCTCTGTTCTTTGTAAGTATATATTTTTGTATTGATTAGTGTTTTTGTTTTCTTGAAATAGAAATTTCTACGATCTGTGTTGGTTTTGTGTTTTTTTTAATGTTTTGTGAATGGATATACGGAGAAAGTATATATTTTTGTCTTGATTAGGGGTTTTTGTTTTCTTGAAATAGAAATTTCTTGGAGGATCTTAAGCTCAGGTGCAACGGGAAATGTGAATAAGGGTTCCAAATTTTCCAACTTTAGTATTTAATTTAAAGTTTTATGATTTGGTCATTACATTTGTTTTCTTGGAAGAAATAAGATCTCTTATACTAATTAGAGTTTTTGTTTTCATGAGATAGCAGTTTCATGGGTGATTTTAAGTTCAGAAGGAAGAAGGAACTGAGACTGAAGATGTTCTTGATGATGGAATTGTGAAAAACATACAAATCTTATTGCTTCTTCAGGTTGCGGTTGCCTATGAAAGTATGAAAATCTACCAAGCAAACTGCGGTTAACCCTGTTAATTATAGTTTGCTATTTAAAATGTGTTTCGGAGAAAAAAAGTGTAATGTGTTTATTCAAAATTGGAGTAAAAAGTGTAATGTGTTTATTCGCGGTTAAACTTGGTAATTATGGTTTGCTATTTAAAATGTGTTTTGGAGTAAAGAAGTGTAATGTGTATTCAAAATTGTTTGTTTCGCTCACAAGTGGGTCGACATTGCTGGAACTGAGGCTGATTTTGAAGCTATAAATATGTGGCTAAATGGGTCGGTTTGGGTAACGGTTCAGATGGGTAAGCTCGATATGTGGCTGAAAGACGGATTCCATTTGTTGCTCTTGATGTGACAAGGTATAAAGTCATTTATATTTTTTATGTGCTAGATGGGTTAAAGAGATGAGGATTCGAGCTCTGGAGATGGTGTCAGAACTCAAAGAGCGGATAAACAGGTACATTTGCTTTTCTAGACTTCTTAATTTGCAGTGTTTTTAGTGCAAATGTGAATATTTTCTTTGCTTGTGACAGGGCCTTCTGGTTTTTGCTATCGGTGTAGGCCTCAGCGCATTTGACAAAGCATCCGTAAGACTTCGTTATACTGAATTGTGAAGTGACTTGATGGTATAAGTTTGAAATATAATGATATATATAATCTAAATGATAATTTGCAGGTCCACTATTATGTGCACATTCAAATCAATGAATTCTACCGAGGAGTTCGTGATTCGCAGCTGATCGGATTATCCGGTTACACAAAAGAGGTTACATTTATTCATTATTCCATTGTTTTTGGTCTTCAGTTGGAATCTTTTCATTTTGCTCACTTATTTCTACTTGTGACAGGGCCTTCAGGTTTTTGCTATCAGTGTAGGCCTCAGCACATTTGACAAAGCATCCGTAAGACTTCGTTATACTGAATTGTGAAGTGACTCGATGGTATAAGTTTGAAATATAATGATATATATAATCTAAATGATAATTTGCAGGTCCACTATTATGTGCAGTAGCACATTCAAATCAATGAATTCTACCGAGGAGTTCGTGATTCGCAGCTGATCGTGTGATTCTGTTACACAAAAGAGGTTACATTTATTCATTATTCCATTGTTTTCGGTCTTCAGTTGGAATCTTTTCATTTTGCTCACTTATTTCTACTTGTGACAGGGCCTTCTGGTTTTTGCTATCGGACTCAAGGCAGCACTGTTTATGGCTATCAAGGTGACCTTGCTGGGATTTTCAACTCTAAATATCTTATCTTGACTCATGAATTTGTCTATCCTTACATAAATTAGGTAATGTTTCATGTATAATATAATTCTTCTTAACACTTTCTTTTTTTCCTTTTTTTTGTAATTCCCTAACTGCATCATCATCGTCTAGGGTGGCTTTGATATGATCTGTAGTGGAAGAGACAAGACTGAAACACCTCAGCAGGTATTTCCAATGCCTTGATTTAATATATATTATTACCATAAGTTTAGTTTGGTTTGGCTATATAACGAGATTCTATATATAGTTTCACCAAGCTCGGGAAACGGCCAAGATGCTTGATTTGGATGGAATTGTAGTCATCGGTGGTGATGACTCAAATACAAATGCTTGCCTGCTAGCAGAAAACTTTAGGTCTGTTGTATTTTGTTTCTTGCCTTAAGTCACATCAGCAAATATAATATAATTTCTATTTCATTCAAGGGCTAATGGCTTGAAAACTCGAGTTATTGGATGCTCAAAAACCATTGAGGTGACTTGAAATGGCTATAGCACTGTTTTCAGCCATGGCTTTCAGTAGTTCCAATAGAGTCCCAGTAGCACTGCTTTCAGCCATGGCTATAGCACTGCTGGAATCATCACTTTCAGTTATTAAAAGTGTATTTATTGCATCGATTACAGTGGCTTCAGAGCCTGAATGAGGTGACCATACCAACACTGCAATAGGTACTTCTAAGAAAAGATCAGAACTAAACTAAACTGTAGAATACTATAAATTTTGACTTTTGATACTAACTTTAAGTCACTAATCTTAAAAGGACCTATAAAAGTAGTAGCTAAACGGAGAAAAGGTCAAACAGGTTGAAGTCACCCAAAGATACAGATTATCATTGTCATAATATTATAATTATAAAAATAAACAAAAAAAAATTGAGTTAACCCGTTTTGACCCGTTACGTGGCCCTAAAAATCCCTAAAAATGGGTACCGGTACCGGTATTTAGTACCGTTTGCTCATCCCTAATCTTGACCCTTCTAGCTTTATTTTTAATACATTCATTTAATCTGATCTGTCAGAAAAGTTACTCTTACAATATTTTGTTTTCAGGTCAAAACATAGAGGAAGAGAAGAATAGTGGTTACTTGCAGTTGGGTCCACTGGTGCAGCAGGGGACTTGCAACAGGTTACCCAAATAGCAAGACAGGTATGAGCCCAACATTTTGGAAAATCTGTTCATTTTGACTTTTATGCTTAACAATATGTAAACCTCATGAGCGAAAATTGACATAGTAAATGAACAAATGGGCATTTGTACATGTTCGGTTGTCTAACTTTAACCAAACAAAGGAACAAACACAAATATATATAGCAATCTAACGCTTAACATTCAGAGATATATGGGTGATATATCGGTTATATCAGCCAAATATTGGTGATATATTCGTCAATATCGTCGATAATATGGTACCGATATTCTGACCAATATTTGACACCGATATTTTACATGGGACCGATAACCTATCATCGATATTAACTGCATAGCGTGTCCAATATTTATAGTAATAATGTATTAATCTTTATTTTTTAGTTAAATATTGTGGGAGGTTTTAAGATGCACTTCAGATGATTTATGACCTCTTCAACAGGTTTCTTTTTAAGCTGTTTTTTTTTACCTTTTATATATTTTTTCTTGCATTTGGTATAAATACTGACAACGCGTTAATGTGAATCGGAGGATGAATTTGATAATAACAGCAACAATTCTGCACAGCTTCTTGCTGCTGCAAATGCTGCTAATAATGCTCAAGCTATTGTCACAACTCTACTTGAGGAGTTTGAGACAATCTTTGATGTAAATATGCTCTTCGGTTTTTCTTTACTTTAATCGTTTTTTAAAATGTAACCGTGGAAGTTTAGTTATTGATCTGGAATTGTTTCCGCTGTGGTTCAGGATGATGCTATGCTCAAATGTTGTACATCGGCAGATTCTCGGATAGAGGAAGATTCGGTGGATGATGAACATAAAGTAAACGGTTACCATGATGCTGAAAACGAAGCTGATCAAGAAAGCGACGAGGATCTGTAAGTATCTAACTGTGACCTTTAATATACTTTATAAGCACCATAGGTACTAAACATAAACTGATACTAATTAAGAAATTATGAAGACTGGTTGGTTCAAAGTTAATATCTAGATCACCCAGTTCCTAATCTAAACTTTTCCTTTTTGATCTGTGACAGGAGATTGTCATGATACCCAATTTAAAGTTTAAAACGGTCAAAGATAACCATCTTAAAGGATGTCAGTGGTGTCATTAAGCCAGGAAGGAAGGAATATGGTTTTGGTCTCTCTAAATAACGGAAGACACATTTCCTTTTTGACACGACATGAAAAAAAGACAAAACCCGAACATGAAATTTGTGGGTTCAGGTTTATTTTAACGGGTTCGGGTCAGTTTTGGGGCGAGCCCACAAATACATTTGGCCAAAACGGACCGTGTTCATGTCAACCCAGCAGGTTCATGGGTTGACCCGTTTAACACATTTTATTTGTTTTATTTGTTTCATTTGATCTTCATTGTTTGATTGCACTTTTTGGTCTTTTCATGGTTTTAAAAGATTAAGTATTGTTGCACGAGAATCAGCTATAGAATGCACCACCTGAACCATGGGCATTAAGAGAACGATGAATCTTGGCATATGGTGAGGCTCTCACTACTAACCTTGATTTTTTATAACATTTTGTTTAATGAGTTTGATACACATTCTAATAGAAATCTACGTGTTTTTAATTAGTTGGGAAGCTTTATTTACAGAAGCTGGACCTGCACTTGAAGTCTTAAGAGATACTCTTAATGCCATTGATGCCAGACTGGGCTATCAAATTGTCTATTACACCCATCTCTGCTCGAGAAACTGGTTCATGTTATTTGTTAGGCTATCTACTTTTTTCCAGCTGATAGATTACCTTCAGCTCCAGTTCCACCTTGAACGGGCCTGCTATGAATTGAAGATGACAAATGTGGTATATGTTCTTTAATTCAGGGTTTTATTTCCGTAAAGAAGTTTGTTTTTTTACTAGGTGCAGGGCAACCATTGGGGTGGTATTAAACTTATGGCACATAGACAATAAGCCTAGGATGGCTGGTCATAGCCAGTGGCTCGAGCGCAGGTCTGTAGTAACCTTTCTCTATGTTATTTGTTTTGATGTAGTTGCTAGAACTTGATCTTCTGCATATGCATGTCTGTGATTTCTAAAAACACATCAATGAAAATTGTATAAATTCCTTGTATGATTTGATATTTTTTGGTCATCCAACTAATGTGTTAAAACTTGACAGAGGTGAGCTAGCTAAGCCCAATACCGAAGGTTGGACAATTTCAGAAGCTGCGACTAGACCAGAATCTTGACCAGCCATCAGATGATTCTGCTGACATCGTACTAAGCTCAGCTTTCAGGTAAGATAATGATACTGAAAATTATATTACTAAATTATTTAAACGATTTCTTATAAACCAAACTATTCAGCATATGAATACGTGTTAGACAACTACTGACATGTTTTATTTTTAGCTAATTCTTTTTATTTTTCCTGTTTGACCCGATACGTATGTAATACAACATTGTATGAGAATGAAAAGGCCAACGTTAATGAATGGTTTTTATTATATTGGTACTCAGAGGATTCAATGATGCTATTAATGTGAATAATGTCCGACTCTTGATGTTTCTTCTTTTTCTTTGGTAGAATGTACCTCCGGCTGTGTTGGCCCGGTTTCTACGAGAGCATCGATCAGAATGGGCCGATTTTAATGTTGATGCTTACTCAGCTGCTTCAGTAAAAGCTAGCCCGTATGGATATCAAGGGACACGGCCCACGAGGTTTACAGGTAGCCAGATCATCATGCCACTTGGCCAGACAATTGAACATGAAGAGGTACCTTTTTGCACATCTTAACCATTTTCTTAATTTATGGAATACTTTGTAATCTAAATAACCCTTTATATAAATTTGGTGAAATTGTCATATGAGACACCCAAATGTTGAGTTTAATTGATCTATGTACATATGCTTGAAGTTATTAGACTCGAAGGTCATGCAGTTGGTCAAGAAGATCCTTTTGTGTCGAGGGACATTAATCTCTTACATGTGCTTAATCAGCTTCTTTTAAATTCATTAAAACTAGACAAGGTTGCAATTTTGACCCGTTTACTTATTAGCGGGTCGAATATCTCACATGGGTGAAAATAAAATTAGCTAAAAGTGGAACTGGCCAAACAGGTTGAAAAGTCGACCTAAGTGTATTTTTTAATGCATGCAGCCTCCTAAATCAATCTTCTCAAATATTTAAATTGTTACAGTAATAGTATGGTTACTCAATAGTGTAATTATTTTCTGTAGTTATGCAGTGGAATCGATGAGAATGCAGTGGGAGCTTGTTCGGAACATGTTTTTGCTCCAACTGATGAGATGTTTCCAGATGACGCGCCTCTTATACCATCTGGTTTCCGAATCATTCCTTTGGATCCTAAATCAGTTGAGTTCATGTTTTCTCTAAAGCCCTTTAAAGTTTTCTTGACTTTTGTTAACCAGAACATCTTCTGACCAGGGTGACCCGAAGGATGCGATAGGAACAACACACCGCACCCTTTGCTTCAAGTCTCGAGGTAGGCCAGTTAACAAACCACGGTCCATCAGATAGCATGAGATCGGTCTTGACCATCGCGTTCCAGTTCCCGTTTGAGAACAATCTAGCCGATAGTGTGGCAACCAAGGCTCGACAGTACGTTCGTAGTGTGATCAACTCGGTTCAGAGGGTTGCCATGGCTATATCCCCTTCTGGCTTGAGCCCGTCAGTCGTCCCTAAGCTGTCTCCTAAACCCGAAGCACTCACTCTTGCTCAGTGGATCTGCCATATCTAATTAACTCTTCAATAGAGCTATCATGTCTCTTTGGTTTTTAGACATTTTCTCCAAATAAATTTATTTGGTTTGATTCCTGAAACCACCATTTCTTTGTTCATTGAAGATGTTTTAATGTTGATAAGAATATTTTTAAGAGTAAACTGTAGACGTGTTATTCTGATGAGAAGATGTTTTAGTTTAATTTTTTTTTAAAGTTAATAATTTTAATCGTATATTGTTATTTAATTAAGACATTTAAGACTTATGAGAAAGGCAGACTTAGTAAAAATAGGGATGACAACCGAACATTGATAAGATCTGTGTCAATCTTCACAATTTCATCTTGTTTAAATTCAAAAAGAAGAATAAATGTAGCAACATCTAAGTTGCTGGCTAGGGGCACTCAAAATAAGCATCTGAGTGCTTGAGTATATTTCATCCGATGATGGGGTCGTCTGCTTCTGTATGGTTTTGGCTATGGCACAAAATCGAACCGCCCCGCACATAGCCCTAAACTCACCAACCTAAGTGATATGTTTCCCGCCGCATCGCGCGGGTAAACGACTAGTTTGTTTAAAAATTAAAAAGTCCGGTTTGCAGAGAAGAAACCAAGCTAAATATGGCTGGAAATGGAATTTTTCTTTTCAAGGATTATAGGTAATGGACGACAAACTCTTGTAAAACGCCTCACAACGCCCAAGGACCGCCTCTTGGGGTGTTTTCTTTAGAAAAAGCTTGAGGAGCGTCCTTTTTTGCATGCTCATCATTCAAATCTTTGGCCAATCACATGTATTCTTGCTTTTGCTTGCCTAATAACAT
The DNA here is from genome assembly GCA_030545235.1 of Helianthus tuberosus. Classification (NCBI taxonomy): domain Eukaryota; kingdom Viridiplantae; phylum Streptophyta; class Magnoliopsida; order Asterales; family Asteraceae; genus Helianthus; species Helianthus tuberosus. The sequence continues at coordinate 123,556,204 of CM060387.1, forward strand.
TTTTTGGATGTTTTTTTTATTTAATTGTTTAACACCCCTTTTAACATAATGTCCCACAATGCCTACTTCCCCACTACACCCATTTTAGAAAAAACGCTCCATAATGCCCTATTGCTGACTGGACTGCCACATGACGCAAAACGCTTAAAGGTGGGATCATTATTTATGTCTTCCACTACACATGGTCTTATATGTAAAGAATCGGTTCTAAAGAAAACAAATAACTCAACCATATATGATAAGTTTTATGGGAAAAAAGGTGAATTGCATTATTTGTTTAAAAATTAAAAAGTCCGGTTTGTAGAGAAGAAACAAAGCTAAATATGGCAGGAAATGGAATTTTCCCTTTTAAGGATTATAGGTAACTAGGATGTATTCCGCCGCGTTGCGGCGGGCCAAATATGCTTTGTTACGATGACGATTCGTTAGGTTACATTATGTCCTTAATGAAAATTAAAATCGATTAGTTTCTACACGTTTATACTATTTTTTTTGTTGGTTAACTCAGCCCGAGATAAAAGAAAGGTTAACGGGTTGACCGAGTTTAATACGAACAAAAAAGACATGTTTGTCTACATATCTTGCCAAAAAGAGAGGATGGTACATTGCCAATTGCATCATAGAAAGACAGTTACTAAATTGGGGGAAACCGGAAAACAAATAATAAGAAACAAAGGGAGTACGAATCAAACTGAACACATACATGAAATTTATGAATGAACTATGTCTACCAAAATGACAATGGTTTTCGTAGTTGCATTTAGCGTCAAACACATCCAGCACCATATGTTTTTCTATTATGCATTTCATTGAACAACATCTACCTTTCTTAAAGAATGGCCTGAAATACGCCTTTGATTCCGCTTCTGTAATCTAGCATTGTTGTACAAAGGTAAACAATCTTCTATTTTTTTGACATATCATCAACTCAACCCCATTGCTTACCAAAATCTATATATAGTGGAAATAAAGAAAATGATGAAATGAATTACTTTCGCAACCAGAACCCATTGACTGTCATGCGACGCCTGCTGCCACGTAATATTCACTTTATTTTTTCTAATTTCACGAGTACACCCATGCAGCCTTACTAAAAACCGACCTACCGCTGCAACTTTCCAAGAATTTTAATAAAAAAAACTTCCACTGTATCACCACTCACTCAATAACCTTCTAGATACCCTTTCCACATCTTCATAACCATAATACCTCACATTGTAACATGTCCATTGCTTCTGCCGTATCCCACGATACCAGCACCTCCTTATTCATAGCCTCCACTTTGCTACCCTTTTTAAACCTCATTGTATGTCAAAACTATTAAACAATTTACCGACACCTCACACCTGCCACAACAAATTTCCCATTAAACCTAAACCGATATTCAGCCTGACTCAGATAACAAAAACCAAACCACAAATCTGAAAACACCCGGGTCTAATGTTAGACAGATTTAAAAAAAAAAAACTTTGGCCACTAATGATTTGTAATCAAAGTTTGTAGGATGGTCAATGGTTTATGGTGTTATAAGATGTAAAAAAAAAAAGTTATACATTTAGAAAGAAAAAAATCATACAGCTAAAGAATTTATAATAAGAACAATAGTTCAATGGATAATATTATAAATAAGAATTCGATTACGGCTTATAATCTATGTCAGTTAAGAGGTTAGTTGGAGGACATGTTATTAAATGTTAGATGATACTCAGATTCACATGGGGCTATATCTCTCATTCTAACAAATGTCTACCTAAAAGAGTAAAGTCATGACAACTTAAGCTTCAGCTTGGATTCAGACTTGAAGTTAAGGAACCAGCTTGGTAGGTCTCATTTATCCTTAATGAGCTCGGGTTGGCTTGTTTGTTCTTAATAAGTCAGAAACACAGATTTATTAAGAGTTTTTTTACACTATATTTAGCTGCTATGAAGTATTTAACTGATTAATCACTAATCCAACTTAACATCATGCGGCTCCCCCATGGCCAGCTTGACTTGCTAAACCGCCACATTAAATCAAAGGCATACAACATTACAACTCATTTTAAATATGAATATAAGATGTTACTTATTTCAGGATATCATGTAAAGCAAACCATCATCACCACATACATAGAACAAATTAAAGATCTGCATAAAGCATGTTAAGGAGAAGGGCTGAAAGAATGATGGGAGGGGGTGTTAATATGTGCATTTGAGGCCGTTATTGCAGGCTTTAAGTTGTAATAATCATTGGTTGTTAAAACTGATATAATGTTTTTACCCATGGAGTATTTAACTGATTCATCACTAATCCAACTTAACATTTTATAGATACATTAAGGGAAGAAAATGTCCCAGCTTGTTTGTTCTTGACAGCATTGGATCTGTAAGTGAAGTAAATAAATTGGAAAAACAGAGAAATTGAGCCTCAATTTCATGCAAGAAATTCAATTGAGGTCTAAAAACTAACTCCCTAAATCAATCTAAAGTGATTGGCGTTTGGTCAGTAACCTAACAATAACCAAAGTTCATGATTCCCCTAAAAGTAAAACCAATTTAGGTTTACAACTTTACTGAAACGTTAATCAAAGATCGGCCGAATTTAAAGTTAAGACTGAAACAACAACAAAAAAAACATGTATTTGACAACATCGAATAACACAAGTCTGCAAAAATCCAATAAAAACATATCCTAACCTAGTTCGTGCGATAAAAAGTAACCTGGTTTCGAATCGTCCGATTCAAGCAACGATGATCAGCGTGGAGATGAAGATCAGTGGCCGTGTAGGCGATAAAAAGTAACCTGGTTTGGAATCGGCCGATTCAAGCAACGATGATCAGCGTGGAGATGAAGATCAGTGGCCGTGTAGGGGAACCCAAGTAAGCTGGTTTGGAATCGTCCGATTCAAGCAACGATGATCAGCGTCGGTGGAGATGAAGATCAGTGGCGGTGTAGGGGAACCCAGTTTGAAGGGTGGAGCGGAGGAATGAGTCGGCGAACAAAAGCGTGGTGAATGTTATTGTATGAAACTTAAAATTACGAAAATACCCCGATACTGTAGCAATCATACGTTATGAATTGATATATATATAATAAGGGGTAAGATCAAATAAAACGTTTATTTTGCCTAAGTAGGATGAGAAGTAATCTTAACCATTCATTTTTTAAATCAATGGTTAAGATGAAAGTGTAGGAGAAAGGAGGAGTGCAAGGGTATATTGGGAAAATCCTATTTATGGACTTTCTCTCTCCACATGCAAGGCACATGCATATTCCACCCCCGTTTTTTAAACGTTCATAACTTTTTTATACGACAATATTTTTTCATAAAAATTTCACCGTAAAATCGAGCGTCTTTTTATCTTTAATTTGAGTACCATATTGCTATATAAAATATGAAAACTAAAAAAACCCACTAAAATATGTTGTATTTCTATGTAGTATAACATTTTTTATGCTGGATTTTTGTACTATATTTTTGTGCTGAATTTTTTTGTCTTAAATTTTTTTTCTCAATTTTTTGTGCTGTATTTTTTTGTACTACATTTTTTGCTGAATTTATTGTGCTATATTTTGTTGTACTATATTTTTTTGTACTATATTTTTTTGTGCTATATTTTTTTGTGCTATATTTTTTTACTAGATTTTTTGTGCTAAATTTTTTTGTACTAGATTTTTTGTTGTATTTTTAAAAAACAAAAGGGGTACCACATGTCATTTTTACTCCTATTTATAAGGACCAAAATGCCCTTCATTCCTACTTATTAGGAGTGCCACATGTCATCATCACAATCCTTCTTAGGCTACTTAGGCAAAATCCACTTTTTAGTAAATCCTTCCCTTATATAATAATGTATCATAAAAACTTGTAAAACCATTATACATTAAAGATGAAAAAAGTAATTAAAGAACTCATGACGATTTAGTACTCAGTTTTTAACGTGACAGTAAAAACTTTATAAAAAACCATCACACATGGTCTAAACCAAACTTTCTTAATCCAACATAAGAGCACTCACATTTTGTTCTTCTATATCTTCATCTTTAAAGTTTAAAGGTTTATTTTCTATCTTACCATCTCTATCAGTATCAGAAAATTATTCTTAATCTTAATCTTCATATTTAAAATTTATAGTTTTATGAATAGAGTTTCTTCAAATATAGAGATCCAGTATTCATCATCTTTATAAATGTTTGAGAGTATTTGAAAACCCAAAAAATACAATAAAATAAATGTTCGTGAGGAGTAAAGATAGAGAATAAGATGTGATACGTTTAACAAAAACTTAGAAATAAATTTAGAGAAATGTGATATTTATTAAAATTATAGAGATAGATATACAAACCACTATGGGTAACTCATTTCTAAGTGCCACACCTACCTTATTTTTAATTTGAGTACACCATGGTTCCATAGTTTTTAACTCATTTCTAATTGCCACCTAGCTTGTGTTTAATTTGAGTACACCGTAGTTTTATGAGAGGAAAGCATCGTATCAGTAGGTTATGAGTAACGCAGTTCCTATCTAGTAAAATTAAAGAAGAAAAAAACTAAACAACATTTACAGGAGACATTAAGTAAAATAATTATTTTAATTTTTAATTCTTAATTCTCTGTGAGTTTTCTACACTTTATATTTTAAGAAACAAAATTCATACTTAAATAATTTTTTTTTAACTTAAATATTCTATTTAACCTATATGTTTTGTAATAAACTTTTTAACGACTTAAATTGCATTAAATTCGTTTTCAAAAGTACTCGATCACTTGACTTTAAGATGAGTAACACCTTAACTCTAATAGCGTTGCTAATTAAATCCAACCCCTACCCTGAGTTATCATGACTAATTTTAACATATGTTGTAATTGTGATATCCGTACACTTTTTGTGTCGTTGTCGTTATTATTATTATTTTTATTATCTATATGAATTGAAACCCTTGATGAATAGTAATCCATCAAGTATTTGTTTTTTTTTTTTTTTGATATTTTATTTAGTTAATTGAAATTGCTAATCAATTTTAAATAATTGTTTTTAGTGGTATTTTATTTATCACTTAATTATTATTATTATTATTATTATTATTATTATTATTATTATTATTATTATTATTATACATATTAAAATAAAGTTGCCATGAATAGTGATTTTTAATTTTTAAGCAATTGTTTTAATTTTCTTAATAATATTTTATTTATCATATATTTTTATTATTTTTCTAACAACTTGCGTTCTATGTTTAGTTTTTTTAACATTGCAGTATAAATCTATTGAAAACGGATAATGTGCCACTATCGAACTAAATCGAACCAAAACTGATTGTTTTTTGTTCAACATTGCAGTATAAATTTTATTGAAACGGATATTGTGCCCCTTTCGTACCGAGAAACAACTGAAACTGACTGAATAATATATGTATTGGTACCAATATTTATTTATATTGTATTTGCTTCCGATAAACCAATATTTATTTATATTGTTTTTGCTTTTGATAAATTGGCATCATATAGTTACCACATCGTATCAAACAACATCGTTACCTGTACATGTACTCATTTGTATGGTTTCTGTTTGGTAATAAGTTTTATGTCGCTACTGTAGTTCACCAAATCGAAACTGACCGAACAAAATCGGTATTGGTACCGATACTTATTTTTATTGCTTTTGCTTTCGATAAAATGACGTATCCTACCGAACAAGATTGGTATATGTACCTGTGTTCATTTTTATGGTTCCCAGTTTTGATATTTTTATTTATACAACTCTGTTTGCGATTATAAACGGATATCATTACCAATACTGTGACGATCTGAAGTGATTGATACCATGCAAACAACATCATTGTCGGTACCAGTGTTCGTTTTTTTTTCGTTTTCGGTAGATGTAAAACATGTGTTGATTTATATACCGAGGGCATATATCGTACCAGACTACCAGTACGATAACGAACCTAACCAACACTGTTCAAATGTCCGAGATAACGTACCGCCGCAACGCGCAGGGAAACAACCTAGTTTATATTGTTTTAAGAAACATTCAAGTTCATCCATCTAGATATTCATGTCGAAAACCGATCAATTTTGAGCTAGAGAGAGATTTTGATTAAAAGCTATACTTAAATGCTATATTTTTACATTTAGATATGATTCACACTAGAATTATTGTAGAAATAGCCTAGTTATTATTAATTTAGACTCCTCATGAATTGTAACCGAAAATTTTTGAAATATTTGTTAATTTTTTTTTGTTTTTTAGTGGTAATTTATTTATTACTCAGTTTGGTTTTTTAGTAATAACTTGCATTCTTTGTGAAGATACGTAACCGCGGGCATTGGATCCGTATCAGTTCGGTTTCTTATAATACTAGTTCGGTTTTTTATAATACTGGTACGATACATGCACTCTATAGAAATCAACACGTGTTTTACAACCGAAAACGATAAAAACTAGCACCAGTAGTGGCTAGTGGCACCGATGTTGTTCGAATGATATAGATTTATTCAGATGGTAACAGTATATATTCAGTGAGCGTAGCAGATATAGTTGTATATATGAAAAATTTTTGAAACAAAAAAACCATAAAAATGAATACAGCTATTGCTACCGCTGCTGTTCAGTACGGTACGGTAATGATACAGTGTCAGTTTATTGAAAAAACAATACAAAAAATAATGTTGCCAAAATCTATGTTCTTCGTTCGGTTTCAGTTCGATTCACTACGATAGCGGCATGGTATCCGTTAAAATAGGAAACCATGGAAATGAACACATACCACTACTAATGTTATTCGGTTCAGTACGATATGATAGCCAGATGGATGAAGCAAAAAAAAATGTTTAGTCGGTTTTGGTTTAGTTTAGTGCGATAGCGGCATAATATCTGTTTGCAATATAATCCATGTTGCAATGTTGAAAAAAATTAAACATAGAACGTAAATGAACAGAACCGTTATCAACCAAATTTAATTGGTACCTAGAACGCTAATGAACGGAACTGATTTTGTTCTTATTTTTTTTTATCAATGTAAGGTTTTCTATTTCGATTACTATAGCGAGTTCCGGCTATTGGGCCTAAGATTGTGAGACTGATGTATCAAATATACACAACAGGCTATAAGTTACAAGTTGGAATTCATTGGGTTAGTCATTGGTAGTATATGGGCTATAAAGGACTATTTGGGCCGTGCCTAAGGCCATGTGGGCCAAGCAGGCCCATGAGGAGCCCATGTGGGAATAGACTAATAAAGGTATTTAAATTTTTTTGATCTCATTGGTGGGGTTAGCCATTCCAAAGAGAGTTAGACAGGGAGAGAGAGCTTTAGAGAGAATTCCTTGTATTAGACGATTTGTTACTGTTAATATTGTCATAGCCCCTGACCATACCTTGGGCGGGAGTCGTGAACCAGTTACAGGTGGTATCGGTGTTTGTTAAATTTGCAGCGAAAAATATCATCAGGACCGTAGTTAGAAAATATTTCAGAGTTTGTAAAACACCAAAGTTTAATATTAAACACATGGTATAAAACCTATATTAAAATGAAATGTTTTTATAGGGATAAATCCTAATTGATAAAAACACAAATTTCTTCTTTTATTCAGGTAATCATAGCCACTTTATTTAAGCCTTCAGTGCTCCATAGCAGGCTTCTATTACCTTCACAGTAAGTTACCTGAAACGCGTTTGAAAACATTTTATCAGCGAAAAATACTGGTGAGTTCATTCATTTGCTTAAAAAAACACATTGTTATAATTTACAGCATAAAGAGTTTTTACATTTGTTTATATCTATCAAATACTCAATCAGTATTTGTCATACGGTAGCAGTTCCGATGTGACGGTGGTCATATCACTCATTGGCTAACTTTCGTCCAATAGTGAAGATTATCAAGTAGTGTATACAAAACCCCACATACCGGCAGTAATTTCAGATTACAAAAACTTAATCACTGTAAGTATAACTGAAAAAAAATTAGGGTTTTGAAATGCACTTGTTAAAAAAGAAAGAATAACTCACTTTGTAGATTTAGGGTTTTAAATTAAAGCTTCCTTGTACTAATCCTGGGTTCCTAATAAATATAATGCAACACGTGCCAGTGCATCAACCCAAATCATACTTTAACGATACATCACGAGATCAAAACCCCAACGTAGTTAACAAAGTATAGCCTTATTCAGGCAGCACTTTGGCATCCGTTGCTGGGTTTCAGATCGATTGGACAGGGTATCGAATCAGTGATCAGGGTTAAAACACTTATAACGAGGCAGATATTCGCAGAATTAGGGGCATACTGTAAAGAAAACAGAGAACGAGAGAAAGTGTACGTCAAAATTCGAACGTAAATGTGGAGAACCTTAAGTCTCACGTTGCTGCATTTATAGGTCCATTTGGACCCTCCGACGTGTCGCGCCAGACACCGGGGACACCCCTGCGTGTCGTGGCAGAAGTCCAGTAGCCCTAGACAAGCTTCGTTTCACGTATAGCTTTGCCACACGTCACGCTCGGGTAACACGTGTCCTGGTACTCCCCCGCGTGTCGCGGAAGATTTAGGGGTATTTCCCATGTGCCTCCTGAGAGTCCAGTTACTAGTTTCTTTATTTTTCGTACTGGTTCGTGCCGTACAAGTCTGTGGTTTCGATCAGGGGTCCTTATAAGGTGTTTTGGGAGTTGTTACAAATATAATTGAATACAAGGTATTGAAAAGTATTTCTTCGTGTTCTTGATCGTATAATTGTTTTGGGACTTGCAAGTGGTATCAGAGCCATTAAAGTCTTTCAATAGGCTCGGTTTGGATATCAAGATTCTCGAAGTTAATAAGTTTTTTTTGGCTAGGTTTGTTTTTATTCGAATCTGATTTTAATAGTTTTTTTATCTGTTTTTGTTGTTCAGAAGACTTACTTTGGAGGCTCACTGATCAAATTAGTTTTATTCGAGTGTTTGTTTTCTTGTGGTTTGGTTTAAGTTTGCAGTTTTTTTTTTTGGGCTTAAAATTCAAAGAACATCAAGAAAAATTCGTCATAGTGTTCTCCGGGCTCATAACATCTTCATCATTGTTCATCTACAAATCAGTTATATTTGTGATGTGCACAAAATGCAACATATAAATTACATCAATTGTGGCATAAAACTAACCATTTTTTAGTACTAATGTTGGAAAAAGTATGTTTTTGTCTTCCTTTTGTATTTTCAGGATTAAATGAGCTCAAAAGAACAAAAGAAGCAAAAAGGCAGCTAAATCTAACATAAATACAAGAAAAGGAATAAACGTGGCATGCCCGACCCCCCCGACAGCATCTTCCCAAGCAAACACAAGAGAACATAAGGCTGAACACGCCCCGTGCTCAGTGAGCACGGGGGCGTGCCCAAGTGTCTGCAGAAAAGACAAAGTTGTAGAAGCTTCTATCACCCACCACGGGGGCGTGCCCAGCGGACACGGGGCCGTGGTCAACTCTAAGATTCGTAGAATCTAGGGATATCTTGATAGTACAGATACGCTTCTGCACACGGGGTCGTGCCCAGCGGACACGGGGGCGTGGTCAACTAATGTAGACAAACGGCAATTAATGAAGAAAGAGAAGGAGGATGGACACGGGGCCATGCCCGAGCTGCTGTTCAGGCTATAAATAGGGGTGCTTGGCTCATTTGCAAACCATCTCTTGGCACACCACCTCTCTCACACTTCACCCACCCACCACCACCATCACAACACCATCATCCACCACCATCATCCATCATCCATCATAGAGTGTGTGAGTCGTCTCGGGATCCAAGATTGATCATAAGAGTTCTTGACAATCAAATGCCATGTTTTCCTAAGTCTCTTACATCACTTGGTGAAGACAAGTGTCTAGTGTAATACTTTTTACTTTTAATCTTTTCGCACTTTTTATTTGGTTATGTATTAATGACTTTAATAACTAGTTTTCTTATGTTGAAGGTGAATCTTCCTTATCATTTGTCCGTGATGTCTTGGCGTTATTTTACTGTCTATATAAAATAAAAGATTTTCACCATTCATATCTCCACGGTCTATATGGAGATATGTTGGCTACCTGGTCGGGGGTTAAGGGAATGGTTTGGTAAGAGTCTTACCTTGTTCAGTGTATAGATCCTGCAATGACCTGGGTCAAATTTAGTAGGACCTCCTTCAATACCCACCGGTATTTGATGGCGGGGGTCCAAACTCTTTGATCCCCTCATATGTAAGCTACTATTAAAACTTTAACCCAGCTACTTAGGACTGTATCCCTGTTGACTTAGACTACTTCGCCGAGGGTAACGTCACCTTCAAAAGAGGGGCCTACCACATTATGCATTAATAACTTAATTAATTATCTTTCAATAATCCGACCCTTTAGGATTGTATCCTTGCTGACTCAAACTACTAGGTTGAGGGTAACGCCACCTTCAAAAGAGGGGCCTACTACAATAACTAAGATAATCTCTTAAAAAGTGCAAAAGTACGGAAATAATCAAAGGTTACACTAAACATGAGTCGGATCCAAGTGATTCATCTTGTCTATCTGTTTTTAGTTTTATTTTTCAGCATTTTAGTTAGTTTTTATTTTTCTAGTTTAAAAACATTTTTTCTAACTTTTGATTTGATTAGACGTTGAGGATAAACCGGTATTAAAAGCTCTTGTGTCCTTGGACGACCTCGGTATCTTACCAACACTATACTACGCTCACGATGGGTGCACTTGCCCATATGTGTGTTTACTGTTAGTAAATATCGTGTTTTATAAATTTAAAACTTGGCTAAAAAGTGTTAAAGGGCTTAAAATATACATTAAAAACTATACGACACTTCACACGCATCAAGTTTTTGGCGCCGTTGCCGGGGACACAAGGATTTTAAGAAAGCTTAAAATCGACGGCCTAATCAGTTTTTCAAAACCTTTTCTAAACGCGCGCACATTTCTCTGCATTTTAGATAGTTTTGCATTTACAGTAGGTTGAACACGGGCCGTGCTCACTGAACACGGGGCCGTGCTGCATATTTTTCATAAAAACACCCAGTTACAGAGTCTGAACACGGGGCCGTGCTCACTGAACACGCCCCCGTGCTGCATAAAACCAGTAACCTTTAATTCAAACCCCCAGATACAGAACCTGAATACGGGCCGTGTCCACTGAACACGGGGCCGTGTCCAGCCTCTGTTTCCGTTTTTTATTTTTGTTTTCTGGTCTCGAGACTCTATTGTGGTCTGCTGAGTGATTCTTATGGATCAATACTCAGGAGGCTACAACTACACCTATGAGGAGGATTATTATAGGAAAGACTATTGTACTAATTGTGGTGACCCGCACTCTGTTCAATATTACGATTTATTTCAACCATCCACTTCATACACCTACTATGAGGAGCCCAGGTACGAGCCATCGACTTCATACACATCCTATGAAGACCAAAGGTATGAACCTTCTCCCTCATACTCATATTTTGATGAACCAAGGTATGAGCCTTCATACTCATACTTTGAGGAACCAAGATATGAGCCACCACCTTCATATACTTATTATGAGGAACCATGGTGTGAACAACCCACCTCATATGAGTATTATGAAGAACAAAATTACAACCCTTATCCATCATATGCTTACAATGAAGAACAATGGTATGAACCATCTACTTCATATGCGTACTATGAGGAACCAAGGATCGAACATCCGGATTCAAGCTTTGAAAATTCCGATCCTTACTCTATCGCCGACGTAACCGATAGGATACTAGAACACCTTAAAACTATCGAGCGCTACATAAAAGAATCTCGCGCAAGGGAAGAGGAGTCCCGCGCAAGAGAAGAATTAACTTGTAATAAAGAAGAGATAGTTGAAGAGGTAAAAATGGAAGAACAAATAAGTGAAAAACTGACACATGAGTTAAACAACGAAAAAGGTGAGTCCGTCAACGTTAAAATCCAAAAAGAGTCTAATTTTGAAGAAATTAATCTCTTGTCACCTTCTTTTGAAAATCATTGTTTAGTACCCACTCATGCTAAGTTTTTAAAAGAGTTAAACACTAACACTAAAATTGACGAAACGGTAAGTATTAAGTTAACAAATGATCAAACTTCGCTAATAAAAGAAGACCCATTTGAAATCAACATTACACCGGTTCCATATTTTTTTCAAAATTCCTTTATTAGTAATGTCACAATTGATAAAGATCTTTGTGTTAACATAATGCCTAATTACATTTTCGAAAATTTAAGTATTAGTGATTTTTCTCCACTTCAAATACCCATTTTTCTATCCAATCGAAAAGTAATAAAATCAATCGGTGTAGTTGAGGATGTCTTGGTTCAAACAAATCAAATGGTAATCCCAACCGACTTCGTCATCCTCGATGACGCTCCTCTAGTGTTGGGACGACCTTTTGTAAAAACCCACGAAGCCTTGAAAAACCGGAAGTACAACAACCTATCTCTTCAATTAGGGGCATTCAAAAGGAGCATCGATCTTGAGCGTTCAATGAGATATCCTTTCGGCAATAATGACCCCCTAATTGAAGATGAAGATGAACCACCCGATACAAGTGAAAAGATTGACCACTTTGTTGAAGAAAAGGTCGCCATAGAACAAACTTTTAAAGTTCTTGATCAAAATGAGCAACCAAATAAGGAGTCTCCAAAAGACCCGCCTATTGAGCTCAAAGAACTTCCGAAAGGTTTGGAATATGCTTTTCTAGACAAAGATGGTAAATCACCTGTAATTATTTCGTCAAAATTAAGTAGTGTAGAGAAAGAAAAATTAATTAAACTTTTGAAAAAAAACACAAAAATGCGATCGCTTGGAAGCTTGTAGATATTAAAGGAATAAGTCCTTCCATGTGCACGCACAAAATTCTAATGAACGATGACTACAAATCGGTAATACAACCACAACGAAGAGTAAATCCAAATGTACAAGAAGTGGTTAAAAACGAGGTCATCAAATTACTTGACGCCGGATTTATTTACCCTATCTCCGATAGTCCTTGGGTAAGTCCCGTCCAAGTAGTTCCAAAGAAAGGAGGTATGACGGTAATAACTAACGAAAAGAATGAATTAATACCAACGAGAACCGTCACAGGATGGAGGGTATGTATAGATTATAGACGGTTAAATGAAGCAACAAGGAAATATCACTTTCCTTTACCCTTCATTGATCAAATGTTAGAAAGATTATCCGGTCATAAATTTTATCGTTTCTTGGATGGTTTTTCAGGTTACTTTCAAATCCCGATAGCACTCGAAGACCAAGAAAAGACAACATTCACATGTCCCTATGGAACTTTTGCTTATCGACGCATGCCATTTGGTCTATACAATGCCCCCGCAACCTTCCAACGTTGCATGGTGGCCATCTTCCATGACATGATAGAAAAGACAATGGAAGTCTTCATGGACGACTTTTCTATCTTTGGAGATTCATACGACCAATGCCTCGATAACCTTGAACGAATGCTATCCCGATGTGAGGAAACTAACCTCGCCCTTAATTGGGAAAAAATGCCATTTCATGGTAACGGAGGGAATAGTACTCGGTCACAAAATCTCAAGCGAAGGAATGGAGGTTGATCGAGCAAAAATAGACATTATTTCTTGATTACCACCACCACCCTCCATTAGAGCAATCAGAAGTTTCTTAGGGCATGCCGGATTTTATAGGCGGTTTATCAAAGACTTTTCTAAAATTTCAAGGCCTCTAACAAAATTACTTGAAAAATATGCCCCTTTCATCTTTGACAAGGATTGCAATCAAGCATTTCTAACACTTAAGGAAATGCTAGTCAATGCACCTATCATGATAGCGCCTGATTGGAAATTACCTTTCGAAATCATGTGTGATGCAAGTGACTTTGCAGTTGGAGCAGTCTTGGGACAAAGAAAAGAAAAGCATTTTCACCCAATTTATTATGCTAGTAAAGCACTTAACGATGCACAAGAAAATTACACAACAACTGAAAAAGAGTTACTAGCTGGGGTATTTGCTTTTGATAAATTTCATTCTTATCTTGTTCTTTCTAAAACAATAGTCTATACAGATCATGCAGCCATTCGATACCTTTTCAAGAAACAGGATGCTAAACCCCGTTTGATTCGGTGGATTCTACTCCTCCAAGAATTTGATATTGAAATCAAAGACAAAAGAGGAGCAGAAAACACCGCAGCATATCATCTTTCGCGCTTAGAAGACCCAGCTTTGGAGGCAACCAGGGACGAGCAAATCAACGAAAAATTTCCAACAGAGTCCCTAGAAATGGTGGAATACAGAAAAGAACCATGGTATGTCGACTATGCTAACTACCTAGCTAGCGGTATAGTCACCAAAGGATGGCCACATCACCAAAGAAAGAAATTCTTTGCTGATGTGAAGCATTATTTTTGGGAAGATCCGTATCTTTTCAAAATGTGTGTCGATCAACTCAAACTTGATATTGTGCCATTTGACACACCGACACCCGTTCCTAGTCTTTTCTTGGTGAGGATTTGAGCCACACATGATTGTTATTGATATTTCATTGTTTGAGTGGCGGTGTGTGTTGTGTGTTAATAGAACTTGTGTGTGAATACTTGTTAAATCCTAGAATTAACATGCTTTTTAAAATGATAGGGGGACTTTTAGGAAGCCTCGTCTAGATGTGTGAGAGTGCAGGATTGGTGGGTTGGACCTCATACGTTACATATATGAGCTTGGTATTGTGAGGGGTGGGGGTTTGGTCCTTAGAAAGCCATATTGAGCCTTAGACCATTCGATTGTGACCCGAGCCTACTTCCTACAAAAAATTTACCTTTTGAGGTGACCCGGTTTAGGAGATTTAGTATGTAGTATTGATGTTCTTGTATATATTGTTGAGTTTCATGTGTTATGAAAAAAAAAAAATGATGAAAAAAAAAAAGAGAAAGAGAAAAAAAAATATGAAAAATACAAAAAGAAGTATTTAGTTGCAATAGAGTTGAGAATGTCAAGAAGCTTTGTATTTATTTTTGGTGTTTGCTTCGTAGTAGTAGAAATAAAAAAACCGGGTCGAATCAATTAGCTCTTTCATATGTACTCCACCATTTTCCTACCTTGACACCTAGCCCCGTTACAACCCGCAAGTCCCTTTGATTCTAAAGCATGTTAGATATTTGTTAGGAGGAAACTTGATTTGTATACAAGCTTATTGTCGCGCACACACACACACGCATTGAGTGGTTTAGCATTATGTTAATATTTCTTGTTACCGAGAGATTTTTGTGAGGGGTGTTTCTTGTGGTATGATTGAAAGTTAGTAAAGGACGGCACATTTAGCTTGGTTTGCATGTTTGATCGCTTTGGTTTTAAAATAGTTTTTGAATCGGTTGCTTGGGACAAGCAACGGGTAAGTGTGGGGATGTGACGGGTGGTCCGTGAGACAACCCTTAAATGATCTAAATACATGCACATTCCATGCTTATTTTGGTTAATTAATTGAACATGATAATCACTAGATGATTTGATGCGCAGGCATTATAATGTTTAAAATGTGGATTTTATGGAGCTTTGACTTTGTGAGGACAACATCACATCATCTTATATGTCATGTGCACTTGAAGGATATCACATCAAATATATCATCAAATATAAGCCAGCCAATATTCACGTGAAAGAGGGTGTTGTTGGCAGTTTTAATTCAAAGTGTCTAACAACATACATCATCAAGACATTGGGCTTCTAAACACAAGATGGCATATGGGCGGCTCATGTGAAGACATGGGCTGACAACTGTGGAATATTTTATGGGAGGCACAAGTCATAAACAACATTATCATCATCCACATTCCATCATCATCATCTCATATACAAACAAAGAGGTGGAGGATTGTTGTTGATTTTTAAATAATCATCATCAATGCACATGAAAGAAATAAATGGTGGCTGATTTCTTGTTGGGATTCACGTGAACACAAGCCAGTAAACATCATCAATTAACACATGAGGAGGTTATTGAAGTATTGTGATTGGGCCATCACAAGTGAAAGAGGGTTGTTGGGCCGCACATGGGTTGTGACGGCAAAGAGGGCACATGGAAGACAAAAGCCAAACTCACGTGTGGATCTTCTGGATTGGGCTTTAGTGGGCGGCATATTGTCAGTTGCAAATGAGGTTTCGATTCGATAATTAATCATCATCATCAACATTCACGTGATCTCTTAACAGCCATCAATATCATCATCATATTCTCAAGACAATAGTGGGCGGCACATGTGGGTCATCAACAAAACAAATAACATCAAATCATCATAATTGGGCCGCACATGTTGGAGGTGAGTGGAACATGGGCCGGTTATAGCTTGGGCGGCTGCACATGGACTCCTTTTAGTGGGCCGCACATGGGGATATGAATAAGAGCAGCCCACATGTAGTCTTTGGGGGCCATCAATATAAATTACATGATATATCCTCTACCGTAAAACAGGAGTCTACTGCCGTAACATCATTATATGCACCGTAACTTACGGTGGAGCCGTAAGTTACGGTGGAGTCAGCGAACAACTTCGTAACTGCCATTATTAAAACAGTTTTATGGGTGTCTTTTGGAATCTCATCATTGGACGGTTCTTGGACACCTTGGGGGCGATTTTGGAGAACTTGTTGGTTTTGTGAACATTTTTCAATCATTCGGTTTGTGCTTTCGATTCGTATGAACAATAGATTGATGTTGATGATGATTCACCGAGCCATGTCCGGCTAAACTCTTCGGTGATCATCCACTACAAAAAAAATGAGTATTAGAGACTGAAAAATCAGTATCTAACGCATCAAAATCAGTCCCGGATGGTTATCAGAGACTGATTTGCCAGTCCCCAGCCAGTCCCGGATACCTAGTACTAGATAGTGGTATTAGTAACTAAAAATCAGTCCCGGTTGTATGACATCAACAAAGACTAACGGTCAGTCTCCGATACATATAAATTCAGTTCTAAATTAGTTTGGCGGTACCACATGGTTTCAGTCCCCGATATATTTTTATGTGACTAAAAATCAATCTTTGATTCTATGAAATTTCAGTCCCCAACACATTTCTTAAGGGACTGAAAATCAGTTCTTTAAACTATGTATATTTAGTTTCTGATACATTTCATTAGGTTTGCGATTCCATAACCATTTAGTCCCTAATAAATGTTTCAAAGAATGAGAATTAGTCTCTACTGCCACATCATTTCAGTCCTTAATATGTTTCTTTAGAGTATGAAAATCAGTCTCGAATAACATTTATTTTCATTCATTAATATGTTTTAATAGTCTCAGTATCCAAAAATCAGTATCTATTATGTTCATTGAATAACTACGTCAAAAGGATTCCAAAAGCAAATAGCATAAAAAAATCAAACCAGCCCAAATATTTGTACAAGTTCATGAAACTTCTTCAAATCACTGTTTTTTACATAGTGTCTTAAATTTCTACATATCAGCTAGGAACAATGCCTTCAACTTATGCTTTGAACAAGCTTTCATCACATAAAACTCTAGCATCCATTTCTGCTTCTGCAAACGAAACCCGAAACATCCGAAGTCCTCCCCGAAGCCGACTCGTGCCTTGAAGCTTGAACCGAAAAAAAAATAACCAAATACGAACCAAAATAACATCAGCTTCAGTTTTGCAGGAAATAAAGAGTTTATAGAGGGTGTTTACCGAAAAACTCGTCGTATAAAGACGAGGACCGCCGGACCGAGACGCCGACCGCCGGAGATTTTCTCCATCTCACTCTCTCTTCGCGATTCTCTCGACGCCAACCCGCGTGCCGCTTTGAGCCACCACCGAACTCCACAATCCAGCTCCTCCACCGCCTGATGCGATTGCTGCCGATGGTTCCCGTGTGCCGCCGTGGTTGGCTGTGCGCTGCCACCAAGGGTGTTTGTCAGCCGCCAACCGAAGGGGGGGTGGGGTTGTTGCAGGTGGAACGTCGGCCGGAGCTTCATTCCGGTCACCAGACTTGAGGAAGGAGATTTATAGAAGTTGTTTGGTTGTATATGTGGTGTTCACAGTGGAATCGAGGTGGGTTTGCTTTAAGTAGAATATGGAGTGTTTTATGTTTGTGTGTGTGTTCTTAGATCTAGATAAGGGGTAGCGGCTGATGTACAAGAAAATGAGGGATTAGGGTAAACTTTTCTATAAATACTAGGTTTATCATGTTTTAAACGGGCTTGGGCCCAAGGCCCACAAGCCCAATCCCGTGTTCTGAGTGGCCCATCACTCCTACGAACACGTTTTAAAAACCCGAACTCTCCGGAATGTTGTAAAATAAAATTTTAGATTTAAAAACATGTAAAATAGTGCTGGTAGATGTCGTTTGCGCGTTCGTTCGCCGATAACGGTAAAAATCGCGTCGTGGTCGTTTTAATCCGTTTTTCGATCCGATTTCGGCTACGGTTGTTAAAATTTAATTACGAAATTAAATATAGCGTAAAATTTAAGTTTTGGAGATAACACGCGTGCCTGATGCTTCCGTTTCGTTGCCGGTACTCTCCTGCAGTCACTTTTTTTTCGATCACGTATGCGTTTGTGTCGTATTAAGGCACATTATATTCACAAAATTAAATTCATAAATATAAAATGTTCATAGAAAATTCGTATTTGTCGACGTTGTCAGTATTTCGTACGGTGTCAGTTCGTTGTCGTTTGACGTTCCGCAGATTCCACGCGAATCTTCATACGCGTACTGTAGAGTCGGATAAGCGTTCCTAGGCACTCCAAAGGCCTAATTAAGTTAATTTGCTCTTAAAAACTATTTATTATCGCGCTAATCACATGTTAATCACGTAAGTAGGTGCCGTAAATCACCGGTTGTCACAGAATATCAGTCCCTATTTGATCTGTTTTAGAAATATTAAGAACTAATTTTTAGTCACTAATACGTTTATTCCACGTTAGAGACTGAAAATCAGTCTCCATACATTTTTACTATTTTTCGTTATGTATTTAGGACTGAATATCAATCGCCAATAAGCTTCCCTCCAAAACCTTGTATTGCATAGAAATATTTGCGACTGAAATTTAGTCTTAAATAAAGTGTCAATTTATTAACGACTGATTATTAGTCACTAATATATGTAGCATAGAAATCAGTCCCCAATATTATTAGTAACTGATAAATCAGTCCTAGATATTATGTATTAGAGACTGATGAAATAGTCCCTAATAATTTAGTCTCTAACGGTCACTTTTCTTGTAGTGATCCTAGGTGAATGTTTCTGAAACTTTTGTGTGTTTAATTTCTGCATTTCTAGAATGATATCTTGCGTTGCTTGAATGTCATGGTGTATGTTTGATTGTTTGTAGTGTGTTAATCAATATTGCAATTTCTAGTCTTAATCGTACGTTCTTGGTGCCGTTGGCAACCGAGATATCACGGGAAGGGTTAGGGTTGGTTATTGGTTAATAGGTCATCGGGAAACAACCTCGCGTTATCTAATCCGAGTACTTTGTTCCCTTTTATCACTTCAATCACATATACACGAGTTATGTCTATATAACTCTTTCTAGTGAAATTGCACACAATTGTTTAAAGAAACTGAAACCTAGGGTGATCATTGTTCTCTCCTAATTTGTCTTAAAACCTACATTTGATTTGCATTAGTTTAATTTAGTTTTCTAAATCAACAAACCAAACTCTTGAATTTTAATTTCTGCAATTTAGTCTAATATTAGTTTAAGTACAAAACTATACAATCGACACATCTTCCACATACTCCCTGAGTTTGATACCCTATTACCGCTATCTATAGTTGTATTTGGGATTAAATTTGCGTGACCCACGACAATCACGTCAAATTTTGGCGCCGTTGCCGGGGAGTAGTGCGCAACGTGTGTTATCTTGTGTATTAGTTTGAAAAATTAAAAGAAAAAAAAATTGAAAAAAAAAAACCAAAAAGATTTCTTTTATGTTCATGATATACACTTGGTAGTTGAGTTGTGTTGTGCAGGATGACAAGGCGTTACACACATTTCAGCTTATTTACGTGTAGATTGTGCAAAGGCCCACTTCATCCGAGTATATGTTGTGGGGAGGCCCAACATAAGCGTAGAGAAGAACAGATGAGAATGGACGAGCGGAATGTCCATTATGATGAGTTTCACCCACATGATTCATACTATGATTCACCTTACAAGTCGAACATGGATTATTATGATGAATATTCCCAACTTTCATATGAAGGCCCTCAGATGTACGATCAAGATTATTATCATGCTCAGTATACATTTGATCAGTCTGGTTATGAATGTGTAACTCAACAACCTACTTTGCACTATCAGTCACATAAATCTGAAAGTCTTGACGAGATGATGAGAAAGAGACACATGGTTCATGTTGAAAAAGAATTAACAAAACCTCATTTGTCAATGGAAGAACGAGTAGAACTTTTGGAATGGAAATATGATTTGTTACCAAAAGAGGTGAAAGAGATGAGGCCAGGGACGTCGATGGTGGAAAAACGTCAAGCAAAACAACACTGGATACATGTGCAGATTGAACAAATGACACCTATGGGTGATGTAGAAGAAAAGGTTGTGAGTCCTCCCAAACTTGAAACTGAATTATTAGGGTCAAATGAGGAATATACAATTGAAATTATTGTGGAGGAACCACCTATGGAGAGCAAAGTTGAGGCCCTTTTACTTGGTGAACCAATAATTTTACTTGATGAACCAATCAAAGCTGATTACAACTCTCCGGCTGTGGTGGTTATGGAAACCAAGAGTGTTGAGGATGCATGTTTAGAAACTAGGAAGGTGGCACTTCATGATGTGGGAGATTTCATTCATAAGTTATGTTTATGGGAGAGTTTAGATTTGTTGGGCATAAAAAATGAGGTTGTGAAGTGGAGAGTAAACTACCGAGCATTTGTTGGAAATTCGGTAGGAAAATGTGGATTTAAAGAATGTTGCAAAGAAAGATGGGACGTGACAAAGCACACACACAATAGAAGAATCAAACACCGTGCTTACATCAGCAACGAAAAAGGTAAATGTGCATTGAGACCACCTTGAGACATATCAGGTACGGTCGGGCTGAAGACCTAAACTTTAGCGCTCTCGGGAGGCAGCCCGAGGATGTAGAGTAGTGTATTTGTATTTTGTTTTGTTTTGCTTTGTTTGGTTTTGTTTTGTTTTGGTGTTGTGTTTGTGTGTTGGCAGGTTATTACGTTTCAACCCTCGCGGATGCAATGATTCTAGTGTGGGGATGTTTGGCAACATCCCTGTTGAGATATCGGCGAATCTAAGAGATGTTTTTGAACCGGTTCGATTACCGCAGCTGCATCACTACCAACACTGCTGATTTACTAATCAGGTTGTGTCTTGTTCTTATCTTGTGCCCCTTTGTATATATTCATGTTTAAGTTTTTGGTTGGGCGGTTGGGTGGTGTTTTGATGTGTTTAGTTTATGGGTTGTGAAGGAATTGGTGGTGTTTTTAATAATTAGAGTTAAAAAAAAAAAAAAAATTGGGATTTGAGAGTATTAGCGAAAGCTAATGTTTGTGGTTTAAAGCGATCCTTCCCTCAAAGCCATACATTGGGACAATGTATCCCAAGTGTGGGGATGGGGGAAATTTTTGAGAGTTTTAAAAGAGTTTTAAAAATTTTGTAAACCCAAGCGAAAATTGTTAAAATTTGAAAACTTGATATTGTGCCATTTGACACACCGACACCCGTTCCTAGTCTTTTCTTGGTGAGGATTTGAGCCACACATGATTGTTATTGATATTTCATTGTTTGAGTGGCGGTGTGTGTTGTGTGTTAATAGAACTTGTGTGTGAATACTTGTTAAATCCTAGAATTAACATGCTTTTTAAAATGATAGGGGGACTTTTAGGAAGCCTCGTCTAGATGTGTGAGAGTGCAGGATTGGTGGGTTGGACCTCATACGTTACATATATGAGCTTGGTATTGTGAGGGGTGGGGGTTTGGTCCTTAGAAAGCCATATTGAGCCTTAGACCATTCGATTGTGACCCGAGCCTACTTCCTACAAAAAATTTACCTTTTGAGGTGACCCGGTTTAGGAGATTTAGTATGTAGTATTGATGTTCTTGTATATATTGTTGAGTTTCATGTGTTATGAAAAAAAAAAAAATGATGAAAAAAAAAAAAAGAGAAAGAGAAAAAAAATATGAAAAATACAAAAAGAAGTATTTAGTTGCAATAGAGTTGAGAATGTCAAGAAGCTTTGTATTTATTTTTGGTGTTTGCTTCGTAGTAGTAGAAATAAAAAAACCGGGTCGAATCAATTAGCTCTTTCATATGTACTCCACCATTTTCCTACCTTGACACCTAGCCCCGTTACAACCCGCAAGTCCCTTTGATTCTAAAGCATGTTAGATATTTGTTAGGAGGAAACTTGATTTGTATACAAGCTTATTGTCGCGCACACACACACACGCATTGAGTGGTTTAGCATTATGTTAATATTTCTTGTTACCGAGAGATTTTTGTGAGGGGTGTTTCTTGTGGTATGATTGAAAGTTAGTAAAGGACGGCACATTTAGCTTGGTTTGCATGTTTGATCGCTTTGGTTTTAAAATAGTTTTTGAATCGGTTGCTTGGGACAAGCAACGGGTAAGTGTGGGGATGTGACGGGTGGTCCGTGAGACAACCCTTAAATGATCTAAATACATGCACATTCCATGCTTATTTTGGTTAATTAATTGAACATGATAATCACTAGATGATTTGATGCGCAGGCATTATAATGTTTAAAATGTGGATTTTATGGAGCTTTGACTTTGTGAGGACAACATCACATCATCTTATATGTCATGTGCACTTGAAGGATATCACATCAAATATATCATCAAATATAAGCCAGCCAATATTCACGTGAAAGAGGGTGTTGTTGGCAGTTTTAATTCAAAGTGTCTAACAACATACATCATCAAGACATTGGGCTTCTAAACACAAGATGGCATATGGGCGGCTCATGTGAAGACATGGGCTGACAACTGTGGGATATTTTATGGGAGGCACAAGTCATAAACAACATTATCATCATCCACATTCCATCATCATCATCTCATATACAAACAAAGAGGTGGAGGATTGTTGTTGATTTTTAAATAATCATCATCAATGCACATGAAAGAAATAAATGGTGGCTGATTTCTTGTTGGGATTCACGTGAACACAAGCCAGTAAACATCATCAATTAACACATGAGGAGGTTATTGAAGTATTGTGATTGGGCCATCACAAGTGAAAGAGGGTTGTTGGGCCGCACATGGGTTGTGACGGCAAAGAGGGCACATGGAAGACAAAAGCCAAACTCACGTGTGGATCTTCTGGATTGGGCTTTAGTGGGCGGCATATTGTCAGTTGCAAATGAGGTTTCGATTCGATAATTAATCATCATCATCAACATTCACGTGATCTCTTAACAGCCATCAATATCATCATCATATTCTCAAGACAATAGTGGGCGGCACATGTGGGTCATCAACAAAACAAATAACATCAAATCATCATAATTGGGCCGCACATGTTGGAGGTGAGTGGAACATGGGCCGGTTATAGCTTGGGCGGCTGCACATGGACTCCTTTTAGTGGGCCGCACATGGGGATATGAATAAGAGCAGCCCACATGTAGTCTTTGGGGGCCATCAATATAAATTACATGATATATCCTCTACCGTAAAACAGGAGTCTACTGCCGTAACATCATTATATGCACCGTAACTTACGGTGGAGCCGTAAGTTACGGTGGAGTCAGCGAACAACTTCGTAACTGCCATTATTAAAACAGTTTTATGGGTGTCTTTTGGAATCTCATCATTGGACGGTTCTTGGACACCTTGGGGGCGATTTTGGAGAACTTGTTGGTTTTGTGAACATTTTTCAATCATTCGGTTTGTGCTTTCGATTCGTATGAACAATAGATTGATGTTGATGATGATTCACCGAGCCATGTCCGGCTAAACTCTTCGGTGATCATCCTAGGTGAATGTTTCTGAAACTTTTGTGTGTTTAATTTCTGCATTTCTAGAATGATATCTTGCGTTGCTTGAATGTCATGGTGTATGTTTGATTGTTTGTAGTGTGTTAATCAATATTGCAATTTCTAGTCTTAATCGTACGTTCTTGGTGCCGTTGGCAACCGAGATATCACGGGAAGGGTTAGGGTTGGTTATTGGTTAATAGGTCATCGGGAAACAACCTCGTGTTATCTAATCCGAGTACTTTGTTCCCTTTTATCACTTCAATCACATATACACGAGTTATGTCTATATAACTCTTTCTAGTGAAATTGCACACAATTGTTTAAAGAAACTGAAACCTAGGGTGATCATTGTTCTCTCCTAATTTGTCTTAAAACCTACATTTGATTTGCATTAGTTTAATTTAGTTTTCTAAATCCACAAACCAAACTCTTGAATTTTAATTTCTGCAATTTAGTCTAATATTAGTTTAAGTACAAAACTATACAATCGACACATCTTCCACATACTCCCTGAGTTCGATACTCTATTACCGCTATCTATAGTTGTATTTGGGATTAAATTTGCGTGACCCACGACAATCACGTCAGGTGGCAATTTAGTAAATAAGGAGAAATCCTTATAACCTTGTGCCTATATATAGGGAGTTAGAGTGTTAGAGTCAAGACTTTTGCTCATTTGGTGATTTAGAGATCTAATCCTAGAGAGAGAAAGTCTAGAGAGAGAAAGTCTCTCCGTGTGATTCTCGGATTTGTACTCGTCAGATTGTTAATAGAATCACGTCATTAGTGTACATCTTGTGTGTTCGATCACGTACGTTCACGGATTCCGCACGTTGAACGTTCGTTACGCAATCGAATCGGTGACGAAACCGGTCCTACTTTGCAACACATTGTTCCAAAACCCATTGGTAAAACCAAAGCTGGCGAAGATGTATACTGTGATGGAACTGGGGTGGGGTTTCATCAAGTTCCACCACCGGTTCTAAACAATTTCTCAAAGAAGCAATCTGGGTTGGTTAATGATGAGATTGAAACAAATGAGATAAAATTGCCAGAATCAATAGATGTAACATTTTCTTCATCTTCATCTTCATCATCCGATGACAGTGTTCAAACTGAGATCATAAAAGGCATGGCTGAAAGTGTCTTGGATAGTGATTCGACTGAAGATGAAGAATGTTTTCTAAACAACTACATTCCGAAACCAAAATCTAAAAACAACTCAAATGATGAACCGGGTCTTGTGATGTACAAGATGTCTGGTTCTGATAAGTTGTATTCAGACTTTGAGTTTCCTTTGGAGAATGTTAATGTGAAGAAATTGAAAAACGTTTTCAAACTAGTTGAAATTGATTTGTCTGAAGTGAACAATTTGAAACAAACAAAGAGACATATGAATTTTGAGAAAGATAAAGCTTACTATAAGAAACCTGTTATTCCACCACGTTTTTCTAACAATTATCAAAATAAATGGTTGGGAGGATATCAGGGTAGTAAGAATTATCAGAAAAGGAATGTTCAGAACAAAAAGTTTGCTGTAAAAAAGGTGTTTGTGAACAGTTCAAGTTCACTTTCAGAAGAGGAGTCTGAAATCTTTTTAAAATCAAACGAAGAGTTCTTTGAAAAGAAGGCCTCACAGCCTCAGTCTAAAGGTTCAAGTCGGGTAATTGACACCCGAACATGTTTCAAATGTAATCAAGTTGGACATATTGCACGAAAGTGTACCAACTTGAAGCCTAAGACTGAAACTGTGAAGAATTCTATCAAGAAAGATGTTGTGAAAAGAAAGGCTCCATTGATTGTTGAGAAAAATGTTTTGAGAAATGATAACACCAAGATCAAAACTGAACCTGTTAAGATTTCGGTAACTAAAAATGATAAATTTTACCAACGGGTTGCCTCACCTCAACAAACATGGAAGCCAAAAATTGTCGAAAAGAAAGTTGATTCATCAAAGGTGTCTGAAACTGAAAAATCATCATCTTCTACCAAGAAGAAGTATGTACCTTTGGAGTTCTATGAGAAACAGAAATCGACTTCTGAAAAGAAGTATGTGGTGAAGAAAAATCAACCAGCTAATCAACCTCAAAAAGACAAATTTTTCTTATTCAAAGAGGTTGAAGTTGGAACTGCTGAAAGCCTTAAAATGAATGATAAAAACTTTCCGCCACTTTACACTAAAACAACTCACCTTAATTTCAAGTTACCTGAGTCAAAAGAGGCTTGGGTAGCATCAAAATCTCATTAAATGTTTTTTTGACATGTGCAGGAGCTTCCGAGATCCGTCTCACGTTGGATTATGGATAGTGGAGCTTCTCGGCACATGACTGGAAAGACAGCGCTGCTGTATGATGTCAGAAATTTTAATGGAGGTTATGTGGGGTTCGCGGGTAACCAAGGTGGTAGAATTGTTGGTGAAGGAACGTTATCCAATGGGATCGTCACGTTTGAGAGAGTTAACTACATTGCTGAGCTGGAAAATAATTTGCTAAGTATCTCACAGATATGTGACCGGATGTATACTACTCACTTCACAGACAAAGAGTGTTTGATTTTGAAACCAGGGTTTGTTATTCCTGAAGAATGGATCATCATGAGAGCTCCTAGAGTGAATGATCTGTATGTTTTAGACATGACTGTAGCAACTACAACAACGGGTCAAGCACACTGTTTTGTTTCAAGAGCAACAGAGAAAGAATCAAAGTTGTGGCATCGTAAGATGGGGCACATTCATCTTCGTAAAATGAATCATCTTGTGCACAATGATTTGGTTCTGGGAGTTCACATTAAAGGTTTTCATCTGGAACAAGAATGCATTAGTTGCATGAAAGGCAAACAAAAGAAAAAGTCACATCCCAAAAAGCAAGTCAATTCAGTCTCAAGACCGTTGGAGAGACTTCACATGGACCTATTTGGTCCTGTGAATGTCAAGAGTATTACTGGAGAACTTTATTGTCTTGTGGTCACTGATGATTATTCCAGATTCTCATGGGTGCTATTCTTGAAGTCAAAAGAGGAAACCTTTGACAGATTGAGGAGGCTATTCAAAAAGATTGAAAATTTGTACCAAAGGCGTATCAGAAGAATCAGAAGTGATAATGGTACTGAGTTCAAAAACAACAATATGGAAGAATATTGTGATGAAAGGGGTATCTTGCATGAGTTCAGTGCTCCGTACACTCCACAACAGAATGGAGTTGCAGAACGTAAAAACAGAACACTGATTGAAACAGCTAGAACAATGCTTGCTGATTCAAAGTTACCAATAAATTTCTGGGCAGAAGCTGTTTCCGCCGCATGCTACACTCTCAACAGAGTTCTAACTGTCAAGAAATTCAACAAAACATGCTTTGAGTTGATTAATAATCGAAAACCGAATTTGAAGTATCTTGAACCGTTTGGGTCACCCTGTACAGTTCTAGAACCTTTTGGAAAGATGGGTCCGAAGAGTTTTGAAGGAATATTTGTGGGATATGCAAGTCCTTTACGACGAGTCTTCGTTCCAAGTCTAAAGCGAATTATTGAAGCTCAAAATGTTGAATGCCAAGGTCACACAATGCCTCCACAAAACCCAGGCGACTCATGGCGTTTCAATTATGATGTTTTGTGGGAGTCTTTCAACATGGAAGAAGAACCAGAGTTCTTTGATGAGTTGGATATTCTTAGAGAGTATGAAGACGAAAGGTTTCCAGCAGAATCTTTTCAAAAACGACAAGCCTCAAATGATGATAAGGCAGGTCCAAGCTATGCTGGAGAACATGACGATGTTGAAAATGATGTTGCTCAAGAAAATCAGACGATAGAAAATGTCAATCAAGAATCTGAAAACAGACCAATATTCGATCATGATGATTCAGAATCTGAGGGGGAGCCAATCCAGTTTTCAAATCAAACTATTCCAGTTAGTGAACAAGTTGCTGATCAAAACGTTACAAATTTGGAGAGCGAAGTAGATGTATCAGGCGAAGTGATGCCAAGAACGCTTTCTTATCATCCTGAGGATCTAATAATAGGAGAACTGCAATCAGGCGTCCGCACTCGAAGACAATTTGATCAAGGGCTTACATGTTTTTACTCAACAGTTGCTCCTTTACAAACTGAATTCTCATTAAGTTGTTTTATCTCGCAGATAGAACCAAGGACGTACAAAGAGGCGCTTACTGAAGATTCATGGGTAAATGCTATGCAGGAGGAGTTAAACCAATTCGAGAAGCTTGGCGTATGGAAGCTAGTAGATTTGCCAGACGGTCACCGAAAGATTAATACCAAATGGGTATTTAAATGCAAGAGGGATGATCGAGGAGTTATCATTCGAAACAAAGTTCGACTCGTTGTCCAAGGTTTCAGTCAGCAGGAGGGGATAGATTTCACCGAAGTATATGCCCCTGTCGCAAGACTTGAAGCAATCAGAATCTTCCTTGCATTTGCATCATGGAAAGGATTCAAAGTTTTTCAGTTAGATGTGAAGTCGGCGTTTCTCTATGGCAAGGTGAAAGAGGAGGTTTATGTCGGACAGCCACCGGGCTTCACCGACCCAATTCACAAAGATAAAGTTTATCTCCTTGACAAAGCATTGTACGGCTTACATCAGGCCCCAAGAGCCTGGTATGAGACCTTGTCTCAACATTTGTTAGCCAACCACTTCATTCGAGGAAAGATAGACGCCACTCTTTTCACAAAAGAAGTCGACGGGCATCTTCTGATTGTCCAAATCTATGTGGACGACATAATTTTCGGGTCAACAAATGAGCAACTCTGCAAATATTTTGAACAAGTTATGAAGCAGAAGTTTGAAATGTCATCAATGGGTGAGATGAAGTTTTTCTTGGGACTTCAAGTTGATCAACTTCCCGAAGGAACTTTCATACATCAAACAAAATACGTTCATGATGTTCTGGAGAAATTCAGGATGTCAGGAATGTCATCAATGTCCACCCCATTAGCAACGAATCATGGAATAAATCCTGATCTCACCGGAGAGAAGGTAGATGAGACATTATATCGATCCATGATCGGCTCGTTAATGTACTTGACGGCATCAAGACCGGATATTATGTATCCAACCTGCCTCGCGGCTCGATTTCAGTCAAATCCTAGAGCTTCGCACATGATAATAGTGAAAAGGATTCTACGCTACCTGAAAGGAACTCCATCTCTGGGGTTGTGGTATCCAAAAATTGGCAATTTCACGCTCGAAGGATATTCTGATTCTGACTTTGGTTGCTGCAAAGTGAATGCTAAATCAACAACAGCGGGGTGCCAGTTTTTCGGACCACGATTGGTCACCTGGCAATGCAAGAAGCAGACCTCTGTCGCTTTATCCACTTGTGAAGCCGAATATGTATCTGCTAGCAGCTGCTGCTCTCAGATACTGTGGATCCAGCAACAGATGCGAGACTACGGTTTGCAATTTCTTAACACCCCTATTTTTGTTGATAATGAGGCAGCAATTAACATAACAAAAAATCCTATTCATCACGCTAAAACAAAACACATTGAAATTCGTCATCACTTCATCCGAGACTGTTTCGAGAAGAAGTTGATACGAATTGAGAAAATCCACACCGATGAACAAAAAGCTGACTTACATACCAAAGCTTTTGACAAAACTCGCTTTAAATATTTTTTGAAACTTAATGGTATGAAGTTGTTATCGGATGCGGAGGAAATTGTTGGCGTTGATGAAGGTGCCACTGTAGATGATGTTGAGAAACAATCTGCAATGGTTTGTCGAATTTTTACTTGTTTTGGTTTTTAGGGGGAGATAGTAGTTTTATTTTCAGAAAATACAAAAACAATAAAAAATTCGAAAAAGCCAAAAAACATTAGAAAATTTCAAAAAGAGTTTGTGTAAAAAGGGAAAATGATAGTACATCAGCTAGTCAGTTACTGTACGCTAAAGAAATAGAAAGTTCAAATACGTTAAACAGTCTCACTAATGATGTGTCGATAGGTTTTTACACATTTAGTAGATTTGTTCGGGATATAAACCTAAAATCTTACTTGCTTATTTCGTGGGGAACACCACTTGGATATATAGGTAACCCCTGAAATCTCGTTTGAAAGGTTTCATAATCTGATATACTAGGTCTTTATTTTCAATGATGTCTGGGGTATTATTCCGGGACTTCTGCTGAACGGTAGTTCTGACCTAGTCCCTGGATAATACTTTCTGCAAATGCTTGAAACATAGCATTAAAACCCTCAGCATGCTGAAACAATAAAATTGATAAACGCTGCTGTTGTAGCAAAAAGATCCTCTAAAGGGGACACACCTTAAAGTCGAAGCCGATATCTCTCTGCGTATACGAAAGTATCGACCTGAGATCCCTCGGCCCTCGCATACCTAAATTATGCACAGATATCATTGATGTATACTCACCTGTAAGACTGATTATTGAGATTCTGGATACGGGAGTATATTCAAGAGGTGGGACACATGTATAAGTTTAAGTCTCTAAAACACTAAAATCATATCCTGAACAGATTGAAATGTGTGTAAAAATTTAAGATGGATCAGTATATCGACAATCGAGGTGAATTGCTTAATGTTTAACATGAAATCAAGCTTAATGGTACTTGTGACTTGTCGGAAGCTGATATGATTCCCTAACACGCTCACCAAAAATATGTTTGTAAATAGTTTACTTTTACTGCTTTCTGTTTTATTCTTCTTGCTTCATTAAAAATCCCAAAAAGTTTTTTTTTTGCTTTATTTTTACGACAAACCAAAGTGGAGAGTTGATCTTCGGATTTGAAAGTGATAGAAGATGCAGGAAGTTTCTGGATTGGAAGATGAGTTTGGAGCTAATCTTGACTAATTTGTAATTGATAGTGTGAAACACAAGTTCATTAAGTTGATACTTGTAATTTTTCAGAAAAATGTTTGAACAAAATTTTCAAAAGTCAGTATATTTTGCTTCAGGTCAACCAAGGTCATTAAGTTGGACTTGGTCGACAAATTAAGTTCCTTGGGTCATTAATTTGAACCAAGCAATTTAAGTGGATTTCTAAAATCTGACAAATGTTGAGAAAAATAAAAGTTTTCATTGAAAAAGTAAAGTGTGCTTCATTCGGATGTTCATCCGGACGGGTAGCCATACACACGGATGGCAATGCGCTCGGGTGACCATACGCGTCTGATGATTGTATAAATTGAGAGTCAAAGAGTCAGTCAAAGCTATACGCACGCACAACACTCTTTCTCTCTCACACTTTGACTTTCTGATTTTGGAATTCTTTGCACGGATCATTGTTCTCATTGGTTTGTACAACATTAGCAATGGCAAAGGTATGTTTTTCTAACTCAAATCTGCAATATTCCATTGTTTAATGTCTGATCATCGATGTTCATCACGCATTTGTTCTTACGGAGCTTTAAATCTCAGATCTAGCCTGTGTTAGTTCATCTTGTCATGAATAAATCATAGGTTCTTGTTTAGAATGCTTAGATCTAGGATTTTACCGGATTAATTTGTGTTATAACATGCTAAAATCTGATAGATCTGATGTTTGAACGGTACGAAGTGTCGGGTAGGCTTTTGTTAAATTGATCTGTGTATAGGACGTTTTAGACATCGTTGAACATAGGGTTTTGATCGTTTTAACATTCTCTGTGTAGATCTATGTTCAATTTTAGATTTTAACATATAAATTTTTGATGTTCATAAAATGTTCTTCATCTGTGACTTGTATCTGCACGTACAACTTGTACGTGCGTATGGCAATCCGTGACACATCATGTTGTACGCACGTATGGTAATCCGTAGCAGTGGCTTGTTGTATGTGTGCATTGTAATGCTTGACAATTAATGCTGTACGTACGTATGACAATCCGTGTCAAGGATAGGCTGTACGCACGGATGGTAATCCGGAGCAATTCTATGTTGTACGCACGGAAGACAATCCGTGACAACACTATGCTGTACGCACGGGTGGCTATACGCGATGTAGACAAGCTGTCCGCACGGACAACTTATCCGCACAAACAAGTCATGCGTACGGATAACTCTTCAAGTGTTATATCTTGCAACAAGTTTTTATTGACAAAATATTTTGAGATCCCAAAATTTAAAAAAAATGAATAAAATTTCTGCAGGATTGGGATAAAGCTCATAATATATATTGTGCTTTGGATAGTGTGTATACCGAAAACACAGTAGTTCAAGATGTTGCAAAATTTTTGAGGGAAAGTAGAGTTTCTAAGGCCTTAACTGATAAAACAGTAGTATATGAATCGCATGTGAAACGTTTTTGGACTGCTGCAAGATACGAAGAAAGTGATAAGACCATTTATTCAGCTGTATCAAAGAAAGATGAGAGTGGAAAAGATGTAGATTCAGAAATGAAAGTGACTGCTGGTATCATAAGGAGAGTGTTGAATTTAGGAGACAATGATAGTGATCCAACCATAGTTTCTGAACGTTTAGTAAAAGGATTGTGGTGTAGGATGGGTTTTGCTGGGAGTGTGAATGGAAGAATGCAGAAGACAAGCTTTAGCCATGCTTATAAGTTCATGATTCATTGTGTGCTTCATGCTTTGTCACACAGAAAAGGTGGATATGATGAAACTCAAGATTACATCATGAATATCATTGCTTGTCTTGTTCTAAACAGACCATACAATATTTCTCAAGTAATTTTTGATCACATGACTGAGAATGTAAAGGATGGAAGCAAGAGGTTTCTTATGTATCCTAGATTTGTCCAGATGTTGATAGATGATCAGTTTCAAGGTATAGAAAAGAAGAGCAGTGACATTTTGGGTCTAAGGCACATGACACCAGATACAATCAGCAGATTGATCAAAGGTCCAAATCCTGAAGCAAAGAGAATGATCTGCAAAATTTCAAATCCAAATTATATAGCTCCAGAGAATGATGCGTGGAGACATGAAGACAGCAATTCTGATAATGAAGATGACAAGATGAGTTTGTTCTAAAAGAAGGATACAAGATGGTGGTGTGTTAAAGATGGAAAAAGGAAGAGAACTCCAAAGACGTCCCCTGCAGTTTCTATTCCAAAGAATGTGAAAAAGGGTATTGTGAAAGGGGGAGTCTCAAGGAAATTAGAATTTTATATTGTGAAAATTTCTAATGATTTTGTGAAACATCTGTTTTGCAGGGTCTTCTAGAAAACAGCAGCACAAATTGATAGATGAACAAGTTCTGGAGCCGTCAGCTGTTATTCAAGAAGGAACTGAGTTATTATCACAATCTCTTGAAAGTTTCTTAAAGAAGAATGAGGATGCTGCTCAAGGAGTTAAAGATCAAGAAGGTGTTAAAGATCAAGAAGGTGTTAAAGATCAAGAAGGAGTCGTTCAAGATCTTTCAAGTGATGATGATTCTGAAACCACAATATCAGAATCTGAACTTGATCCACTTACTCTTGGAAAAGGAAAAGCTCAGTTAAAGAAGAAGTCCCCAAAGAAAAGGAAAGGGTCAGACGAAGAAGACTCAACTTATGAACCTGAGAATCCAAAGAAGCAAATCAAGAAAAGAAAAGCAGTTGTAACAGGTCTCATTCCAAGAAGTGTTCGAGCAAGAAAAGGAGAAAGTCAAGTTCAAAAGGAACATGATGGCAAAGATCCTCAACATGTTGAATCTCCACAACAACAAGAAACATAAGCAGAAAAGCAGACTGGTCATGATGACTACATTGAAGTTACTGATGCTGGAGAATTTTATTCAAAGTTTCCAAAAGTACCAGAAAACATAGAGATTCCAAAATCGTCCTCACGACCAAAAGACTCAGATGATTTCTTTAGCTATTTGCCATCTGCTTCAGGTGATCCATTAGAAGATCTGAATTTTGATGGTGACTTGTTCAACAATGATGCAGTGAGAATTCTTTCAAAGAAAGTCAAAGATCTTGAGAAAGAAAAAGAAAAAGCTGAAAATGAACGTGATCTTTTAAAAGAACAAGTGAAGAAGATAATGAAAGCTCATGATCAACTTAGAACGGTGATAATTCAGGATGAACACACCATAAAGAAGATAAAGGAAGATGGTGAAAGTAACACTAAAGTGATTGAAGCTCTTCTGGCAGAAATCTCTTCATTGAGCGAGAAGACAAAGAATCTCCAAGATGTAAATCAAACACTAAATCAACTTCTCAGTGAAATGAGTGAATCTACTTCAAACGAAATGAAAATAATGAAGTTGGAGATGGAAGCCATGAAAGCAGACAAAGTGATGAAAGATGAACAACTCAAGATGTTATATTCTGTTGTGGAAAATCTTTTGAAAAAGGATGTTCATGCTGCTTACAATGAAATTGAAGTAAAGAAAGTTGAAGAGAGAAGACTTGAAAGAGAACGAAGACTGGCTGAGGATGCTATCCAAAAGAACAAAAGTATAATTGAAGATGTTCAAGAAGCTGGTGGTTCTTCTCTTCAAGATAATGCTGAAATGATTGATGCCCAACATGCTCAAGAACAAGTTGTACATGATCAAGATTTCATGTTGGTTGGAGGGCCTTCTCAAATAATTGATTATGAAGAAATCATTCGTAGAGTTGCTGTTACTCAAAAGAAGAAAAAGGCCAAAGAAGTGTTACTACTTGAATGGAAGACAAAGCAGTTTGTTCTTGTTGGTGATGCTCACATTGTGCCTCTCAACTCAAAAGATGGTCTTTACAGAATGAAAGTTATGAGAAGGAGAAAAGAAGCAAAGAAGGCTCGTGGAGAGGTTGTTAGTGATTCAGATGAAGAACTTCTTGAAGATGATGACGAAGATGAAGATGAGGAGAAAAACGATGAAGATAAGAAAGACGATGATAACCAGAAAGATAAGAAGAATGATGACGATGATCAAGGTTTGTCAGGATTGATTGTGAAGAATTCTATTAATGAGCAAAGGATAGAAGAGTTTCTAAATGATCAGATTAACGAGCAAGAAGATGATGATCATCAAGAAACTTCCTCTTCTGGAAATCAACATTCAGATCAGGTATTCCTTACAAATCCCACTGTCATTTTCTTACAAGATAAAAGTCAAGAGGTGATTGAAGTTAGTAGAACAAGGGAAGAAATGTTAGAAGAATTGGGTTTACAAGAAGGTAAATTTAAGTTCGATATTGAAGACGAGATTCCTGAAACTTCTGAAGATGTATTAGAGACCAGATATGCATTTGAAGCTGATAATTACAACGATGTAATAATTGAAGATGCTTCAGATTCATCTGATGATGAAGTTCAGTTTCATTACTCTGGGATTGATGCAACATTTCCTTCGTTGACGGAAATGTTTAAAGACCGAAATGTTGATGAAATCAGAAGGAAGATAGTGGAGAAAGTGTCAGCAGAAGGTATTCCAGATACTATTTCGAGAGAAAATTTGGCAGAAGAAAGAAAGAAATGGTACAAAGTCATGCCAAAAGAGAGAAAGAAACTTCGGGCACTTCAATTTTTTACACATAACAAAGAACTCTCTTGGGGTGACATTCTCTCATGGGGATATTTGGAAGACTTGAAAGTTTATGCTATCAGAAGAGAACAGGGAGTGCAGTACTTTGAGTTCTTAGCTGATATCAAAACTTTGCCTTGGTGGGATATAGATGAGTTAGTAAAAACAAAAAACATCAAAGAGTTCTACCATGGGTTAGATGTGAAGCAGCACGATCAGAGATTATGGAATTATGTAAAGCTACAAGCTGAGAAAAGATATCCTGATTGGAAACCACACTTTCCTCAACGAATTGTCAGAATTCTAGAAAGTGGTGAGAAGGATATCACTCTGGATATCAAACCTCCAAGCTGCTTGAAGAACATGCCATTACGAGCAATGGAGCAAGATTTCCACGATGATTTTGAAGGGTGGTTGTATAATCAAACTACAGCTGAAGCAATAATCTCATTAAACAACAAGTCCACAGGAGAAGCTAGAAGGATCTGTGTGTTAGATCCTATGTGGCTTGTTAACTGCTCAAAGAAGGATATTGATTGTTTGTTTTACAACAAGATAGTATACGAGAGACCTGATCGAGAGCAAGCTTTGCAATATCAAAAGGTTGTGGATGTTTGTTACGCGAAAGACATCAACTCTGGAAGATACTGGAAGACTAAATGGAGAGATCTAGAGATTGATGAGTTTTTGAAAGTATACAAGCGTGAAAAACATTTCAAGAAGATTGCTGAAAGAGCTGCTGAACGAGGAAGACGTAATTTGGGAATTGTTCCTCCAACAGATCAGACACCAATAGAATCTGAAGAAAACAAAATTCCAAAATGGGAACGGAAACGTGATGGAGATCCTGTCTACAGACATTGGTGGTTGACTGAGGGAAGACAAAAGAGAAAAAGAATGTTGGAAGAACAGGCTCAGAAAAGAAGAGAGAAAGCGCGTGAGCGAAGACGCAACAGAAGGAATTAAAAGACTATGCTGGAAGGTACTACAGCTACATTCGAGGGGGAGTCTGTTAGTACATTACGTCTGTAGCTTCCGTAAGCATGTAGTCATATTTTGTTCTGTGTTTATTGTCTGATTGTATGTATATAGTTAGCAGGACAACTCAGGAATAGGGTCTGAATGTAAAAGTGTTGTTTGGGACAAGTTTAACTCGTACGGATGGCAATACGCACGTATGGCCATACGCACGGATGACTTATCCGCACGGATAAGTCATACGCACGGATGACCACACGTACGGGTGAGTCATACGTACGGGTAGCCCACCCGCACGTACAACACTTATTAGTATCCTGAGTCTGTCTATAAATAGTAGGTCCGGTGCAACTTTGTAAGAACTTTTTGACACACGCACGGGTAGTCTGTACGTTCATAGGAACTTTGTGACTTTCAGAACGATTAATAGAACGAACAGACAAGAAGTTAAACGTTGAATTCTCTGTTGCATAAATCTGTGATTTGTCTTAATGGATTCCGCACACTAAGACGAAATCGATTCATCTTGTTCCTAAGATCAGATCCTGTATCAACGGGACCAACAGTTAGAAGTAGTAAAGTCGGAAAGATAGTCCGAAAGTAAATAAATGAAACCTTAGACTACGGTCAAGGTCAACTAAAGTTCAAAAGCAAAATTAAATGATTCCAAACATAACAAGGGATGCTTTAAAGCTATATATGTATAAATATACATTTGAATATAGACGTGAATAAAAGATGATCTATGGGATCATCATAACCTACGAGATTAAACGTAGTGATAAGGTCTACGGGACCAAGGAGACCGTTGGGTCATAAATAGAAAGAAACGAACTGTTGGGTCTCACCTTAAAAATGGGGAAAATCTAAAGAATTAGCCTATGAGACTAAGTGAAAGAACCTACGGGTCAATAGCGTAAAACGAGGGAATTGATTATGATTCCCCGTCTAAAACGAGAACGGAAAAAGAATAAATTGTGGGTTGTCAATTTCCTTGACATGAGTAATTGACATAGTCAAAGAGAAAAACATTAAACTAAAATTTAGTATTAGTAAGAAACAACGCTTTAACAAATATGAATATTGTTTTGGTCAAAAATTACCGAAGCAATTAAATGGTCAAATTAGTTAAGTGAGGTAGTGTGCTAGAAATGAGTGTCGAAAATATGTTAATCAAGTTAATTGTAAAAACAGTTTTAGGATACGGCTCAGGATATTGAGCTGTATCTATGATCAAACAATGAGCAAAAAAGTAAAGGTTGACACATGATGTACGAGGAAAGCCCTTGATCAATCTAGATCGCTGGTACAAAACCTCGGGAGCTGACAATCGCAGCTGCCTTGTTCTTCTATTGATTTAAATCTCAGGATACACTGCAGGATGTGATGCGGATCAACTAGGTGTTACAATGTAATTCAATTACAAGTGTTTGTGTGTAGTGACTGCTGAAAGCTAGAGAGCAAAAGTGTTCGAAAGTGTGTGTGAAAGTTGCGTGCGTTAATCTGATCCGCCCCCATCTATTTATAGTAAAAGAAATGCAACAAACTATCCTAAAAAACCGGGATCCGGCGAATATTCCCCACTTGAACGTTGTAGACCTGGTCTTTCGGGTTCAACGTCTCTCACATAACAGATACGCCCGAGTCTTGAGGAGAAGAAGTCCATCTGACCGTTAGTAACCCACAGCCTCTAACCTGCTTGTGGTTAATTTAGTTAACACCAAGATATGGTCCAGGATGATACCAATATCCTAATCCAGTATCCTGATCACAAGTAAACAACCAAAAGCAGGATATTAGTCAGGATATATATACTCAGAAAATGGCCCATAACAATTGTCCCCAAATATATCTGTTGGTATACCAATCCAATGGATATATTTTAAAAATTCTAACTCGTAGACCGAGGCAATTAAAACGAAACGATGGTTGAGGTGACATTGTGCCATTTTCAATGCAATATTTACTCTTTACCCCCTATATTCAGCCTATAATTAGCTGAGATATTTTTTCTTGTTATCATTACTCTTCAAGCGATTTTCAGGTAATCATCCTTTCCTTCATCCTCTGTTTTTTTTCCTGAATTTCTTTTAGTTTGCTTGATACCCTTCATGGCATCACGGACAAGATCTCGTTCGGATGAACCAGTCCCAACCCTCGTGAGTCAAAACCTCATACGAGAACCAGAAAAAGAAATCTGCTGCTTCAACAATGCCGATATCGCTTCCCTCAAGGATTCCGGCGCCTTTCCCGCTGGAACAGTCATTCGCCCTTTTGATCGGGAGGTCCGATCAGACGTGTCATCAAACGAGTGGGTCTGCTTTTTCGCCTACCCCTTTTCTTTGGGACTCCGGTATCCATTTCCACCCTTCATCTCTCGTTTCTTCGACCTCACCGGCCTTAGTTATGCCCAAACTATGCCAATGGTCTGGCGAGTTTTGATGGTGCTAGACCAAATCAAATCTCGCCATTGCCCTGACCTGTGTATTGAAGACCTCCCCATAGCATACCGGTTGAGGTCCCATGGTGATAGCCGTTTTCGTTTGTTCTCTACCTCCAAGAGCCCTTTAGTCCTTAAGGCCACCAAGAACGAAGACCGATGGCGGCAAAAGTTCTTTTTCGTGAAAAGAGACTCTATTGACAAGGGTTTCGATCTGCCGGTTAGATGGTTAACCAAGGGTAGGATCTAGGGTTTTAGGAATATCCCCGAATGTATCCTTAAACTATATCCCAGACTTATATCCTGATGTTTTTATGCAGTGAACTTCAGAGATTTAGCACCCCCCAGTGCGAAATCTAAGTTCAGGATCAAAGAAATCTACCGACTTCCTGCCAGTGAAAGAACTTTCTCCCTGTCTCTTACAGATTCAAGCCGAAAATCAAGTTCAGAGATGTCTGGTAAGCATATTCTCAGTAATTATCTTTATTTATTAAACCGATTATCTTTCAGAGGTATGATGAGTTTAAAAATATCTTCACTTGTGCAGTACCAGTTGTCAACCTCGAAGGCTTCCAACTTGACGAGTTGGATAGTTACTCCAGCCTTGTACCTGTCAAACAAGAATCCAAGCCGAAGTCGTCTGCCACACCAAAGCCTACCACTTCAAAAACTACTACCGCTCCTAAAGCTCCTCCGGCATCCAGGACCCGGGCCTCTAGCTCCCAGAAGAGAAAAGAAATGGATTCTCCAGCCGCCTTCTAGACATTCTCTCTCGAGAATCATGGATTTAGTGAAGCCACTTCATTCCTCAAGCAGGTAAAAATTCCCTTCCGATATCCTGAACATGCATGTTATTCATTGTCCTGCTCATTTTACATTGATACCTGTATCTTTAACTTCAGGGCTTGGAACGTCTCATGCACTTGTATGAAGACGCCTGTGGGCTTAATAAGATGCTGGAGATTAAGCTCGAAAAAGCTGAAGCCACTATAGCTGATCAAGGAACAATTGCGGCCGCCAAGTCCCATTATTATGAAGACAAATACAAGGCAATGACCCAGGAACACCAAGCTGCCCTCCACAAAGCCAATGAGGATGCTCAAGCCAAACTAGATGTCGCCCTTCTTCAATACCAGTAGGATATAAGTTCATATCGGGACAGTCTTAAAGCATCCATTGTTATCTCCCTTCTCCAAGCCAGGTTAAGGATGACTTATGAGGCCAAGAGCTTGGGCTTCGAATGCCCCTCCTGGAATGTAAAGGCTTGGGAAGCGAAACTACAGGATCTTGGAGGTCATCCCGTCGCTCATCCCGCAAAGCATGCTGGTGAAGAGTCTTCTAAGGCGGCAGAGGAAGTGGCCAATGCTGGTGATGATGCCGAGAAGAATCCAAAGGGGGATGCTGGTGCAGATGCTGGGAAAGAAGTTGCTGATCAAGAAGGTGTTGCCCCTTAGGCGGCGAAGTGGGCGATGATGGATATACGTGCCAAGGCCGGAGCCTACTTTTTTAAATTTCATGGTTGTGGTTTGTACAAACAATTTACTTTTCCTGTCATTGAACAATTTATATTTCCTGCACTAGAACAATACGATGACCAAAGGTGGATGGGTCCTGGATTTCAGGATGAAGCCCTTGGTCATCGGTTAGTATAACCTGTTTTGAATGTCGTAACGGTTGAAGGTGGACATGTTTCGTTTTGAGATAAAACCTTCAACCGTTATGTAGGTACGGTAACAACTAATCGTGCTTTTGGCGGATGGGCCTCGGTTTGAGGTGAAACCAAAAGCACAACTTTTGACTTGTTAATAATATAACTACCTCTTGACTTATTTGTTGTTGCCTTTTAATTTCTGTCATGCATTTCTTAATGTAGATTTTAGCTTTGCAAAATTTTGTACAACTATCTTTTGAAAATATCCTGATCAATATACTCAGTGATATATTATGAAAACTTTTATTAAATAGAATTTCTAAAAATTCAATCAACTTTAGAGAAAACTTCTAAAGAATAAAAGATAGTCCACTTTCTAAAACCTGTTTTGACAATACTTGTTTGATCAGAGTTTTAATTTCAATCAAGTATCACTTCCAAATATTTCAATCAAATATCCCGAAACGCATCCCAAAAACACATTTTGAAGATATATCCTAAAGATATATCCTTTTCAGGATACTTAAACCTTAACCTGAGTTATAAAATTTATGTAAGGTTTATAAAGGAAAGATCATACCAGGAACTGAGTCTAACCCTAGTATTAAACTCCAATCCCTTTTGCGACTTCTCTTACTAAGATGTCCCCAGTTCGAGACACTTAGCTCAACTTTGATCCTTTGTGCATCATACAATTGCTTTAGATGGAATGTCCCCTGTGCATGAAGTCCTCAAACACTTAGAAGATTTTTGAACACTAGTTCCAATTGTATAGACAATTTTTTGTGTTAGAGGGGTAAAACCCAAAATATACTGGAGATAAATCCTTCGTATCCTGGGGGAAATCCCAAATTTTCGTGCGCTATAGGCGGGAGTGCATAAACTCCAAGACTTAGAAAGGTGAAAACCTTTAAACCTTAGAGAGTATGAAAATACCCTTTCGTGAGAGAGGGTGATCAATCCTCATATACCTTTAGGATTCAGGATATAGCCAACAGTAACGAAATTGTCAGCCACTTTTACATGGACTGGTCCCACCACCTTGAACTATTCCCGAATAACTTGCGCTCCAGGCGGGGTGTTTAAACCCAATTCGGAAGAAAGGTGAATACCTTTAAACCTGTGAAGGGATCAGGATCCCTTAGACGTGAGAGAGGGGGCCAATCCTCTAATCTTCCGAAGTATCCCGAGTGTGTATGCTGGTGCTACATCCCGAAGAATATACTGCAAAACAACTGTAAGCTAAGGTGGGTGTTAGCCTGGCTAACATCCCTCCGATGCTTAAGTCAGTAACGGGTTCAAAATAGTAAATGATATTAAAATTTAATAAAAGAGTCAGAATCCATACCGCCCTGAGTCAGAATTTGAATTCCATGCTCACTTAAAATAGAGCTTTAGATGTATAGCATTCCAGGATCTCGGTAGCATATCCCCCTCTATATTCTTGAGTCGGTATGCTCCTTTTCCTGATTCTGATTCAACCTCGTAGGGTCCTTCCCATTTCGGAGTCAACTTTCCATCAGCAGGATTAGTAGTATTATGAAAAGCTTTTCTTAATACCCAATCTCTAACCTGAAATCTTCTAGTCCTTATATTCTTGTTATATGCTTTAGATATCCTCTGTTGATATGCTGCCATCCTTAGCCTTGCAGCATCTCTTGTCTCATCAATAGTATCCAGTTCCTAGCATAGGACTTCAGGATTCTGCTCAGGATCCCTGAGGTTGGATCTTGCTGTAGGTATCACCATTTCCGTTGGGATCACCGCTTCTTCTCCAAACACTAAGGAAAACGGGGTTTGACCAGTTGCACTCTTTACCGTTGTCCTATCAGCCCACAAAACAAAGGGTAATTCTTCTGCCCATCTTCCTTTCTTAGCCCCTAGTCTCTTTTTCAAGTTGTTGACAATTATCTTGTTCGATGATTCTGCTTGTCCATTTGCTTGAGGATGTACCGGAGTAGACGTAATCATTTTGATTCCCTAACTCTTGCAGAAGTCAATAGTCCTTTTACTTATAAATTGAGATCCGTTGTCACAAATTATCTCAGCCGGTACTCCAAACCAAGTCATGATATTCCTTTTTATGAAGGATACCACTTCTTGATCTCTAACTTGAACAAATGCTTCTGCTTCAACCCACTTGGAGAAGTAATCTGTCATTGCCAACATGAAAACCTTTCCTCCTGGAGCCTTTGGAAGCTTTCCCACTATATCCATACCCCATTTCATGATCGGCCAAGGGGAAACGATAGGATACAGCGGTTCAGCAGGCTGATGTAATATGTTACTATGTCTTTGACATGCGTCACATCTTCGAGCATATTCTGTGGCATCTTTCCTCATCGTCGGCCAATAATATCCTGTCCTTAATACTTTTAAGAATAAGGACCTGCCCCTAGTATGGTTACCACAATCCCCTTCATGTATATCCTGAAGTACTTCTTTGGTTTCGGGATCCTCCAAGCACCTCAAATATGGTCCTGCAAGAGATTTCTTATACAAAACATCATTTATAATAGTGAATCGTGATACCTTCATTCTAAAGGCTTTAGGATTCTCATTCTTTGGGATATGTCCTTCCTTGAGATATCTCATGATTGGAGCCGTCCAGGACTTAGGATCCTCCTCAGGATACTCATCATCAGGATCCTGAATACTTATTACTTCTTTATCCTGAGGATTCGTCGCAGGATATAGGATATGTAATATTGGTATTCGGGTTCCTTCCGGTATCCTGACCGATGATCCCAGATTTGCCAAGGCATCAGCTTCAGCATTATCCTCTCTTGGTACCTGTTCAAGTGTAAAAATATCGAAATATCCTGCTAATTTTTTGAGAATTTCGAGATACTCAATTAACTTCTCTCCCTTAACTGCATAGGTTCCATTAAAGTGATTAGTAATTAACAAAGAATCAACATATACTTGCAAATTCTTGATACTCATATTCTTAACCAACTCTAATCCTGCAATTAAAGCCTCATATTCTGCCTCATTATTAGTAGCAGGAAATTCACACCTAATAGCCTGGGGTAATATGTCCCCCTGTGGCGATTTTAGTAGTATACCTAAACCTACACCTCTTACGTTAGATGCACCATCAGTATACAATGTCCAGCATTCTAAGTTTTCTCCTAGCTGATGTACTTCTAAATCTACTTCATTTTGAATGTCACTACTGAAATTAGCCACAAAGTCAGCTAAAGCCTGAGACTTTATGGCATTTCTAGGCTCATATACTAAGTCATAAGCACTCAGTTTTACTGACCACTTAGCCATCCTACCCGAAATCTCGGGTATCCTAAGCACGTTTTTAACAGGATAATTGGTTTTAACATGAATCCTATGTGTCTCAAAATAATGTCTAAGTTTTGTTGATGCCATAACTAGGGCTAATATCAATTTCTCTAGATGAGAATATCTAGTTTCAGCATCTAGTAAACTTTTACTAACATAATAGACAGGATATTGCTAACCTTCATGGTCCTTTATAAGAATGACACTTACAGCATTCCCTGATACAACGAGGTATAGGGATAGTGGTTCACTATTTTCAGGCTTCATCAATAGAGGTGCAGTTGAGAGATATCGCTTCAAATCCTGCAAGGCTGCTTCAAGCTTTGCTCCCCATTCGAACTTC
Source organism: Helianthus tuberosus (assembly GCA_030545235.1). NCBI lineage: Eukaryota > Viridiplantae > Streptophyta > Magnoliopsida > Asterales > Asteraceae > Helianthus > Helianthus tuberosus. The sequence goes on from CM060387.1 coordinate 123,600,238, forward strand.
TTATTCTTCTTGAGGATATCATAAAATTCCTTGCATTTTTCCGAGGATCTTGAAATAAATCTGTTCAATGCTGCTACTCGGCCTGTTAACCATTGAACATCCTTCATATTCGAAGGTGATTTTATATCCAGGATAGCTCTAATCTGCTCCGGGCTCGCCTCTATGCCTCTTTTGGTCACCCTATATCCTAGAAACTTTCCTGCCCCCACTCCAAAATGGCACTTAGCAGGATTCAGTTTCATGTTATACTGATCCAGGATATCAAATGTTCCCTTAATATCCTGGAGGTGATCCTAAGCCTTTTTAGATTTCACCACCATATCGTCAATATATACCTCCATGGTGTCCCCCAGCTTGTCTTTAAACATCATGTTTACCAACCTCTGGTATGTTGCACCTACAATTTTCAAACCAAAGGGCATAGCAGTATAACAATAAATACCTGTGGGTGTCATGAAAGCAGTATCCTCCTGATCAAAGGGTTCCATTTGGATTTGCTGAAATCCTGAAGAGGCATCCATGAAGGTTAACATCTCGTGGCCGGCGGTAGCATCTACCATTGAATCAATATGAGGTAGAGGAAACGGGTCTTTGGGACATGCTTTGTTTAAGTCTGTGTAATCTACACAAACTCTCCATTTCCCATTTTTCTTTTGCACCATGACTACATTCGCAAGCCATCTAGGAAACTTCACTTCTCTAATCATCTTGCTCCTCAACAGTCTTTCAACTTCCTCTTGGATGATCACATTTCGCTCTGGAGCAAATTTTCTTCTCTTTTGTTGGACCGGCTTGAATGACCTGTCAATACCAAGCTTATGTGTTATAATATCCTTGGATATACCTGTCATATCCTCGTGCTTCCATGCGAATGTTGAGATCCTGCATTTCAAAAAATTAATCAATTCATTTTCAATATCCTGAGGGATATTGACTCCTACGAGCACCGAGATATTCGGATTATCCTGATCCAGGATAACTTTCTTTACATCCTGCTCAGAAGCCTCCATGATATCCTGGGCCCGCATCTTTAATTGCTATGCCGCATTAGGCTTAGTTGAGGATTTCATTGAGGATGAGTAGCATTCCTTCGCCTCCTGCTGATCACTATCAACCTTGACAACCCCCCAAGGGGTAGGGATCTTGATGCACTGATGATAAGTCGATGGTACAGCCTTCATATCATGGATCCATGGCCTGCCTAGTATGATGTTATAGCAGGATAGGGAGTCCATCACACAGAAACGTTGTATCGAGTTGACCCCTTCAACATATACTGGTAACTTTATCTCCCATACGGTATTCCTAGCTTCTCCACTGAAACCAACGAGCACAGTGGACTTCGAAGTAATGTCCATCGGAGATACATTCATCCTCTTCAATGTTTCCAGCTGAATTATGTTGACGGAGCTACCATTGTCCACCAATATCCTGCGTACAAAATGTTTAGCAACATACAATGTTATTACGAGAGCATCATGGTGAGGATCCTGGACAGTATCCCTGTCATCACTATCGAAAGTGATCACTTTATCGGTTGTAAGGGTAGTCATCCTGGCTGGTTTGTCTCCCCTTTTAGTCTTAGCTTCCTTTGCATGTCTCTTGGCCGCAGAATACGAAGTCCCACAAATGTCGGATCCTCCTGAAATAAAGTTAATTATTTTGGCATCTGCTGGGGGTGATGCTGCTCGTTCAGGATCCTTCTCAGGATCCTGCCCTTTATTCTTCTTTCTTCCCAGCAAATCCTTCAGATACCCCTTGCTTAATAGGTAGCTTATTTCTTTCCTTAGAGCAATGCAATCCTCGGTCACATGTCCGAAATCTTCATGGAAGGCACACCATTTGGATTTATCCTTCCAATCAGCTTTCTGCTGATTCTTTCGAGGCCACCTAGCTTTGTCTCCTAAACCCTGCATAGCATACATTAACTCAGGTATATTAACAGAAAAGCAGTATTCAGATAATTCAGGATATTCTTCAGGATCCTCGTCTTCAATAGCAATCACTTTCTTGTTATCATTTCTGCCATATGGCTTGGAGCGATATGGTTTATATGAGGATTCTGATTTCCTGTTGGTTGATTCGTAGGTTGAGGTGGAATTCATCCTCTCTTGCATCTTTTTGTCATCTTCCAAGCGAATATATCTTAAGTCCCTGTTACGAGCTTCGTCCAGATTCCTGCAGGGATTCATTACAAGATCCTGATAAAACTGAGAATCCTTTTGTAACCCCATCTTAAAAGCCTACACAGCGGTCGCAACATCAAGATGTGGGATATCCAAGGATTCTCGACTAAACTTGTTCACATAATCCCTCAAGGATTCCTGAGGTCCTTGAGTTATCCTGTAAAGATCACTGGTTAGTTTTTCAAAACTCCGGCTGCAAGAAAATTGACTATTAAATAAATTAACCAAATGAGCAAACGAAGTAATTGAGTGAGGAGGAACATTTAACAGCCATTTTAAGGTTGATCCTGTTAGGTTAGATCTGAATCCCTTGCACAAGCATGCTTCCTTGAGCTCCGGAGGGATAGGGTTAATCTCCATTCTTTCCCTATACTGAGCAATATGCTCTTCAGGATCCGTAGTCCCATCATAGAGCTTCATGTTGGGGGTTTGAAATCTCTTTGGGATTTCAGCATCATAGATGGGATATGCAAAGCGGGATATCCTGTGGCTGTCTTGGGATACTTCCGGAATTGGCTGAACCACTCCAGGTACACTGGATATCATGTCCTTCAATTTCTGAAGCTCCCTAGTAAATGTTGACGTCATACCTGCATCCTGCAAAGACCCATTATTGTTAGTAGCAAGAGTATTATTATTTGACATGTTACCGGTCTGAGGATTCTGGCTATATCCTGAAGCATATCCTGAGCTCCTCACAGTTGACATCCGGACCGAGGAGGGTATCTCAGGAATATGATTCTGAGAATGGCTTGGCATGATATTCCCCCGGTTATCTTCAGTGTAAACTGCAGAACTGAAGTTCAAAGCTCTAGGCTACAAAGGAGTGACAGTTTCTTCAGCAGGTCTACTTGGGCCGGATTTCAAGAGTTGTATCTCTCTCATCAGCATCCGATTAGTTTCCTGCTGCTGCCTCATCTGTTCCTGTACACTACCAAAGAAATTCAGAATTTCATCATTAGAAGCCAAAACAAGACCAGATCCCTGAGTAGTGGGAGCGGGGATAACATCCCGAGCCACATGACTTTCAGTTCCATGTGAAGAAGTTTGCAATCGTGGAGGAGGAGGAAGCACCGAACCAATTGTTGCAGAGGTTGTAGCAGACATGGTGGAAGAGCTCATGTTTGATCTCGAGGCCATTGAAAACAATGTAGCAAAAATTTTTGACAATAGAAAGCCGAGTAATGATTTTACTAAAGTTTTTAGCAAAAATAGCACCACTTGCCCCACGGTGGGCGCCAAATTGTTTTGGTCAAAAATTACCGAAGCAATTAAGTGATCAAATTAGTTAAGTGAGGTAGTGTGCTAGAAATGAGTGTCGAAAATATGTTAATCAAGTTAATTGTAAAAACAGTTTCAGGATACGGCTCAGGATATTGAGCTGTATCTATGATCAAACAATGAGCAAAAAAGTAAAGGTTGACACGTGATGTACGAGGAAAGCCCTTGATCAATCTAGATCGCCGGCACAAAACCTCGGGAGCTGACAATCGCAGCTGCCTTGTTCTTCTATTGCTTTAAATCTCAGGATACAGTGCAGGATGTGATGCGGATCAACTAGGTGTTACAATGTAATTCAGTTACAAGTGTTTGTGTGTAGTGACTGCTGAAAGCTAGAGAGCAAAAGTGTTCGAAAGTGTGTGTGAAAGTTACGTGCGTTAATCTGATCCGCCCCCATCTATTTATAGTAAAAGAAATGCAACAAACTATCCTAATAAACCGGGATCCGGTGAATATTCCCCACTTGAACGTTGTAGACCTGGTCTTTCGGGTTCAACGTCTCTCACATAACAGATACGCCCGAGTCTTGAGGAGAAGAAGTCCATCTGAGCGTTAGTAACCCACAGCCTCTAACCTGCACGTGGTTAATTTAGTTAACACCAGGATATGGCCCAGGATGATACCAATATCCTAATCCAGTATCCTGATCACAAGTAAACAACCAAAAGCAGGATATTAGTCAGGATATATATACTCAGAAAATGGCCCATAACAAATATTGTGAGATGAATTCGGAAAATGATTAGTATCAAGGAATAAAGATCTTGACACAGACAGGTGCAAGGCGATACATTCGAGAGAAAGATTTACGGTAATGACAAGTCGACATAAACGTAAACAAGACGTGATGTGGTCACGGTCACAAAAAAGGGGGTGATACATAATATAACCATGTCATAACGTGAGTAACGAGATATAAAATCAGAAAACACGCAAAGGGGCGGTTGGCAATAGAATACCCGGGTGACGGGGTATGAAGTGACGGCGACTAACAAGTCTAACCGCCAAAATAGATAATTAATAAGGATAACTGACACGAGCTGAAAGTAACAGCCCACGAGGCCTTAGACATGAAAGACGTACGCGTCAATATAAATGAAAACTTTGACCAAAAGAAACGGGTGCCTTGAAAACGAGACTAGGTTCGTTTGATTAAACCAACGAACTATGTAAATAAGGTTTCGGGGACGAAACCACTTTAAGGGGGTAGACTTGTAACACCCCAAAAACGGGTTTATTAATTATAATAAAGTAACCGAAAAGAAACGGGTAAAATACGGTAGTGATAAAAATAAACCCGGTAAATATTAGGATCTAAATAAGTAAGCCTAATATTAACTAAAAAGTGAATCAAAGCTTTGGAGGAAATACAGCTTATAAAAGACCCGAGGTAACGGGGTGTACGTAACACCCCTAAAATATAAATCCTTTTATTATAAATCCGACGTTGATATTAACGAGATAAACTAACTAGTGATAAAACTAACCTAGTTAGATAAGAGTTTAGTGATAATAAATTAGAGTGTTAGAAACACCCAAATAAAACACCCAACAAGTTTTATTAAAAACAAATAAAAGAAAAATCCAACACACACACTGGTGTGTGGATCGACTAGAACACAGAAGGGGGCGACCAGGTTTCTTCAAAACCCTAACTCACCCAAAAATTCACAAATTGAAGGTCAAGATCAATTCCAAAACGAAATCCGAGCCTAGATTGGTGATCTCCATTGCAAGGGGGTCATAAGGTATGTGAAATTTGATAGAAAATCTCTACTTGAAATTCTGATGAACTTAGAGAATTCAGAAATTGTTGATGCATGATTGTTATATGGATGAAATAGGAACATAGTAATGTCTAGGAGTAAACCCTTGACAAGTATATGTTAAAAATCATGCTTAGCTCAAGTAAATTCATATTTTTGTTGATACTAAATTCATGTATGAGATGTTTTTAGGGTTTTGATTGCTAAAAATAGTGTTATGATGTCAAGAACATGCTTAAATTGAAAGCTAAATTCAAACAGCTCCTAATCAGAATTTACAGCCGATTTGTATTGGCTGTAACCTGAACAAAACGAGAAAAAAACATGTGTTTCTTGAGTCTAAAATGTAATTCCAGGAAATATCTTTAAACCCCCACTGGAATCGCATTTTTTTGACGAAAAATGAGCGTTTTATGAATTTTTCCGTATCGCAGGTTCAAGCTGCGTTTTCTGGCAGAATTTTCAGCCCATTACGAATTTCATAACTCAATTTAGGAATTTAGTTATGATCTCAAATTTTTACTGTAGATAGTTTTAAGTGATTAAAAGAATCTACAATTGTAATTTCGTCAATCGGATAAACGAGGAATTTTAAATGAATTTTTCCGTAAGCTGCAGTCAGAAGTGACGAATCTGATTGCAGCTTAGTAAATCAATTTTTACGAATTTTTGGTAAAGAGTTAAATCTTAAAATTTTAACACAAGGCCTAACCCTCCGAGAGGTACGCCACATAAAAAAATCATAATTTTTGAAGACTTGTAAACAGGTTAAACAAGTCACCAAAAACAGCCTATTTTCAGTGATACGAAACTTGATTGTTGATGTTATAAATCATGCCCACAATGTTCATATGTTGAAATTATGAATCAAACGCGTAATTTCCTAGTTCGACTAATTACGCGTGATGTGGGGTAATACAAATTTTAATTATGAAGTCGATTTAGGTTATATGCACATATCATATAATTAAGGGTAGTTAACTTTTGAAAAGTTAAACTAACCATGGACGGAGTCGAATAGTAGTTCTGACATAGAAAATACGTAAGGTGGAATAGTCGTGGTTATAATGACTAATCTAACCACCTTGTGAATTATGATGATAGTTTGACTCTTGACAAGCTAGATGGAGGCTTGGGAATGAAGCGGGTCAAACAGAGCAAGTACGAAAAGGAAAGCGTAATTTGTATGCGAGGTAAGTAAAAACTTACACCATTTTATTAGACATGTATTTATCCATAGATTGTAAGTACAATAAAAAGCTATACCCGGAATATGTTTCCGACATGAAACAATACGAAACATATAAGAAGATGAAAAACCTTGGTTAGTAAAAAAAAAGAGGATCTAATGGTAAACACCGAAATGGGTCGGATGGGCGAATTGGTAGTTAAAAACCATGTTTTGTTATGTATGTAAAGGTTTGGTCATATAGGCCAAACGGGCCAAATGGTAATGATAACATTTGTTTGTCAAGTTATATGTTCACAGGATTGAACAGAATTTGAATAATTGCGTCGCCTGAATTGGCGGCTAATAAAATCAAGGTATAAAAAAAATGAAACGGGTCTATATGTTGACCGAGCCAGGTACGCATAAATAAGATATTAGTTATATGTATGATTTTGGGTCAAAATAAATTACGCGCGTAAGTTAGGTGTTTGCCGCATAATTCACAAAAGTTAAGATTCCGAGATAGAGAATTGAGTTAAACACTTTGATATATGATTTATGATTAACTAGAAACAAGTTTGGAGGTATTAAATTCAAACGAGTCAAAATGTTGATTTTGGGTAATAAGCCGAATGCTTAAAATTTTAGAATTTTATTAGTTTGAATGATGGATTTTTAACTCCATAAGATGGAGAATTAAATTACGATCGTGTGAGAAAAAGAATCACGTGAATCGGATAAGTAGAACAAAAGTTATGCACGTTTTTGTGAATTATAAGTTTGAGTTTTGAGCTGGGAATCTGCAGTTCAGCAACAAACAATTCTGGACAAAGCAGGGCGTCGTGCCACGCGACGGCAAAAGCAAGGAGCCGTCGCACGACGCGACGGGTTCCAAAAATTCGAAAAATGTTTATTTTAATATTATATGCATTGCGGACCCGTTTAAATATGTTTTAAGCTACGTATGACTAAGCTAACTCATGTTTTATGGGTTGTAGGTATATTTCTAGTACCGGGGGACGATCAAGCTCAATGAAGAACCGAACACGATCAAGAAACAAGCTTCCGCACGACGTCTCATTGTTACTTTTAAATGACGAACTTAATTACATTACGTTGTAAACTTTTGAATTTTAAAAGTTTTTAATAAACCCGTATTTCCGATGTATATGTAAACTTAATTACATGATCCTTTTCGTAAACTATACGTTAAACCTTGATTTAATTTAAAGGGTGTTACAATCAGTATCTTTTTCTTGAAATTTTGTCCATCTCATGCATCAAAATCTTTCTGAGTTACTCCCCTCTGATAACAATTCATTCAGTTTATTTGTTGGCGTTTTACAGTGGGTGGTATTTAGTAGTATTGGCGTTTGTTTTTTTGGTTTGATCAAATGGAATGTCACACCCCGACCGCGTAAAACAACAAATCGCGGCGGAAACGTCGGGGAGTGTTGTAACAGAATCATTGTTTCATAACACATGGGTTGAAGTTCTGTTTTATTGAATTGAATGTATTACATTACATTGAAACTAGAATCAAAACATGAACAAATACACTTTTATTGTTATTAAGTCACTAAGGCCTCGTCCGTTCCTATGTGAGCATGCATCAATATCATCATCAAACATCACCAACTATGGTACCTGAAACACACGTGAAAATACGTCAGCATAAAAATGCCGGCGAGTACATAGGTTTTATGTGAGTGTCAGATTCATGGCTTGTTTACATGTTGCAATACCTGATTTAAAAACCTTGTTTTGAAAAGTGTATAGTGTTGCAACATAATTAACCAACTCAAATCGAGTTGATTATGGTTTATAAAATCTCGCAGCCATGATTCTTAACCCAAAACATTTGTTTAAGTAAACCCAAATCGTAAATTGTTTTTGTAATAAAACTCGAATGGTTTATATTGTTAGAAAAACCTTATAATATAACCTCATTTTGATAACCTTTGCCCAAGTGATCTAGATAACGCAACGATATATAATGTGTTAAAAGCACTTATATATAGGAAGTACCAGCGGCGTATCCACAATGCTTTTATCACATTACACCCGCCCCGTTACCTAATCACTTCCCTAACCCAATGGTTCAATCAGTTTCAAACGGTTCACATCAATCAATCGGTTCCAAATGGTTCACATAATCAATCAGTTTCAAACGGTTCACATAAATCAATAGTTTCAAACGGTTCACGTAGACCAAACAATTCCAACGGTTCAAATAGTTCAAAATGTAAAACAATGTGTCCATATGCTAGATGAACATATGCAACAAATGTGTAATAAATCAATGTGCTAGCATGCTAAGTGAACATACATAGCAAAACATAATGAAATCATGTACTATACATGTACTAATGCACATAGTAAGTATATGATATAACAGCATGAAAAGCACGAAAGTAACAAGTAGGCACATGTGTTTCACCCCAAAACAGTTTAAAACGGTAAAAGAGGGGACTATGTACTCACTTGAGGATGCTTAGAAGTCTTGACTAACAACCAAGCAAATCTAGAGGGATCACGGAAATCAAACAGCACCTAATATAGGTAACTATCTTAATAAACCGGACCTAAATCAGAAGATCGGATAGGATGAGGTTTCGTAAACCAAATGAGTGTTGGAACTCATATGATATGGTTTAACAAAGCCTACACACCAAATCGAAACCTAACCTAAGTGCTTTCGACCTGTTACGACCCATTAAGGTAGCTTACGCTACTTTAACGCGTCGTTCGCGTAAAACGCGTTCGGAACGCCTAACTAGTCCTATGACAAGTATTATATGCCTAAACATGTCTACATATGTTTCATAATCAGTTAAATGACAAAAGTTTAAGTTACATATGCTTAATTACCAATTATGCATGAAAAGGGCATTTTGGTCATTTTACCTAAGGCATATAAATAACCTATCATACAACTAATTAAACTAAGTGACCATAAGGTATAACCTCGGAAGGTTATTCCCTATACAACTATGGTCACTAACACATGCTTGGTCAGATCCTAATGATCGACCAAACGGGTCGAGTTCGAAAGTCTAAGCGGTGGTTTAGACCGCTTGACTTACGACTCTAAACAAGCACTAAACTAAAAGTGACGAGCTAAACATGTTGGAACATGTTTAACTAAGTTAGAAAACAGGTTTTGATATCAAAACAAAGTGTTTTGATACCTAAGAGTAGTTTGGTTGTAAAATACGCATAAATGCGCATTTTGACCGAAACTACGACTCGTCACTACGCCTAGTCAATGTGGTAATCAATAGGTATAGTCACTAGGGACTATAACCATCGTGATTACGATCACGTTGCGAAGTTCAAACGAACTTCGTGTTGACCAAAGACTGGTCAAAGCAAAAAGTCAAACACTGTTTGACTTTCACGCTCGAAAAGCAATAAAAGAACGAAAGAAGCTTACAACCAAGCTAGGGAGAACTTGATCTATAACACTCAGGTATGAAGCAAAGGCTTCAACTTAGAGCATTAAAACGATCAAGGGTGCAGAAGAATGAAAGAGGGCTTGGGTATTTATAGTTTTCGGTAAACCGTTAGGATCGTTTCTTGCAAAAGGGGGATCAATCTTGGCCATCCATGTGGGCACATGGTATTAGAAACCATGGGGACATGTAAAACTATCAAAATCCAGCAGATGGTATCCAAAAACCATGAACAAAACCATCAAAAACAAGCTAGAAGGCCAGATTCAATGTTTCTGATCTGTAAGTCTATCATGGCCCGCGTAGCATATAGTCTCATCTTACGCGGCCCGTGTAAGAACTTTGGCAGATTGTCAAAACTAGTCCCTGCAACCCAGAAACTTGTATTTGATGCATTTTTGACACGTTTAATCCCCGTTAACCTCATTTCAAGGCTCTAAAATGAAGTTAATGTATAGGGAACTTAAAATATACTCAAAAATATCTCGGATGTCCGTTCGTTTGGTCGTACGGTTGCGTTATTCGGTTAATTACGACGGAAGTCGTAACGAATGCAAAAACGATCCATATTAAGCGACGAATGAAATTTTATCATGCCAATCACTAAAATAAAATATTTTAATGATTACATAAATTTTTGGATGTTCGGATATATTCAGAATGTAAGATATGCGCGAAAATGCAAACTTATGCACTTTTTGACGCTTTTACTCCCTATTGATCAAATAAGTTTAGTTTAGCATACCAACCCCTCAAAGCCTATTTATAAGTATGCAAAGGATATTTAGGGTATGCTTAACTTATGATCAAGTTCCGGAATGTTCGTTACAGTACGAATCGGCATACTTTCACAGTTTGTCGAGATTAGTCCCTGTGATTGAATAAACTTGATTTCGGCATACCAAACCCTCCAAAACTTATTTCTAAGTTATGTAAAGGGTATTTAAGGTATGTTAAGCCTATGTCACTGTCTCAGAGTGTTTGTTGCATTAAACTGGTTATATTTACGCATCAGTTCTCGTATAACCTTCTAGAAAGCTATTTAAAGCTTGAAATCGAACATGAATTGATATGTGCACATGATACACATATCTATACAAATCCCAAGTATGAAACACAATATTTCATTGATTTGGTATTTGTTTGATGGTCGCAGAGGCACAGGTGTCATATGGAAGTTGCTGAGACGTATCATTTTATAGGATGTCTTTTTGGCGCCTAAATTAGGCGGTGCATTATTATAATAAAGTATTCGCCTTTTCAGTTACTGTTTTATAATTAATGTTTTTGATAAGCTTTATCTCTGAAGTCTGTAACACGTCCCATCTTTCAAGTTTGGCGTTTTAGATTCTTTAGTATTACTGATTTTGTATTTACTGTTTCTAGTTACATTTTCAAGTTTGCTTTTTATTTTTTATTTTTTTTGGGGGGTTTTTTATAATAATTTTTCAAAGTAATTTTATTATAGTTTGGGAGTTTTTTGGTGGCGTTTAACTGGATGATATCGTTTAAACAAGCATTTTTGGCTGTTTTGGCGTTTTTATTATATATGGCGTTTTTATTATATAACAATTAACTGAAAAGGAAAATAAAAAAAAGAATACATAAACAATTGATCTTCCAAATCTTCTTTGTCACCAGTCTCTTTCTTCTTTTTTGAATCATGTTAACTGGCTGGTTCGACTTTCGTATGATTCATTTTGTTTTTTTTTTTGTTTTTCAAGTAGTTTTCTGTGTTGCTGTTTGGAAGCACACAGTCTGACATCAGCATCTTTTTCTTGAAGATTTGTCCATCTCATGCAGCAAAATGTTATTGAGTTTAGATCCTTCAGCCAACAATCTTGAATTTTTACAATCAACGATGTTTGATTTTTTAACTTTTTTGGCATTTTACCGATAAAAAGAACGCCACGAAATAAGATCACCTTAAACCTCAAATTTTGATCATGCTAAAATCAATAATGTTTTGCTGTATGAGATGGACAACATTGTTAATCCTCGGTTAAGAAAGATAACTGACAATGTTGTCCACCCCATACAGCTAAACTTTATTGACAACAAACCTCAATAATGTTTTTGTATGTTTTTGGCGTTATAAATTGGATGGAAGTTTAGGATAAGTCAATAAGATTTTACTCAATGAAATGGACAACATCATCACTTAAGGATTTTGTCTATTTCATTGAGCGAAATCTTACTGACAGCCAAACTGAATTTCAATAAAACGTTTTGGGGTAGAAGATATTTGATGTTTGGGTTTTTTGGCGTTTCTAAGGCGAATGGGTTATATCAAATATGGCGTTTGGGTTTTTGTGTGTGTTTTTAATTGAAGGTCTGAGATGTTGTATATATAGGATTTTTTGGCGGTTTTTTTAGGCGGGATTTTACTATAATTAAGTTTGGCGTTTTATATTTAATGGCGTTTTACTTAGAATGGTCTGTGATTTTTGTTTTTGGCGTTTTATTTCATGAGATGACGTTTTGTGTGGAGTAGTCAAAAAGACCCTTTTACCCTTAATGAAGCGCGTCCACGTAATAAAATTGATGTTATTTACGAAAACGCCACCGCGCCAATCTAGTCCATAGATTGTTTTGATCGGACGATCGTTAAGCGTTCTCACTGTTCTCACACTTTCTACCGTTTTCTCTAAATCCCGACCCTATATATATATATATATATATATATATATATATATATATATATCCTCAATGTTTGGGATTTAAAAACTTTTAGAGATATATTTTTAAAAGATTTTGTTATGATCCCCTTAGAAAAAAGATGATAAGGAATCTTTTGAATATTTCAAAAGATCTTGTCTTTTATTCTTTTTCCAAAATTTTCTTATGAACCTAAAGCAAATTGATGCGTGTGAAGTGTCGTATAGTTTTTAATGTATATTTTAAGCCCTTTAACACTTTTTAGCCAAGTTTTAAATTTATAAAACACGATATTTACTAACACTAAACACACATATGGGCAAGTGCACCCATCGTGAGCATAGTATAGTGTTAGTAAGATACCGAGGTCGTCCAAGGACACAAGAGCTTTTAATACCGGTTTATCCTCAACGTCTAATCAAATAAAAAGTTAGAAAAAAAGGTTTTTAAACTAGAAAAATAAAACTAACTAAACTGCTAAAAAATAAAACTAAAAACAGATAGACAAGATGAATCACTTGGATCCGACTCGTGTTTAGTGTAACTGTAACGCCCCAAAATCTGAATGTTAATATTTGTCGTATGTTCTTATGTGACACGTCATGAAATAAATAACTAGGCTATTTAACCTAGTTAAGGGTATGGTCAAAAGTATTAAATGATGAGGGTAGTGTCAGTTATGTTTTAAAGGTAAACCCGAGGGGCTAAAGTGGAACAAATGAAAGTTAAGTTATAAAATAACTAAACACACACAAACACACACATACATGTGTGTTCGAGAAAGATCAGGAGGCTCCCATGGAGCCTCAAACCCTAAATCGTCTTTATGCTCAAATCGGAAGGCAAGATGAAGCTTAAATCCATAACCGAGCATGGATTAATGATCACCAACACGAGGGGATCATAAGGTATGTCTTAAATCTAAGATTAGTGATCATGGGTGAAGTGGGTTATGTTCTAATCCGTGAGTTAATATGAAATTGATCATGTACAAGGGTTAGAATCCTCGTATAGAACATGGGTTATGTATGGTTTGTGTTAATTTGATGATTAGAGGTGAAATCCGTTAGTTAGGGTGAAGATGATGACTAGAATCACCTCCCATGTTCGAGTCTTGTTGAAAGATTTATGTATTATGTGGGTATGATGAATACTTGTTAGAAGAATTAGGAGAAATGTGATGATGATATGTTTGATGTTATTTGGGAATGATACATGATGATTAGTAGTAGGTTTTGATGGGTTATGTATGAGTTTAGAAGATTTGTGCATGAAATAGTTGTACGCTATGCTTAAAAGGTAGTACTCACATCAAGTGTATGATGAAATGTATATAGTGTCGTCCGTATAGTCGATTATGATGTTACGAGTATATGATGATAAGTCGATGGTTAAATATGGTATATAGTTGACTTTCAAAAGTCAACTAAGCATAAGAAACATGAATTGACACGTTGTCGTAAAGGCAGGGTTATAGGAAGTCGTATGGTACATGTTATGTCAATATGCGTTATTTGTGATTATATGATGAATTACATGAGTTTAAACGGATATGAATATAATCATATGAGTTATGTATGTTAGAAATGACTAATGAAAGTTAAGGGTGAAATATGCGATTGATATGATTGTTAACATGTACGAACGCATATGCTAATAGGAGCGTGATCTTGATGAAAAGAGAGTATAGGAATCATGTCAAGACGGACTCAAGCATGAAAGGATAACGGGTCAAGAAAAGGCGAGGAATCGGATACGAGCACGGACACATAAGGTAAGTGATTTCTGTAATCACTTCTTAGTTCGATTAAGTAATTAGGTGTTTTAATTAATTAAACATGATGTTTGAGGTAAAAAATGTGTTAAAGTCCTTCGTCGTAAATGATGGGATTAAAGTTGACCAAAATGCCCTTGATGGGTATTTTGGGGCAAACGATCTTAAAAGTAGCTTAGAAATAAGTTATTCGATTAGTGTAATGTTTTGGACAAGTATGGAAGTGGGGATTATGGTTTGGTTAGTCGTAGACCAATTAATGCGCGAATACCCTTAACGGGTCAAAATAAGCATATGAACGATAAGGTGTTAAGAGGATGCAAGACATCCAAGAATTTAGTAATTTATGATAGACGTCACTGATATTATTATGTTTATAAGAGGTTATGGTAAAACGAACAAGTTATGTTGATGTATGCATGAACGGGTCAAAATTTGGTAAGAGGGTAATAAGCCGAAGAGTTAAAAGTCTGAAATTTTATTAAGTCGGATGTTGGATTTTAGTTCCATTAGATGGAGAATTAAATTACGGACGTGTAGGAAAAAGAATCGGGTATAACGGATCAAAAACGAGAGAGTTATGCTTGTTTCCGTGAAACGGGATCGTGCTGGGAATGTGCAGCATTGTGCTGCATAAGTTCTGTGAAAACAGGGGCCTGGAGTGACGCCAAGGCCCTTGGCATCACGCGAGCCCCCCCTGGTTGGCGAAAGTTGCTCGTTTGCTCAGTTTTGTCTTGGGAACTCGTTTAAACGCGTTTCAAGTTACGTTTGACTAATTTAACTTACGTTTTTATGAGCATAAATGTATGCATCTACGTAGATAGGCAAGTATGTATGTTTGAATGTATCTAAACACGTATGTAGAAGTGTATGTAAGCATGTATGTGCAAACGTATGTAAGATTATAAGTGTGTGAGCAAGTACACGCTGATATATGAAGACGTACATGAGTAGGTAAGTATGAGTTGGGTATGTTGCAATAGGTGATTATAAATATATATATGTAAGTACGTATGTAGGCATATACGTATGTATGCTTTATAAATCTAAGTGTATGTATGTAGGTGTGTATGTAGGTAGTATGTATATGTACGCAAGTGAGTATGTATGAATGTATGCACGTATGTAGGTTTGTGTGAAGGCATGTAATAAGTATGTATGTATGTAGGTATGTATGTATGTATGTATGAATGGATGTATTTAGGTATGCACGTACGTGGGTAAGTACGTATGTATGTAGGTACGTATGTATGTAAGTTGTTACGTGTGATCGTAGGCATATGTATAAGTTTGTATGAAAGTATGTAAGCATGCATTCAATGAAATTGAGTACTAACGATAATAATAGCGTGCCTGGTGATGAAGTGTAACGCAGGAATACCAAAGAAGTCTCACGACGGATCGTATGATCAGAGGGAAGGCCGGGATGTAAAAAGTTAATGGAATGAAAAGTAAACGTGAATAAATCTTATATGTTTATGATACGTACTAATGTTATGAATTTAATGTGGTGAGCGCAAGTAGTACAAGCCATGAGGATTACTAAGGGATAGAGATCGAAGATCGAGTCACTAGAGAGATTGTACGGGAACGTTGATGTGCTAAAAGTAGTAAACATAAGATATGTTTTTAATTAGTAAATAAGAGGATGACGGATTTATGAGAACGAGCTATGTTAAAGTTAAATTTTAAATAAGTTGAGGTATTTATAATGAAAGAAATTTTATGGTTCGTGTTTCCGCTGCGACTTTTGTCATGTACGATCTAGGGTCTAACAAGTTGGTATCAGAGCCCTGGTTTGAGGGAATCAAGTATGAGAAGGTAAGTACTTGAACTCAAACTTGCGTGCTCTTGACATAAGAAATCCGTACAATCTAAGACTCGATCAAGATCCAAAGGTAAAGGCTAATGTAAGTATGTACTTATGTATACGTATAAAGAAACTGACGGTTTTGTATGTGCAAGGTAAGCATATGTGTTGGAAGAGGATGATCCGTGAACGCAGTCTAGGATGAATACTAAGGCAGGCAAAGAGGTAATAAGACAAATAGGCAAATGAGCTCAGGTACGTAAATTTAATATGTGGATGTAAGTAATGGTAAAGTTCATTAAGGGAAGGAAAATTTTAAATGAAAGACAATGATTGTATAGTAATGAAGTACTGGAAGTGATACACGCGCCAAAACCTAAGTCTATGGACAGAAGGTGACAATTACATGAAGGCACGAAACTACTATGTGGATTGTGTACCTGGCCAGTACACGAGAAACGTATGACGTTCGTGAGATCATGATAATTGTTACAGGTACGTCCGGTAGAGTTAGGTAGCAGGCGGGCGTGTGGGTGAAATGGGAAGTAAGACTCTCGGGAAATTGAGAGTACTATGAAAGTATGAAAAAAACATGCCTGATAAGAATGAAGAATGTGGAATCCGTAATTAAGTACGGATCAACAAGATATGAATGATATGTTTGAATCCTTGACACGGATTCAATGATGAAAGGCATGCATGATATGTTTGAATCCATGAGACGGATTCAAGGATGAAAGGCATGAATGATATGTTTGAATCCGTGAGACGGATTCAAGGTTGAAAGGCATGGATGATATGTTTGAATCCGTGAGACGGATTCAAGGATGAAAGGCAAGAATGATATGTTAGAATCCGTGAGACGGATTCAAGGATGAAAGGCATGGTTGATATGTTTGAATCCGTGAGACGGATTCAAGGATGAAAGGCATGGATAATATGTTTGAATCCGCGAGAGGGATTCAAAACGCAGAAGTAATGAAAGGCATGAATGTAATGTTTGAATCCGTAAGGCGGATTCAATGAATGAAAAGGCCTGAATGATGCGTCTGAATCCGTGAGACGGGTTTAAAAATATAAAAAGATGAAATTAATCCGCATAAGAAGGTGTCGACAGTTTGACCATGATTGAGTCGAACGGGTCATAGAAATAAGTATAAAGTAAAAGGTGATAGTATAATAGACGAAGTTTTGTATAAGTTACGTGTTAGATGTGTTAGTAATTGACTCTTAGAAGTCAGAATGATGACGGGCTGTGACCCGGACAATAACTTGAGTATGGGCGGGAATGGTAAGCTTAGTAAGAAATATTGAAACGATGTAATAAGGTCTTTGCAAGTAAGCATGTATGGAAGGAAGTACGAGCGTGTACTTCAGTGGGCGAAATGATTAATAGAATGAAAGGATTGCATGTAAGAGTTAGAATGTGTGGTACGTTATAGTAGGTACGTAGGAAATTGTAGAAGGGTTAAAGGTGGGTAATCACCTAGTGTAATGAATGTTTAAATGACATATGCTAACCGCCGATGTTGTTGATGATAATGTTAGAACTATTGGTGTGATGAAACCAATCGTATTAGTGAAAGGAGGTGCACGAGCGAAAGCTCATTTCAGGGATGAATGAAACCTGGCCTGTTACGGCTAGTACTCGACGAGAATGATGATTGATCTGGGTTGCGGATCGTGGTTTGGGAAATGAAAGAGAGGTTAGTAAAATGTTTATCTCATGTTGGATAGATATGAACTATTTATATATGTAAATTAAGTAATGCATGAAGTGAAAGCAATAGTAATGTGAAATGAACGAAATGATTTAAAGGTAACATAAAGGTATGCCAGGTATACGTAACTGTAGAAAATGTAGAATAAGGTTAACGTTAAAGTTAGGCATATATGAGTATGTATAGATTTCAAATTCAAAGTAAGGTCGTTTAGTCGACGAAAACGATATGAATGTGCAAATAAACAGAAAGAATGTTAATAATGAAATGTTGGAATTATTTAAGTAAACAAAAGGATATATTGCACATGATGAAGGAATATTTGAACGAGTAATAAACCACTAGCTATGAAGGTTGTTAGAAATTAGCGCTACTAGTGAAAGCGATACTAATAAGAACTCCGGAACGGATTCTTGGGGCTAGAAGATTCTCATTAGGATGGGCTAGTGGTCGTATGGATGGACTGGAAGAAAAGATAATGTGTGTTCGATGAAAGTGAGAAAGGTTTCGGGGACGAAACCTCGTTTAAGGGTGGTAAACTTGTAACGCCCCAAAATCTGAATGTTAATATTTGTCGTATGTTCTTATGTGACACGTCATGAAATAAATAACTAAGCTATTTAACCTAGTTAAGGGTATGGTCAAAAGTATTAAATGATGAGGGTAGTGTCAGTTATGTTTTAAAGGTAAACCCGAGGGGCTAAAGTGGAACAAATGAAAGTTAAGTTATAAAATAACTAATAACACACAAACACACACATACGTGTGTGTTCGAGAAAGATCAGGAGGCTCCCATGGAGCCTCAAACCTCAAACCCTAAATCGTCTTTATGCTCAAATCGGAAGGCAAGATGAAGCTTAAATCCATAACCGAGCATGGATTAATGATCACCAACACGAGGGGATCATAAGGTATGTCTTAAATCTAAGATTGGTGATCATGGGTGAAGTGGGTTATGTTCTAATCCGTGAGTTAATATGAAATTGATCATGTACAAGGGTTAGAATCCTCGTATAGAACATGGGTTATGTATGGTTTGCGTTAATTTGATGATTAGAGGTGAAACCCGTTAGTTAGGGTGAAGATGATGACTAGAATCACCTCCCATGTTCGAGTCTTGTTGAAAGATTTATGTATTATGTGGGTATGATGAATACTTGTTAGAAGAATTAGGAGAAATGTGATGATGATATGTTTGATGTTATTTGGGAATGATACATAATGATTAGTAGTAGGTTTTGATGGGTTATGTATGAGTTTAGAAGATTTGTGCATGAAATAGTTGTACGCTATGCTTAAAAGGTAGTACTCACATCAAGTGTATGATGAAATGTATATAGTGTCGTCCGTATAGTCGATTATGATGTTACGAGTATATGATGATAAGTCGATGGTTAAATATGGTATATAGTTGACTTTCAAAAGTCAACTAAGCATAAGAAACATGAATTGACACGTTGTCGTAAAGGCAGGGTTATAGGAAGTCGTATGGTACATGTTATGTCAATATGCGTTATTTGTGATTATATGATGAATTACATTAGTTTAAACGGATATGAATATAATCATATGAGTTATGTATGTTAGAAATGACTAATGAAAGTTAAGGGTGAAATATGCGATTGATATGATTGTTAACATGTACGAATGCATATGCTAATAGGAGCGTGATCTTGATGAAAAGAGAGTATAGGAATCATGTCAAGACGGACTCAAGCATGAAAGGATAACGGGTCAAGAAAAGGCGAGGAATCGGATACGAGCACGGACGCATAAGGTAAGTGATTTCTGTAATCACTTCTTAGTTCGATTAAGTAATAAGGTGTTTTAATTAATTAAACATGATGTTTGAGGTCAAAAATGTGTTAAAGTCCTTCGACGTAAATGATGGGATTAAAGTTGACCAAAATGCCCTTGATGGGTATTTTGGGGCAAACGATCTTAAAAGTGGCTTAGAAATAAGTTATTCGATTAGTGTAATGTTTTGGACAAGTATGGAAGTGGGGATTATGGTTTGGTTAGTCGTAGACCAATTAATGAGAGAATACCCTTAACGGGTCAAAATAAGCATATGAACGATAAGGTGTTAAGAGGATGCAAGACATCCAAGAATTTAGTAATTTATGATAGATGTCACGGATATTATTATGTTTATAAGAGGTTATGGTAAAACGAACAAGTTATGTTGATGTATGCATGAACGGGTCAAAATTTGGTAAGAGGGTAATAAGCCGAAGAGTTAAAAGTCTGAAATTTTATTAAGTCGGATGTTGGATTTTAGTTCCATTAGATGGAGAATTAAATTACGGACGTGTAGGAAAAAGAATCGGGTAAAACGGATCAAAAACGAGAGAGTTATGCTCGTTTCCGTGAAACGGGATCGTGCTGGGAATGTGCAGCATTGTGCTGCACAAGTTCTGTGAAAACAGGGGCCTGGCGTGATGCCAAGGCCCTTGGCGTCACGCGAGCCCCCCCTGGTTGGCGAAAG
Organism: Helianthus tuberosus; assembly: GCA_030545235.1. Taxonomy (NCBI): domain Eukaryota; kingdom Viridiplantae; phylum Streptophyta; class Magnoliopsida; order Asterales; family Asteraceae; genus Helianthus; species Helianthus tuberosus. The sequence continues at coordinate 123,620,548 of CM060387.1, forward strand.
TTGCTCGTTTGCTCAGTTTTGTCTTGGGAACTCGTTTAAACGCGTTTCAAGTTACGTTTGACTAATTTAACTTACGTTTTTATGAGCATAAATGTATGCATCTACGTAGATAGGCAAGTATGTATGTTTGAATGTATCTAAACACGTACGTAGAAGTGTATGTAAGCATGTATGTGCAAACGTATGTAAGATTATAAGTGTGTGAGCAAGTACACGCTGATATATGAAGACGTATATGAGTAGGTAAGTATGAGTTGGGTATGTTGCAATAGGTGATTATAAATATATATGTAAGTACGTATGTAGGCATATATGTATGTATGCTTTATAAATCTAAGTGTATGTATGTAGGTGTGTATGTAGGTAGTATGTATATGTACGCAAGTGAGTATGTACGAATGTATGCACGTATGTAGGTTTGTGTGAAGGCATGTAATAAGTATGTATGTATGTATGTAGGTATGTATGTATGTATGTATGTATGTATGAATGGATGTATTTAGGTATGCACGTACGTGGGTACGTACGTATGTATGTATGTAGGTACGTATGTATGTAAGTTGTTAAGTGTGATCGTAGGCATATGTATAAGTTTGTATGAAAGTATGTAAGCATGCATTCAATGAAATTGAGTACTAACGATAATAATAGCGTGCCTGGTGATGAAGTGTAAATCAGGAATACCAAAGAAGTCTCACGACGGATCGTATGATCAGAGGGAAGGCCGGGATGTAAAAAGTTAATGGAATGAAAAGTAAACGTGAATAAATCTTATATGTTTATGATACGTACTAATGTTATGAATTTAATGTGGTGAGCGCAGGTAGTACAAGCCATGAGGATTACTAAAGGATAGAGATCGAAGATCGAGTCACTAGAGAGATTGTACGGGAACGTTGATGTGCTAAAAGTAGTAAACATAAGATATGTTTTTAATTAGTAAATAAGAGGATGACGGATTTATGAGAACGAGCTATGTTAAAGTTAAATTTTAAATAAGTTGAGGTATTTATAATGAAAGAAATTTTATGGTTCGTGTTTCCGCTGCGACTTTTGTCATGTACGATCTAGGGTCTAACAGTAACCTTTGATTATTTCCGCACTTTTGCACTTTTTAAGAGATTATCTTAGTTATTGTAGTAGGCCCCTCTTTTGAAGGTGACGTTACCCTCTACCCAGTAGTTTGAGTCAGCAAGGATACAATCCTAAAGGGTCGGATTATTGAAAGATAATTAATTAAGTTATTAAAGCATAATGTGGTAGGCCCCTCTTTTGAAGGTGACGTTACCCTCGGCTAAGTAGTCTGAGTCAGCCGGGATACAGTCCTAAGTAGCCGGGTTAAAGTTTTAATAGTAGCTTACATATGAGGGGATCAAAGAGTTTGGACCCCCGCCATCCAATACCGGTGGGTATTGAAGGAGGTCCTACTAAATTTCACCCAGATCCTTGCAGGATCTATACACTGAACAAGGCAAGACTCTTACCAAACCATTCCCTTAACCCCCGACCAGGTAGCCAACATATCTCCATATAGACCGTGGAGATATGAATGGTGAAAATCTTTTATTTTATATAGACAGTAAAATAACGCCAAGACACCACGGACAAATGATAAGGAAGATTCACCTTCAACATAAGAAACTAGTTATTAAAGTCATTAATACATAACCAAATAAAAAGTGCAAAAATATTAAAAATAAAAAGTATTACACTAGACACTTGTCTTCACCAAGTGATGTAAGAGAATTAGGCAAACATGGCCTTTTATTGTCAAGAACTCTTACGATCAATCTTGGATCCCGAGACGACTCACACACTCTATGATGGATGATGGATGATGGTGGTGGAGGATGGTGTTGTGATGGTGGTGGTGGGTGGGTGAAGTGTGAGAGAGGTGGTGTGCCAAGGGATGGTTTGCAAATGAGCCAAGCACCCCTATTTATAGCCTGAACAGCAGCTCGGGCACGGCCCCGTGTCCATTGGGCATGGCCCCGTGTCCATCCTCCTTCTCTTTCTTCATTAATTGCAGTTTGTCTGCATTAGTTGACCATGCCCCCGTGTCCGCTGGGCACGACCCCGTGTGCAGAAGCGTATATGTACTATCAAGATTTCCCTAGATTCTGTGAATCTTAGAGTTGACCACGGCCCCGTGTCCGCTGGGCACGCCCCCGTGGTGGGTGATAGAAGCTTCTACAACTTTGTCTTTTCTGCAGACACTTGGGCACGCCCCCGTGCTCACTGAGTACGGGGCGTGTTCAGCCTTCTGTTCTCTTGTTTTTGCTTGGGAAGATGCCGTCGGGGGGTCGGGCATGCCACGTTTATTCCTTTTCTTGTATTTATGTTAGATTTAGCTGCCTTTTTGCTTCTTTAGTTCATTTGAGCTCATTTAATCCTGAAAATACAAAAGGAAGGCAAAAACATACTTTTTCCAACATTAGAACTAAAAAGGGTTAGTTTTATGACACAATTGATGTAATTTATATGTTGCATTTTGTGCACATCAAATACCCCCACACTTGAATCTTTGCTTGTCCTCAAGCAAAACTCTTTATAATGTGGCTTTACACTCCCAAATGGAATGGGTAGAAGAGAAGGTTTTTGGGCTTGTCATAGAGTGTCGGGATTTCCAAGATTCTTTTATTAAGTTTTATTTTTATTTATTTACAATCCTATTCGTCATGGTTTATTTAAAACATTACATAAGATGAATTACTTATTAGGGCATAACATGTCTTTTTAAAATTCCATTTATATACAAGTTCACATACCTCACGGGGAATCACTCAACACTCGGCCGAAGATGTATTTTAGTGAATCACTCGAGAGCGGCATGGAACTTATTCCTACCATAAGCTTGCCAAGCAATCAATCCTCCTCCTTTTTAACTATACACCTTTGTAAATATCAAGAGGACTTTTGGGGTGAAGGGTTAGGCTTGGGCTAAAGGTAGGTGGTTGGGTTAGTGGTTAGTAAAAGGGCGAAAGGCGTAAAAAGCGTCGGTTTTCGTAAGACTTGTTTTTTTTGTAACTTTTTATTTTGATGAATCACTTCTTCAAACAAAGTTCTTTTTGATAGACTTGTTTGTTTATTTATTTTGGCTTCATCATCATCATTATATATATTTTTTTTCATAAGCAAGTCATAAGAAAAACTGAGCTTTGTTACTAAAATAAAGGGTTTAAAATGAAAAAGGGTTTTGGTGGGTAAAAGGGTGTTTGTTTTGGTTTAAGAAATGAAAAGGTTTAGGCTCAAAGGGGTTAACTAGGGGGATTTTGGGTAGGTGGTAAAAAAAAGAAAAATAATGGTGTAGAAAAAAAGGGTTAGTCCTAATGCCTCCATCATTTACTTACTCGGGTTTAAGTTGGTAAGGACCGGGAATGTATCGTCGTGGTAAGTTCTAGAGTCGTAAGAACCAAGCGGCTATTCACACAAGAAACGAAAAATGAGCATTTAGTTTAAAGATATGTATTTGTATGCTCAATAAAGGCTCAAAATTCACTTTTTGTGGGAATGGGTTTTTTTTTTGTGATCAAGTATATATAATCAAATTTTAACTAAACTTGTCATGCCGTTTCATAATTTTCTTATGTTGTTTCTTTTTATCACGACGCTATCGGTTGTAAATTTGTAAAAATATAACTTTTTTAGAACTTGAAATTCCCAAATTAAACCTAGACAAGTAAAAAAAATGATTTTTTTTGAAAAAATTTGGGGTGATTAGCGGTTCCAATAGAGTTTTGTGTAAGGCTTGTAATTAGGACTTGCAAGATTCAAAGTTTTAGCATCCCCCCATACTTAAATTACACATTGTCCTCAATGTGTCCCAAAAATAAGTTTTTAGGTTGATTGAATGTGTAAAAAGGGTGTGAAAAAGCAAAAAAATATGTTACTAGGCGTCTGGACACGGCCCCGTGTCGGTTGAACACAAACCCATGGTCATATTGCCAGTAACAATAACTTACAGAAGGTGGACACGGGGGCGTGTCTGCTGAGCACGACCCTGTGTCTGGCAAAAATCTGCAGAATTTTTACAAACAGCAGGTCTGGGGCACTGGGCACGGGGGCGTGTCGGCTGAACACGACCCCGTGTAGACAATCTGCAAAGGTGAAAAACAGGTTTCTGGCTTCGGTTTTCCTATCTCGGCTTTAGTAGCGTTAATGTTTAGTGCTCTAAGCCTCGTATGTACCTGTTTTATCAATAAACACTACACCAAACCATAGCAAGCGTCCTAAATTACCATTGTTCAAACATCCAAACCACAAAGTTAAAAAGAAAAATAAATGCAGAAAGTAAAAAGAGTTAAAGGAAAGTAAATTGTTAAACACACGGCACACAGGCCGAAAATTGTTCATAAGAAAAGATGGTTAACCTGTGGGACCACCAACCAGTTGCTCCTACCTCTGCTCCTCCTGCCTAGTCCATGTCCTCGTCTTCATCATCATTTCCTCCTCCATGCCCCGCCATGTACTCCCGGATGTTCCCAATGTCATCCTGTATGTCGGATATGTTTCTTTCAATTGCTCCGACCCGGGTGTACGTGTTGCTCACCATGTTATAGGTGTTCCTGGTGCACATGAGGTTTTCCTGCAATAAGTCATGTAAGCTTTGAAAATTAGGAAAACCGCCTCCTTGTGAGGAGGATTGGCCCGGATCACCATGGGGCTGGTATTGGTATTGAGGAGGTGGTTGAAACTGTGGGGCATGTAAGACGAGTGCCTCTTGCGGGTTCCATGCATGCCCCTGGACTCTTTGGAAGCTAAACGTCCCGTCTTCGGCTTCATAAATCAAGTTCATGGAGCGGCAGATGTGTGTGTCCACTCTTCCCGACCATGGGCTTTTTTGGAAAGATCTGGGCATGTTCACGAAATGCTTGAAGAGACGGTATATCCACCCCCCGAAGAAGATAGGGGTTGGAGGAGTAGCGAGCCGGTTCCAATGCATGTTTCGGAGCAGGAGGTACAGAACATCTAGGTTACTGCGGGTATGAATGCAATAAAGAACCACCAGATCTCTTAACCCTACGATGCCACTGCTATCATGCCTTTGACTAAGAGATTAAGTGAGGACCCGATGAATGTAACGGTAAAGAGGGTCTCTCAACTTAGTGCTGTTAGTGCTGCTTGGGTTGTAGTGCCCTTCTCCTATTCGAGCCCAAGCGGCTTGGCGTTCGTTTTCTGCTAGTTCACGTAACCCTCCGGTGTTTTCTTCATTACCCGCATCTTCCTCTGCATACAACCCAACTATTGACTCGAACTGTGCCATCGAGATTGAGTACTTAGTCCCTCCACATCGGAATTCTACCCCATCATTATCAAATGGGTCGCATCTTGAATTGAACACGAATGTGCTATAGAATTCCAGATAATATTCGTGGACTGAGCGAAGGCGAGTAGTTAGGGCAACTCTCAGTGGCCCGGTGACTAGGTTTGTTGAAACGGTCCCATTGGTTCACTGTTCCTAAAAGTTCCATGCACACTTGTCGTGGGTATTCCTCTGGCCTGGTTCGAAGCACATCGTATCTTGCCTTAGCATCCAACTCGTTTGCATTGAACCTAATGAATTTCTTGGACATCTGAAAGAATACACCAAAAAATTAGCATGAAACAGTGAAATTTTCGGAGAAAACTGAAAACAGTTGGCTGAACACGACCCCGTGTTCAGCGGACATGCTTCGAGTTGGTCAGAAATTGGCTGGACACGCCCCCGTGCTCAGCAAGTACGACCCCGTGTCCAGACGTCTGTTTCCCAAAAATCCCATTTTTCGACCTAATCCCGAAAACTTGAAAAATTTTGGTTCAGTAGGGGGGGTTTTCCACGAAAATGAAACCCCAAGTGCCGTTTTTCCCAAAACAAACCGTTTACCCCTTCGATTTTATCTTTTTCGGTCCAAAAACAAGGGTTTGGGGGTTTTTGTGAGAAATCGGGCGAATCTATGAACAATACAAGTGGATTTACTTCCTATAACATGAATCTAAACTAATGCTAACAGATTTATGCAAAAATTTGAGGTTCGATCCGGATGAAGTTCAAGAACCCTAGATTTTTCCCCAAATTTTTGATGTTTTAACTACATGCAAGTGCTTAATCTAACTACTAATGATGATTGAATCATACCTTGATGTTGTTAGAAGTAGAGGAGACGTTGAAATCTTGTAGAAAAATCGCCTGAACCAGAGAGTTTTCGGGGAAACGGGGCGTGTGGAAATGAAGAAACTATGTTGAAAAGGGGTTTTATCCCGACAGTTGTGCGGACACGGCCCCGTGTCCAGCGGACACGGCCCCGTGTCGGATCAATTTTTTTATTTTTTTTCAGTGCTCGTGTGAGTGCCCTTGTTTCCCAAAAACTTGGTTAGAAGACTTACCGATTTAGATGTCAACCCGTTCGTTCGTAACTTACCAGGTATGATGTTGATGCTTTTACTCTTCGACCGTTTGAAGCGAGATTTCTTCCTCTTCATCCTCAATGAATCCTTGATAGAGCTTCAGCCGTTGGCCATTCACTTTGAATGGAATTCCATTCCGAGATTTAATTTCTACTGCACCGTGTGGGAAAATATGGGTGATGGAAAAAGGTCCTGACCACCTAGACTTTAATTTACCCGGAAACAATCGAAGTCGTGAATTAAACAATAGAACTTGATCTCCTACTCGAAATTCATTAGGTTTAATGTGTTTATCATGCAAATTTTTCATTCTTTCCTGAAGGGGTAAGGTCCCAAAAACCTCATAACAAGTATTTGAGACCATACCACAACCTGGCTTTCTAACCTTTTAACCTTGCGCGACCGCGCACTGGTCTTACAAAAGAAAGAAAGAAATTAGTAATCTATAATCGCGCGCCCAAAGGAGAACATAAATCCTTGCGCTTTCTCCCATTAGCAAAGGGTAAAAAATCCTGAGGTCAATACTTCCGCCCAAATATCCAGACTTGGATATTATTTTACCCAGACTTGGGATTTATTCGTCTGTTCCCACACAGTAAGGTGTCACACCAGATTACAGCAGTAATCTTCTAGAAGAGATGCAATCGTGCACCACCCAGACGGTTATAACCGTCTGAACACGTGTCATTACCACAGGCACCCCTGAAATCACAACTAAGGCATGCAATTGGAGAGTAATCTCCACTTGAACACATTACACGTGGCAAATCCCCAGCCCTTGATCTAAACCATGATCCGTGTGCTCTCACGTCGGATCAAAGAACTTAAACGGAAGGAAATGTAACCGCTTACGGGGTTAGCATCTTCCGTTAACTTTTCATTAACGGGTTTTCCCGCCTAAAACGACTCCCGGCTATAAATATGAGAAAGAACCCAGGTATGAATTCAGATTACACACACTTCTCAAATACATTCTCTTCTCCATTACCAATACTTATTCTCACACCGGAGTCGGGTCAAGGAGAGAACCCTCTTCTCCCCTTGGCGAGGCTAACGATGTTCTTTTTTGCAGAACCATCGGAGAAGAAGAGCAGCTGCAACTGAATCAATCGGGAGAGAGCTAACCTTTTTATGCGGATTCAAACCCCCTAGATATCTCGGTTCCGACCATTTATCTAGTGTTTCTTCATTGGCGCCCACCGATTCCTCTGTTTTCTAGTTTCTATCTCGTTTCGATTCAGTTCGTCCCATTTTCTGTTTTGCACATGGCAGAAAATTCGTCATCTCACCGGCAACCTGGTCCTCGACCAAACGTCGGAAACAATTTACAAGTAGAAGGAATCGTAGAAAAGGCCTCGGACGATAATGAGGTTCAATCCAATCGAGCAAATGATCCTGTTACTCCAGGAATGTTACCAGCAAACCCTACTCAATCAATTTTACCACCAGGAGAAACTCCGATATCATGGTATGTCCGGTCCCAAGGGGCATTAAACGCAGTGTACACACAGTTGTGTGCTCAAACTGCTCCTCTGACTCAATCACGGAGGCCGGGATCTAGAGCTCATGCCTCCCAGCGAGAAGAATCAACTTATGATGATACAGAAGTTCATGCCAGATCTACGTCACAACGGGAATACACTCAGACAGGCGGTTACCAGAGACAACACCATGGTGAACCACACCCTCGTCGAAGACAATCGGTTCATGATAGGTTGGGTTCCCAACGGGACACTCACACCGATGAATCCGATCAAACATATCGTTTGAGTGCAAACACCAGTGTATTCAACAGACTGCAGCCAAACTATAACAAATGCAGACCTCGAGCGGTTTATAACCCTGAGGCAGAGCACAATTATGACTTAGTTTACCGCCCTGCAGAAGCAGCGGAAAACTCGAAGTTCATACTGGAGATAGCTCTAGCTCCATTAGAGAAGGCAAAATTACCATCCAACATAGGGAAGTTTAACGGGTTGTCAGACCCCGATGATCATCTGAGAGTGTTTACCAGTGCGGGTTTGGTTGGAGGTTGGACCCTTCCGCTATGGTGTCATTTGTTTGTACAAACATTAACTGGCCCAGCGCGAATCTGGTTTGATAACCTACCAACTGGACAGATTGAATCATGGAAAGATCTGCGTAACAAGTTTTTAACACACTTCAGCCAGTAGCGGCGCTCCATTAGAGACACTTTCGACGTCATGAATATATGGCGTCGTGATGACGAAAATCTAGAAGATTTCATCACTAGATACAATAAGGAAGTGTTGGAAATTGGCGGTGTTCATGAACAACTAATCCGTGCTCAGTTCAAGTACGCGGTTAGGTGTGATGACATGGTTAGAGTCTTATCCGGAACAGAGGGCCTTCCAACAAGTTGGGAAAAGATAATGGCGGCGGCCAAAGTTTATGCGCAAACTGAGAAAAACCTCACAACAAACAGGCCACCACCACCGCACAACAGGCCCGCGGATTTAAGCTTAACTGGTGAAAGAAGGTTTAAGAAGTCATGGCGAGAGTCCGGGTCAGGAAGTCGATCATCTGAAGATGCGCGCACAACAATCAACAAACTCGCCGCGCAAAGGGAAAACAAACAAGAAAATAGGGAGAGGCAGTGGACTCCCCTAACAAAGACCCCGGCGGAGGTTCTGAGTTCTGAGGACTATCAATTCAAACCTCCGATTCCAATGAAGAGTAAACGTGGACAAGACCCGGCGCAGTACTGCGAGTATCATAAAGACAACGGGCATACCACTAACAACTGCATATCTCTGCGCACAGAAATAGAAAAAGCCCTCAAGAGCGGCGAACTCACGCATTTACTCCAAAATGTGCGTAAAGAGATTAAGCAGATAACCCGGGGAGAGGAAGGCCCAAGCAAACGGGCAAAAGCTTAAAAAACAAGTTCTCCGCGGAAAGACATGATCCATCAAGCAAGGCGGAAACACTAAGTTAAGTTCCATATAATTATTAGCAAAAGCTTTGTAAAGCCTATGCGCTCTATCCATTAATAAAATTACAAAGTTTCTATTATTCCTATGTTTACAAAGTGCATGCAATTTCTTTTAGTAAGCGCAAAAACATTATGGTAGTTCTAAAATAAAGCTTCATGAACGGTTAGTGATCACATCACAAACGACCATAAGTTCAAACATGAATCTTATACCAACTTTATTCGCCTTACTTGACAAAAGTAATCGTACTCATGCAAAATATTGTAAACAAACAAATAGAAACATGCAATTGTTAGCGTACAAATACGCCCTAAAGAAACACGGCAGTGTTTAAGTTGTTTGCGCAGCAGCGCATCTTCAAAAATAGGGATCCACATCCCAAATATTACATATAAAATTGTTCAATACAATTTCAAACTACTCTAAACCTTCACCCTCATCCGGAAAGATTTCTTTAAGTTGCGCCACGTGATCGTCCGATTGCAGCGCCACATTTATTAGTTCCATAACCGGAAGTTGCAAATTGTTAAACTCTGTTTTCATGGAAGCAAGCGCGGCGGCAGTATTTACGCCAAAGGTAGCAGACTTGCTATCATCCCAGTTAGCCTTCAACGCGCTATTCACATGTTGGGAACATTCCGCATAACCTTGCGCATACCCATCTCGTCGTGCAGCAACCATTAAATTAGCGACAGTTTTATCCAGCTCTTCAGAGTTTAACACAGATTCAGCAACCTATGAAAACAAGCAAAAATGAGTATCGAAAAAGCGCATATATGATTCCACAACAAAAAGAAGAAAAGAAACTTACACAAGCAATCCCGCGATCTTTCAACCAGGCCATATCATTCTTTAAAGGTTCAAGCTCGCTTTCCGCTGTAACCCGCGCCGTTTCTGAATTCTCTAGCTTCTCTTCAGTCTCAGCCAAACGGCGGGAGGTTTCAGTATTCTCGGCATGCGCAAGCTCCAGATCCTTCTTTAATTGTTCCTGGTCAGAAACCAAAGCAGTAAGTTCCTCTAACTCTCTATCTTTAAGGGCAAGAGTGGCGAAAGCTTGTACCTCCCGTTGCTCACTGCGTTCCCTATGAGAACGCGCCTCCGCAAGAGCAGCTTCCACATCAGCTTTGTCCTTCTTTAATTTTTCTACCTCCGCATCCTGATTCTTCAATTTGTTAACCTCAGCCTTGAGGTTATTAATAATATTGCGAAGGTTGGCTTTCTCAGCATTGTCTTTTTCACAAATTTTTCTCCAATTTTTGCGTTCTTCGGAAAGGAGAGCAGCTTCAGCTTTCGCTTTTCTTCTCCAACCAGCAACAGACCATTCCTCAGTCTTGCGTTCAGTCTCAAACCTGGCCTGATCAGCTTCTAATTTAGCCATCAGTTGAGCCAGACGTCTCTCATCTTTGGCAAATTTCTTCTGAGAAGCCATAAAGGATTCCTGCTCCTTATGCATACTGTACCACTCACGTACTATGCGGTGAGTGGTAAAGACATGAGAAGCAGTTTCTGCAAGATAAGACTGATAGGTCTGCTCATAAGAACGATTTTCCTGAAACTTGATTTCTCCAGGGGGAAGAATCCCCTGCAACCAATCTTGGCACACATGCCAATCTGAAAAAGTATCGCCTTTCTTTAAATTCCAAACAGGGACATGAGGATAAGAAGCATCTTTTTCCATATAAGTCCGGTAATAATATTCTCCCAGAGTTTCTTCTGGACGAATTGGAGATTGTTTATCAACACCAGCAGATGAGCCTGGTTCCTCAGTTGTGACCCTCTCAGTATGTTCAGGCATAGCATCAGAAGGTCTAGGGGAAGAAGTTGAAACTTTTTCAGCAGTCTGCTCTTTCCCCAAATCTTGAACAACAGCTTCAGGGGTTGGTGGATTATCAGCGCCATCTACCACGCTCGGTTCAACAATCTTTTCAGCCTCTGTATCAACACCAACAGGTTTCTCAGCCTCAACAGTTTTCTCCACACCTTCCCCAGCAACCTCTGAAGGCTCTAGCGGGTCTGCAACAGCAGCACGCGGAGGAGTAGAAGGAAGTTCTTCATTAACCACAGATTGCATTTCTGTGGGAATAGGGGAAACAGGAACTTCTGGACAAATAAAAAATCTGTAAGAATTCAGTCCGCTTAAAGGAAACAAGGAGAAACGACACTTACCAGGAATCGTTTCTGAAACAAAAGCATCAAGATTCCCTTTCCTGGTAATTTTCTTCCTTTGCACTTTCTTAGGAGGTTGACCCTCCGCTTCAGTATCAGTCTGTTTCCTTTTACCAGCCTTCCTATGAACCAAATGCTCAGGGCTGGAATCCAAGTCGACAGGCTCATTCGGGTTAGAAGGGGGGATATCAGCAGAATCCCTTGGTTCAGGCTTCGGTTCCCGTATAGTCACTGCAGGAGTAAGACCCTCCAAAGAGTCAGAAACCACCACATAATCACACCTGGAGTCAGAAGAACGGCGCGTACCTTTCTTCTCTCCAACATTTTTCTTCAAAGGTTGAGCTTTAACAGTCTCACTCCTTTTTGGCATAGAGGTAGAAGTCGTTGCGCGTTTCTTCTTCTCAGGGCCTATGCCCAAATTCAACAATTCACCTACAAAAGCGCAAAGCAAAAACTTACCCACAAAGAGCAAAAAGGAAAAGAAAAGCAGATATAACTTACCAACACCAGCAGCTGGTTGAGCAGATAGGTCCGCATCTCGCGGAAGAACAAAATTCCTTACAATACGGTGATACCAAAGATCCTCTTCAGGTTTCTTTTTTATGGTACCCATTCTACCGCCTTCTCTTTTGAATGCAACAACATACAAGGAAACAACTACATTAAAAAAGAAAACAGGTCAAAAAAAAAAAAAAAAAAAGGGGGAGAAAGAATGGAAAAGCCCCAAACTTACTATGACCATCCTCCGTATATACGGGTTTGTCATCACGCTCCATCTTCCAATTTAAACTCATGCCAGCTCCGACAAGAGCTTTCTCCGGCAATGCAATATTGGGCACATCCTTCAAATCCTGATACCAGTTTTCATCAACCGGAGTCTGAAGGGTTTCGATCGGAACATCTTCTTTCCCCCTGAGAACCATCCTCACCGGAATTACTCCGGCCTTGATAAAAAAGAATTTCTGCTTCCAATCATGAAAAGATTTTGGGGGTTGATGAAGAATCTTCTTTGCAGAAGCCCTCTGAACGAATGAATAGAACCCTTGGGTACAATGCATCTGATGAAAAACCCTAAATCGGGGAACGGTCGGCTCAACATGCATTGTCCGACACACGAATTCGAAATGTCAAACCCTAACCATGCCAATTGGGTGAAGTTGGGAGATATGCAGGTTATAAAACCCAAGGATTTCAAGAAAAAATCTAGTAACAGGCAAGCGAAAGTTACCATCGCAGAAAAAATCCCAAAAGAGGGTAATATACCCAGCCGGAGCATCCGCCGCCGTCTGTCCCTCCTCAGGGTATAGAGCTCCCCAGTTTTCCGGGAATTTGAGATTCCGAATCAAACCATCAAAGGATGCTATAGGCCACTTCAACGTGGGAAGTTCAGTCGACATCTCTTCAACAAGATCTTCTTGATGTTCTCCGATTGACATAAGAAGACGAATGATGAAATTTTTCTTCTTAGGAAAAAAGGAAGGGAAAGTTTTTCAATAAAACAATGATTGCACAGAAGAAGTTACCCAAACGTTATATATACTCATCGCAATAAATAGCATCGGTAACCGTCACAGCAACTTTTCCGGGTATCACAGTTCCCCAAGCAGCAGAAAAAGTAAATGTCAGACACACACGCGTTTACACGCGCGCGTGTAAGACAAGGACAGTAAAAACTGTAGGACCGGTTTCGTCACCGATTCGATTGCGTAACGAACGTTCAACGTGCGGAATCCGTGAACGTACGTGATCGAACACACAAGATGTACACTAATGACGTGATTCTATTAACAATCTGACGAGTACAAATCCGAGAATCACACGGAGAGACTTTCTCTCTCTAGACTTTCTCTCTCTAGGATTAGATCTCTAAATCACCAAATGAGCAAAAGTCTTGACTCTAACACTCTAACTCCCTATATATAGGCACAAGGTTATAAGGATTTCTCCTTATTTACTAAATTGCCACCTTGCCCTTTATTACTAGATATTACAATAAAATGCTAGAATTCTTCTGTTTCGGCTACGGTTAAGATTGACGGAGGCGATAGACATACTGCACTAACAGACTCCCCCTTGGATATTGCCGCAGTCAATCTGTAGTCAAACTCGTAGCGACTTTTCTCTCTCTCTCTCTCTCTCTCTCTCTCTCTCTCTCTGAGTCTTCTTGAAGCTTTATCATCTCTTCTGCAACATAGACTCCCTCTTTCATGATCAGAATCCCGGTGGATCTGTCTTGAGCTTCAGCTCCCCCTTTCAGCAAACTCCTTCTTCAGGGTCCCCCTTTCGTCAAGCTTCCGTGCTTTGGGATCGACACCTGGATTTCCGTATACAAGCTCCTTCAGGATAGTTATCTGGATTTTTGAATCCACGCTTCCTCTTGCATTGAGCTCGTCTTCAGACTACCCCTTAGACTCAGCTGTCGGGATCGTAGTCTGGCCTTCACATGTTCACAAATTCAGGATCAATTCCTGGCTCTAATCTGCATATGCTCAGGATTTGAAACCTGGTTAACCTGCAAATCCTCTACCCATAATATAAGTTTCACAAATTTATTAACATTTAGATTTAAGAAAACTTACTGGTAGAAATCATTCATTCATCAAACTGTATAGTTACATCAAGTTCAAGTGAATGACCTTGATTAACTAAACACATAGTCTTTCAAAACATTTGTATATAACATTCAAAGTTTTTCAACAAACTTTTCCAACCCAATGTAGTTCATCATGTTTAGCACTCAGAATTTTGAATATCAGCTCTTCAACATCAGTTGTCGAAAATCTTTTTGTATTTTTCAAAATTTTATGCTAAAACACTCCGAAAATCTTTTTGGATTTTGAGTTTAAAGAAATGCAGTAAAGAAATATATACAAACAATATTTTTGATGAGTTTGTGTAAGAGGATCATATCAGTTTATGAGACAAAACACTAGCACCGTTAAGCTTTAATCATTTTAAGTTCAAAACGATTCACGTTGATTGATGATATGTTTGTCCTCTTAAGCTCAATCTAAAAACTTTCGAAATGCTTACTGATACGTTAAGGTATATTATTTTGCACTAAATTCTTATGGACCCCACGATCTCAGCATATCCCCTCATCATGCAATACACTAACTCAAGTAATGCAACTTTCATCAACTGTGATATGTGCAAAAACAAAGCAGAATGTTTAAACATTAACAATCAGGTCGATACTTCCGTATACGCAGAGAAAGTCCAATGTTTAAACAAAATAAGAAAATAAAACAAGTTGAAGTTGTTTAGGCTTTAACCACCAGGTCGATACTTCCGTATACGCAGAGGAGGTCCAAAGCTTAAACGAAACACCAAAGAAAATAAAGCAGAACGTTTAGGCAATAACATCCAGGTCGATACTCACGTATACGCAGAGGATGTCCAATGCTTAAACAAAATAAAGAAATCAAACAAGTTTAAATCTTTGCAAAATGAAATGCACAATCACAGTGACTTTTCAGCAAAGTTGTGAAAGTTCACAGACTTAACAAGTTTTATGTCTTTCGACAATCAGTGATTACCGAGTAGGCACACAGTCAAGAAGGACAAAACTAAGTACTATGCTTTCAACCATGTTTTCCACTAGAACTAGGCTTTTTCATTTAAGTTTGTATCGTTATCGCAAATCTACTAGTCTAGCTGAGCCTATCGTCACATCGTTAGTGAGATCGTTTATCACATTTGACATTTCAATTCTTTAGCATGCTGTGATAGTCCACTGATTTACTATCATTTCCTCTTTTCTCAACAAAACTCATTTTTGCTTTTTCAATGTTTTTGTCATTTTCAAAGTTTCTATTTGTTTTTGGATTTTCTAACAATATTACTCCCCCTAAAATCAAAATATGTTTCAATTTTGATTTTCAAAGGAAAATTTGAAAACAAACTTTACAAATAAAGTGACAAACTGATATCGAATCACTTCAATTTGCCATTCACTCGGCTTAACAATCAGAACTCCCCCTGACAACAAACTATTTTCCCATTTAGATTTCAAAACACTTAAGTTTGTTTTAATCAAAATGGTTTTTCCGGAAAATTAGTTTTGTGTGTCATTTCACAAAATCGGGGTTTCATCACATTGTTTACCATTATCCACTTATCGGAAAGATAAATCAAGTACAACTTAATGTCCTTGATTAGTCTTTTGTGATTCGAAATATCACAGTTACCAACCTGTGAATTTCTCAAGAAATATGCCGATTCCTGTTCCACACTTACCAACCTGGGAACTCCAGCAAGTCAGGTTTTTCATTTAAACAGACTCACCCAAGCCTTACGGTCCTTGGGTGATTTTGAATTCTTGTTCAACAATGATGGAAAATTTGCATCATCCATTGTTAGACCAGAATTCTCACTTTTTACCTCAACACATGGCTCTTCTGGTTTTACCATACCAGATTCATTGCCTGAATGTGGCTTGTCCGACTTTGATGAGCCAGATTCATCGCCGACATGTGGCTCATTTGTTTCCGATGAAACAAATTCATTTCCAGGAGATGGCTCTTTTGTTTTCTCAGAAACAAATTCATTGCCATCAACTTTCTTTTTCTTCATTCTCTCTTCTGTCCTCAGATTTGTATCTGATGAATTCGTTTTGCTTGATTTTTCATTCTTTGGCGAACAAGACGATTTATCAGAACTTTTATCTGTTTTACCAGTTGTATCCGAGGACAAAATCCTCTCGAGATATTCTCTCGCCTTCTTTCTTTTCTTCCTCAGTTTGTCTTTCTGCCCTTGTGAAAGTTTTACTTTCTTTTCTTGAACTTTCTGTTCTTGAACTTTTGGTTCTTGAACTTTTGGTTCTTGAACTTTCTGTTCTTTGGGCTTGACATTGACTGATTTCTTTTCCATTTTCTGAGATTTAGCCCTCGATCTTCCCTTTGATCTCATTGGGCAATCTCTGGCAATATGTCCTCTGATTTGACATTCATAGCATCTTTTTGTTTCAAATCTCTGAGTTTGGCAGTTAACAGCAATGTGTCCTTGATAACCACATGTGTAACACACTCTGTTATCATACCTTTCCTCATTTTCATACCACACACTCAGATCAAAACATTGTTTTGCCTTGTGGTATTCATTTCTCCTCTTGTATCCTTGATTTGGCATTTGAGCACTGTGGTCAAACCTGCACCACTTATTACCAACTTTTTGTGAGTTTTGATTTTGAAATTTTTGTGATTTTTCAAAATGATTGGATGACTGAACTGATGATCTTTTATTTTCTTTTTGAAGATTTTTCGAATTTTTAACGTTTTGTTTTTGTTCTACATTCTTCTTAACAGGTTTTTGCTTTGAGCATTCACCTACTTCAGTAGAATGTAAAACAGTATTTTTGAATTTTTCTTTTAATTCCAAAAAGATTTTTCTTTTCTCATTTTTCTCATTTTCTTCATCAGTTTTGTCATCACAATCTTCAATTTTAACTTTGTCAAAATTTGTGACATTGTCACTTATTGGAACAGAATTGATCGGTTTTGGACATACAAGATCTGATACTGATGAAACATTCTCAAAACCTTTCAATTGATTTTCCAAGTCATTGACTCTATTTCTAGCACTTTCAGCTTCTTTTTCAAGCTGAATGATTTTTTCAAGATGAGAATTTATCGCAATTTGTTTTTCAATGTTATTTTTGCCAAAAATAGATTTCTCATCTTCTAAAATCTTTATTTGACTTTGAAAATCTCTTTCAATTTTTAATTTTCTATTTTCAAAATCCTTTTCATTTTCTTTTAATTTTTTGTTTTCTAATGACAAACTCTCAACATTCTTCAAAAGTTTGTCATTTTCAGATTTTAGTTTTTCGCAGTTCAAGCGCAACTCCAAAATCTGTTCATTTTCAGTTTTCTTCTCGTCTTTCAATGCTTTGTTTTCCAATGTCAAATTCTCCACATCTTTCAAGAGATTGACATTTTCTGCTTCGGATTTTTCGCATTTTGAGCACACAACTTCACATTTTGAAGTTTCATCTTTTTAACACCATCTTCTTTCTTTGTTTCCATCTTGTATGTTCCTGCACAGAAAATTTTAACAAAATCAAGAGGGTTCATATTTTCATCAATATAACAACCCCTCTTAATATCATATTTCATGACATTTTTTGCAGCAAGACACACAGAGATTCTTTTTCTCATTTCAATAATCACATCCAAATTTATCTTTTCTAAATCCTTTTTTATTTCATCTATCAACTCCTTCTTTTTCTTTTCATTTTCATAATTGTGTGTTTTAATCTTATCGATGAATTCTCTTAAACACAAATTTGAGAATCTAAAATCCTTTTTCAGGTTAGTCAAGAATTCATTCCATTCAGCCGGTAATACATCTGCAAATTTTGATATCTGTTCAGCATCTGATATTCTTATCTCATACCTTTTTAAATTTTCAAGTAATTGATTATATCGTGTTACCAACTCATCCAACGGTTCATGTTTCTTGCACAAAAAATTTTCAAGTCTATTAACCCAAACATGCTTATCCCCTTTTTCTCTTGTGTTAAACCAAAACCTATCATACCAATCATTCAATCTTTCAAGGTTATCGTTTTCCTTTTCGTCAAACATTTTAATCACAATTTCTTTGTTAAATGACTTAATTCAAAAATTGTTTTTATCTCAAAGTCCACAAAATTTCAACTTCTTGATATTTGCGCCTTGTAAATCCCCTCGAATCACCTGCAAACAAACAAACAGACATTCAGTTTAAAAACGAAGTGAATATGTGAAAGTATGTGACGTGGCACAAAAAGACAAAATTGTTGTCCGAACGGGTAGCCTGTTGACTTCTTTGACCACAACAATTAACGACAATCTTACTTGCAACCTAACAATAACCTTCACGTGAAAGTCTAATTTCAACAAACAATTAAGTGGCCGACAAATAATCTCAAATCATGATCCTATTTGACCAAACAAACAATATCACATGCACTTTAACAACTTCACATGTTCATCACTGAATGCATTAATGACTCACACAAATCGAATTTTTGCTGAATGATCACGTGATTTACTGATAAACAATCAATTGCCAACAAACATTATCACTATCACATGCAATATGTCATCAATAAACGGTGCTGACAAAATTCTGACTAATGTTGACTTGATCGGGTGAAATATTGTGACACGTAATTGCTATCCGCACGGGTGGTGATACGCACGGGTGGTGATACGTACGGTTGGGGATCCGGAGATGTTATCCGCACGGGTGGTGATACGCATGGGTGGGAATGTTATCCGCGCGTACAAGTTGTCCGTGCGTATGGCAAGTCAACAAGTCAACACGTATTGTTATACGCCCGGATGGAGATACGTGCGACTAAAGTGATGCGTACAGGTGGGTGCTATGCGTACGGATGCAAAAGATTCTATCTGCACATGTAAGCAATCAATACCAAACAATTTCACATGTAAACTGACAAATTTATCACGTGATTTACCGAAACTTCACATGCTCACCGCTTGAATTAATCCCTCACTTGGATACACGTGACTTACTGTTGCAGCTTATTAATGATATCAAGAAATTTGTTGACAAAAGTAACTTGTTCAAGTGAAATGTTGTGACACGTATTACTATCCGTGCGTATTACTTAACCGTCCGCATAGGTCAACAGAGGTCAACCCGGATAAGTTGTGCATGCGGAGATGCTATCCGTGCGTACAGGTCAACAAATAGTCAACGCGGATGGTCATACGCACGGGTGGCAATCCGTGCGTGTGACATCAAGAACAACAGCAACCGTATTCAACATTTTTCGATCAAAAAATTTCAGATTTCTCAAAAATTACTTCGAATTAACTTCTGAAATTTTGTAGGTTTGTGTATCAATGAATTTCGCACAACATATTCAAATTTTATCCGTTTTTAACCGTAAAAAGTTGATTAATTTTGCGTTTTTCAGTTAAAAACGTGAAAGGATGAAAAATATGAGAAATTCGATAGATCTGAATGATTTTTCGCCCTGAATCTGCTGAAAATGAGTGCGTAATTGTGTGTTTGATCTCGCAACCGAGCTCCTAGCTCTGATACCACTTGTTGGTCCCGTTGATACAGGATCTGATCTTAGGAACAAGATGAATCGATTTCGTCTTAGTGTGCGGAATCCATTAAGACAAATCACAGATTTATGCAACAGAGAATTCAACGTTTAACTTCTTGTCTGTTCGTTCTATTAATCGTTCTGAAAGTCACAAAGTTCCTGTGAACGTACAGACTACCCGTGCGTGTGTCAAAAAGTTCTTACAAAGTTGCACCAGACCTACTATTTATAGACAGACTCAGGATACTAATAAGTGTTGTACGTGCGGGTGGGCTACCCGTACGTATGACTCACCCGTACGTGTGGTCATCCGTGCGTATGACTTATCCGTGCGGATAAGTCATCCGTGCGTATGGCCATACGTGCGTATTGCCATCCGTACGAGTTAAACTTGTCCCAAACAACACTTTTACATTCAGACCCTATTCCTGAGTTGTCCTGCTAACTATATACATACAATCAGACAATAAACACAGAACAAAATATGACTACATGCTTACGGAAGCTACAGACGTAATGTACTAACACTAACGTCATTTACACGTTGGTTTATCATACGCTTACCGTTACCCGGTTCATACTTATACTCCTTTACAACCCATTACCCGGGTCCTTTTATCTTAATGTTTTTTTAGCTTTCCGGTTTCACCGGTTTGCGTTTTCCTACTATATTAAGCGTTATTCCTTAATTGACTCGTTTGACTCATTTTGGGTGAATTTTCATTACTTATGAATGTCAAACTTTATTCTTTGTTTGACCCGTCCAACTTTGAAATGGTTGAAAGTAATTACCAAAATTTATGTTTGCGAAGATTCTTGTCATCTTTTAGTCATGACTCATATTTCCAGTCTTTTAACTTTCTATTTCGCGTTCCCGTCTCTCGGTTTACGCATTCACCCACAATCCTACCCGTCCATCGGGTATCTTTACCGTAATCATTATCAAGTAACCATTCTTATATGGTTTTAGACGTCATTTTAATTTATTTGGTCGTCTTAGCGAAATCCATCGATTTTATTCAATCAAGTCCTTTATTCTTTATTTAATTCGTTTGACTTGTCCATGTGAACTTCATCATTTATGACAGTCAAACCTTTATCCCCATGCCTTAGCATTCTCATTAGTTGGTTTGTATTTTCCTTTACTTCGATCTTTGTCCCTTCTCTCGGGCTTATCATTTTAACGTAATACGCTTCCGTCATCCGACTTGCGTTTACGTTAACTATCAAACATCTTATTTATTTGATTCATTTGGGTACCATTTAAGTTAGTCCCTTTCACCCCATCCTTACTACATCGGACGTAAATGTGTCCGCTACAAAATTTTCATGATATCATATGCCACTACTTACTTGGCCAGAGTAAGCGATCAGCACATGATACACATGACCTTTTTATGGTTTTCACATCACACCCTATGTAAGTAACGCCTCTATTTATTTCATATCTCTTATTTCATTTAGTAAAACTTTATTTAATTGCAAAACAACAATCATTAGTTTTACTAGTATTACATTTGAACATATAAAATGTTTTTCTTTTCTATCGAACTATTATATAATCACATTCGTTAATGTGATCGCTGCTTTTCTCAATAGCATTATATTGAGAGTTTTCCACTTGGATAATTACCCCCCGTCCAAGTTTCCATATGAACTAATCCTATTATTTCTTTGTTGTTCATCATCGTGAATAACACATATTTCTATTAAACTTCTCTTAGTAACATCATCCTGAATAGATATCCTATTCAAGTTTTATCAGATATATGCAACCGTTATCCCCTATGTGTTTGTTGCATATTACTACTTATGCGATTAAATTTAAAAGCGTGCACTTGGTAATGCTTGCCCTAACGGGCTTCTCTTGCCGTGAACTTTGTTCGCGATCATCACGCGATTTAGGTCCTCAATGAGTGTGCTCGGCTTGTCATACCTCGGACCGTTCCACCGTCATATCCACAATTCGTTCAACTCTCGTTATCTTCAGATGCGAGTGTCCTTCAACTAAACATTTACAAAAGTTAGTAATTTCGACACTTATAAACGCCCGTATTGTAATACAAGGCTTTTTACTGTACGTGTCAACGCATGTAATTTCGTTAACTGTATCAATCATTTTAATTGGGGTAGCGTGTATTACGCGATAACCCTATGTGTTGTTTACAACACTTTAACATGTTAAACCATTAACATACATGTACTTACCGGATTTGCGATCAAGCCTCGAACCGAACACACTTTATTCTTTTTACCATAAGCTAGGATTACCAACTTGTAACACCCTTTAAATTAAATCAAGGTTTAACGTATAGTTTACGAAAAGGATCATGTAATTAAGTTTACATATACATCGGAAATACGGGTTTATTAAAAACTTTTACAATTTAAAAGTTTACAAGGTAATGTAATTAAGTTCGTCATTTAAAAGTAACAATGAGACGTCGTGCGGAAGCTTGTTTCTTGATCGTGTTCGGTTCTTCATTGAGCTTGATCGTCCTCCGGTACTAGAAATATACCTACAACTCATAAAACATGAGTTAGATTAGTCATACGTAGCTTAAAACGTATTTAAACGGGTTCGCAATGCATATAATATTAAAATAAACATTTTTCGAATTTTTGGAACCCGTCTCGTCGCGCGACGGCTCCTTGCTTTTGCCGTCGCGTGGCGCGACGCCTTGCTTTGTCCAGAATTGTTTGTTGCTGAACTGCAGATTCCCAGCTCAAAACTCAAACTTATAATTCACAAAAACGTGCATAACTTTTGTTCTACTTATCCGATTCACGTTATTCTTTTTCTCACGCGATCGTAATTTAATTCTCAATCTTATGGAGTTAAAACTCCGTCATTCAAACTAATAAAATTCTAAAATTTTAAGCATTCGGCTTATTACCCAAAATGAACATTTTGACCCGTTTGAATTTAAGACCTCCAAATTTGTTTCTAGTTAATCATAAATCATATATCAAAGTGTTTAACTCAATTCTCTATCTCGGATTCTTAACTTTTTGTGAATTACGCGGTAAACACCTAAGTTACGCGCGTAATTTATTTTGACCCAAAATCGTACATATAACTAATATCTTATTTATACGTACCTGGCTCGGTCAACATATAGACCTGTTTCATTTTTCTATACCTTGATTTTATTAGCCGCTAATTCAAGCGACGTAATTATTCAAATTATGTTCAATCCTGTGAACATATAACTTGACAAACAAATGTTAGTCGATATTGCCAAATGGTGTTATCATCACCATTTGGCCCGTTTGGCCTATATGACCAAACCTTTACATACATAACAAAACATGGTTTTTAACTACCAATTCGCCCATCCGACCCATTTCGGTGTTTACCATTAGATCTTTTTTTTTTTTTACTAACCAAGGTTTTTCATCCTCTTATATGTTTCGTATTGTTTCATGTCGGAAACATATTCCGGGTATAGCTTTTTATTGTACTTACAATCTATGGATAAATACATGTCTAATAAAAGGGTGTAAGCTTTTACTTACCTCGCATCCAAATTACGCTTTCCTTTTCGTACTTGCTCCGTTTGACCCGCTTCATTCCCAAGCCTCCATCTAGCTTGTCAAGAGTCAAACTATCATCATAATTCACAAGGTGGTTAGATTAGTCATTATAACCACAACTATTCCACCTTACGTATTTTCTATGTCAGAACTACTATTCGACTCCGTCCATGGTTAGTTTAACTTTTCAAAAGTTAACTACCCTTAATTATATGATATGTACATATAAGCTATATCGACTTCATAATTAAAATTTGTTTTACCCCACATCACGCGTAATTAGTCGAACTAGGAAATTACGTGTTTGATTCATAATTTCAACATATGAACATTGTGCGCATGATTTATAACATCAACAATCAAGTTTCGTATCACTGAAAATAGGCTGTTTTTGGTGACTTGTTTAACCTGTTTACAAGTCTTCAAAAATTATAATTTTTTTATGTGGCGTACCTCTCGGAGGGTTAGGCCTTGTGTTAAAATTTCAAGATCTAACTCTTTACCAAAAATTCGTAAAAATTCATTTACTAAGCTGCAATCAGATTCGTAACTTCTGACTGCAGCTTACGGAAAAATTCATTTAAAATTCCTCGTTTATCTGATTGACAAAATTCTTATTGGAGATTCTTTTAATCACTTAAAACTATCTACAGTAAAAATTTGAGATCATAACTAAATTCCTAAACTGAGTTATGACATTCGTAATGGGCTGCAAATTCTGCCAGAAAACGCAGCTTGAACCTTCGATACGGAAAAATTTATAAAACGCTCAATTTTCGTCGAAAAAATGCGATTCCAGTGGGGTTTTAAAGATATTTCCTGGAATTACATTTTATACTCAAGAGACACATGTTTTTGTCATGTTTTGTTCCGGTTACAGCCAATACAAGTCGGCTGTAAATTCTGATTAGGAGCTGTTTGAATTCAGCTTTCAATTTAAGCATGTTCTTGACATCATAACACTATTTTTAGCAATCAAAACCCTAAAAACATCTCATACATGAATTTAGTATCAATAAAAATCTGAATTTACTTGAGCTAAGCATGATTTTAACATATACTTGTCTAGGGTTTACTCCTAGACACTACTATGTTCCTATTTCATCCATATAACAATCATGCATCAACAATTTCTGAATTCTCTAAGTTCATCAGAATTTCAAGTAGAGATTTTCTATCAAATTTCACATACCTTATGACCCCCTTGCAATGGAGATCACCTATCTAGGCTCGGATTTCATTTTGGAATTGATCTTGACCTTCAATTTGTGAATTTTTGGGTGAGTTAGGGTTTTGAAGAAACCTGGTCGTCCCCTTCTGTGTTCTAGTCGATCCACACACCAGTGTGTGTGTTGGATTTTTCTTTTATTTGTTTTTAATAAAACTTGTTTCATACTTGGCACTTTTAACCCTCCTACCTTCATGAAGTTTTTATTTTGGGTGTTTCTAACACTCTAATTTATTATCACTAAACTCTTATCTAACTAGGTTAGTTTTATCACTAGTTAGTTTATCTCGTTAATATCAACGTCGGATTTATAATAAAAGGATTTATATTTTAGGGGTGTTACGTACACCCCGTTACCTCGGGTCTTTTATAAGCTTTATTTCCTCCAAAGCTTTGATTCACTTTTTAGTTAATATTAGACTTACTTATTTAGATCCTAATATTTACCGGGTTTATTTTATCACTACCGTATTTTACCCGTTTATTTTTGGTTACTTTATTATAATTAATAAACCCGTTTTTGGGGTGTTACACTGATGCCAGTCATATGGAATTTTGTATTTTTTGTTCTTGAAGTAGGTTTAGATGAGGAGAAGAGATCAATGACACTGAAGAGTGGGTTCACTATAAAGATAAAGATCCAGATAAAGAAAAAGCGAAAAACCCACTCACACGCCATAGATCTATGTCCCCAAACATGCACAAAAAAGCCAGTTCAACAGACGAGCAGGCAAAAAAAATCAAACCGGTGGGTTTGTTAAGTTTTACATAAAACGCCATATATTTGGTGACAGTTCTGGTACTATTAAAGAAGAGAGAGACTGATGACAGTGAAGATTGGGAAAAGAGATCCGATTAGGATTTTTAATTTATTTCATTCCCTTGTATTTTTTTTCCTGTGGTTGAAATATAATTTAACAATAGTAAAACGCCAAGATACCACAAACGCCAAAATGTTTATAAAAAATAATAGAACACTAGGCCATCTTGTTTAAAAACCCTTGGAAAACGTCATTCAAATAGATTTCCTGCCCCCTGGGTTCCAATGGCATACGATGTGAATAAACGCCATAAACGCCAAAATGTTGATACAATGAAACCATTAAAACGCCATTAATTATTGAATTTGGTTAACACCAAAAATCTTAAAAACCAAAAATTAAAACAACATTGAGAAAAGCGAAACTGGAAAAGCAGAAGATGAAATGACAAAAAAGCCCCTCCGCCCTTTTCTAAGCGGCGTGACACGTGTTGGGCCAGAAAGCGTTCTCACCATTCTCACACTTTTGAGTGTTTTCTCCCGATCCCGTTTCTCTATATATATATATATAGTGGAGAGTTCAAATGAGAAGAAATTACAAATTAAGAATAAAAAGAATAAAGGATACAAAGGTAATTTAAACAAATCATTTAATGAGTCTATTA
The DNA here is from genome assembly GCA_030545235.1 of Helianthus tuberosus. Lineage (NCBI taxonomy): Eukaryota > Viridiplantae > Streptophyta > Magnoliopsida > Asterales > Asteraceae > Helianthus > Helianthus tuberosus. The sequence continues at coordinate 123,646,313 of CM060387.1, forward strand.
TTTATTTTTGCTATAAAAATTAATGAACTCTAATCATCTAATGAGCCTATGTTATAAAATAGTTGTGCACCTTACACAATAACAACAATCATGCACGTGATCTTACATATTCAACGTTTCCTACACCATTAAAACAAAATTTTGGTGTAGGATACAATATGTGTAGGACTTAAACACTTTTAAATAATTTTGCGACTCATAATAAAATATGTGCAGGACACAACATTTTAAATAATTTTGTCACTTCTAATCAAATTGGTGTAGGACCCAATACATTAATGGTGATGAAAGAGGAAATTATGATTGCATTAATGAGACTTGAGTAACTTTTTAAAACATTTATTAATACTCTACATCAAATTGTGTATACTACCCTTAGTAATTAAAACATTAATTAAAAGTGGACAAAAATGATATCTTGATTCACAATCATTGATAAAAAAAATATGGGGTCTAGATTAATTTATTTTTCTTCTTTTAAGAAGAATCTTCTCAAATGAACCTCCCCATATATATATATATATATATATATATATATATATATATATATATATATATATATATATATATATATATATATATATATATATATAGACACATACACAAATATATCATTAACATATATATATATAGAATTCGGTTCACGAAGAACCAACCACACTTGTGAGAACTATGAGAACCCTTCTTAACCATTTATATGTTGACACCTCATTGTCTATTTAACCATAACAATTACGGTATTTTGGATCTTTTAAAGTTTTGTTCTCACTCTCCTGATATTTCATTCAGCCTTTTTATATCCAGAGTCTATTTTCTCTCCCATACATAAACACACAGATCTCTCATTACACAATACACAAATTCAAAAGTTTAATAATCCAGATCTAGATCCAATTGATTAACAATCAGATCATTCAAACCTCAAAATGTTACCATAGTGAGGACATATGAGGAGTTTGTCTAGGTGAGCTGTTTGCATTTGCTGTGAGGAAGTAAAAAATAGATATTTTCTGCCTTTGAGTTATAGCAGGTTCCTCTGGCATCTTAACCTCCAGAGTGACCTTCTTTTTGGTTTTTCTTTTGGATTTGGGGATGACAATGGAAATGGTTTGTGTGGAAATTTCTAATGTGGGTACCACAGTGGTGGGTTGATCACTATAGGCATCAGGAGCAGTGGGCTTAGCAACAGATGTTATAACATATGTTGCTTGGTTTTCTAAAATAGTTTCTTCAAGGGCATTTTCTTGACCTTTTGAGGTCATCATGCGTGTAAAGGTTTCATTTGAAAGGCTATTCATTTATAGGGCATCACCCTGTTGAAAATTTTCTTGTTTCAAAACCTTTTGAAGGTATAAACTTATTAGCCTTGGATATAAAATGAAGAGTTTGCCAATTTTCCTTTTAATTGCTTTAACGTTTGCTACCATATCCAAAAACAGTGTTTGGGATAGCTTGTAATCTGTATTTGTCAGAATAGCATATCCCAAATACTGAGTTTTTAGAGGTATTTCATTAAAAGAGGTGGCATTGGAAAACAAATAAACTAAAAGTGTATGGAAAAAAAATTCATTTCTGGTTGGAAGTGTGGTTTGAAAATTGTTGCTCCCACATGTTAAGTAACATATCCCCTTTCTAGGAAATCATTTTGAAGATCATTTTTAGGGAAAGTTTCCATACCTGCCATGTCGTTGAGGTTGAACATTGTGGAGATGGATTGTGGAGTTATCTAGATATGTTCTTCTTTAATTTTTGACGTGATTGTGAAGGGATTTTTATATTTGAGTAAAAAGTCTGCATTTGCCCAAAATTCACGAAGTGTAGCCAGATAAACTGGTGTATTGACGGTGAGAATGGTATGGTATTTTGATTATGTAAGAATGTCCATGATGGAATGGAAATCTGTATTCTTGTCATGTTTGACAAGATACGATCGGTAGTTATGGGGTGATTTGAGATTGAGGGCCATGAATGAAGGTTATGAGTGAATCTTTTAGAAAATCTTTTTGATTGAAAGCGATGATTGTTGATTGCAATTTCGTAGTTTATCTCTTTGTGAGATGCTTTGATTTTGAGAAATTTTCAAGGGTAGATGTAAACTCTATTTTGGCAAGGGTTTATATAGGGTTCAGTGAAAAGGGATGCTAACGTGGCCAACAGTTACTTTTTGAGTAACGTGGCAGGCTTCTATTTGTTCAAAACAAGCAAACCTCTATTTTTCATAGAAGTTAAGCCCCATTTAGAAAACCCTTTGATGGTGAAATGAAAGATCTGTTTGGCAAAGGTCTATTTTAGATTTTGAAAAACTCTGTTAACAACAGATGTTAGAATATAACACAGTGGTTGGTACATCTGTTGATTGTTGTTAACAGATGGATGAAAGCAGATGTTTGAAACCACTATTGGGTTATAAACAAGTTTAAGAGAAAAGCAGCGGATAGAAGAAAAACAGTGGTTTAGTTTGACCTTTATAGTCAAATAGTGGATGATAAATCATTGGTTCTGAGTTACAAATAGTGCTTGATTGTGGTCAAACAGAGTTTTGAACCACTGAAACAGATGTTTAACTCTTTTGAACAGAGTTCTGTTTTTGATGATTTTCGAATGATCTTTTTGTGATATGTAAAAAAAATTTGAAAATTTTAAAACAACATATTGATGTTTTTATTGAAAAATTGTTTTGTAGATTTGTAGAGTCATATTTTTAGGTTTTTATTCAGGTGGTGATGTGTGCAAAGGAAACCTCTGTTTGCACTTTTAAATTGCCAACAGATGTTCCCTATAGACAGTGGAAATGGGTCAATTTTGCAATGATTCAAAAGCTTTATTTGCTTTGGATTTGGTACTTTCTTCCACTGTATCATCCCTTTGTCAATGGTCTTTTGTTATGAGTAGTTTTTGAAATATCTCAAATAGTTGTTGTTGACCCTCTGCAAGTGCTTTTACACTTGGGTCAACAGTTGTTTGACCATTTCCAATGAGCTGATCATATCCATGATGTGACAACCCGTACTTTTGAGGTTAGCATTACTCGTGTTCGCGTCTATAATTTACATTTCTTTATGTGTTACTTTTATACGTTACTTGTTGAGCATGATTAAACACATGGTCTATCCTCGTAAACCAAACAAATCATATGTATTTATATATATATTTTCTTTACGAAACGATTAGCTCGTTAGCATGACCCGACCAATGCTCACATCTCCGGCTCGAACATCTTATCTAAACCAAGCACCCGACTCACTAAACGAGACCCGAATCAAACCCGAGGTCACATTGGGCCTAACGGGCTTGACGACCCACTCGAAACCCGACTCACTCTCATTCACGACCCTTGCACCGCCGACCCTCAATTGCGACCCAGAAAACCCAGCCAACTCCTTTATGATTTTTGGCTCAGCCCCAATACCTCCCAAACCGCCACCATAAGCCCTATAGGTTACGTATTTTGCATGATTGGGAGGTTAACAAGGATCTCAAAAACCCTATATCACTTCTGCCTCCACCTCTCTCACGCTACTCTCAGCTCTCTCTCGCTCTCCTCTCGGTTTCCGGACGGCGACACCCACAAATCCGCTAGGTAACATCTTGTGCTTTGTGTGTTCATATGTTGTGACGTGTGTACTCGTTAGGGCTGCATGAATTCAATGTGATAATGTATGGAATATGTGAGTTCATGTGGGTTGTGATACGTAAATCGGTGATGTGAATATATATGATAAGTGTTTCGCTTGCATAGTTTTATACATATATTTTCAATGACACGAGTATTAGGTGATGATGCCAGTAGTCACTTGTCGAGTTCATGATCAAAGCACTTGGTACATGTGGGTTAACATGGGTTCAGTTAGGCAAAAGAAGTACTTGCACATGATTAGGTTTGTTAAAACTTATGATCTTGTTGATAGTTAATCAAATACGGGTGGGTGTTTCGGATACGGATTTGGATAATTAAACGGATATGCATAATTCTAACATGTTCGAAAAAGAATCTCAAAATTTGTTCAAAACACCTCAGAACCATGTTCAACAAATATGTACATAACATAATCAAAGCTTTGTCAACAAAAAGAAAGTAAACTTGTTCTAAAATATATTCAAAACACTTGACCACCATGTCGAACATAACAAATCAGTAATCAAAAAATGGAAAAAATAGAGTAAATTGCCATTTTAGTCCCTGAGGTTTGTCTAAATTTTCCATTTTAGTCCAAATAGTTTTTTTCTCCTTTGGGTCCCTAACTTTTCCCTTTTGTTGCCATTTTGATCACATTGCCTAACTCCGTCCAAAAACCCCATTTGTAACCAAGGGTATTTTGGGGATTTTCAATTTAAATATTTCAAATTGCCATTTTGATCCATTCTTTCAAATTGACTTTTCCCTGGGTGACTGCCCGTTAGTAGGTTGGCTGACAGGTGGCTTTTGTATCGGAGATGGTCCATAACCACCGTATCCAGAAACTTGACTTCCATACCCTGGTTGACCAGAACCCTAAGGTGAATAGCTCGGGTTTGAACCAAGTTGCTGACCATTGTGACACCCAGCTTTTTAGGCCGTACCGTACAACTATAACACTTGTAGTGAATAAATAAAAGGCTGTATTTGACTGATTATGATGTTTATATAGGATATTTAATGAGTTGGTAAATTTAAACCTTGGTAAAAATTATGTTGGCAACGATAAATGTCACACCCCCAAAAATACCACAAGCGGAAACCCCCGCGAAACGTGTGACGTACCAGGATCCAGCTACCAATCACATTGAACTCATAATAGAATTTCAAATAAAAGTTCTCATTTATTTAAATAGAGTATTACAAAACATTAATTATAACTCAACGTGTTCAGCGGAAGTATAAATCATTAGTTGAACATTTTATAATCCAAGTGTATGAAAAACCAGTGGACTTGTCTTGTGATTCCATGCATCTCGACCCATGACCACTCCAGCATCCCAGACAGCAAGTTCCAATGCTATATACCTATAGGCCTGCAAGCATGCAGAAAAGTGTATCAGCATAACGCTGGCAAGTTCACAATTTTGTTTACCAAAAATCGTGTTTCATGTTTTGCCGCCAAAAGTTTAGTTTAGTTCAAAAACAATTCCATAGACAATGTTGATAATAACTCGATACCGTACAAGATGGCTCAAGTTTGTTTGCCCGTCCCCAATGCCCCTATCAAAGCATTGGTCATGATTTAAGGTAATTAGTTCACGCCCGTCCTCCCCGGTACGGTGTGAGGGTGCCAAACCTAATAGCGCTATCAACTAATAACCGTGTTGCCTCCCCGGCAACTATTTCGGTAGAAGATGGTACTTAAGGTGATAGGAGTGAGTGTATTATCCAACATTCCGGTTTAACATTCCAGTCAAACCCATTACCCAATATTCCTCCCTGGAATATTTACCAGATGTCCCTCCCCGGGACGCATGCTTGAAAAAGAGCAGTGAACTCACCATAGATTGCTCGGCATGTTATGTTACCCATACCAAGTTGGTCAACCAAACCCTACCGTGGTTACCAAAGACAGCCAGTTTCGTATACACATAGATCACATATTCTTCATATACGTTACACAGGTAGCGTACAAGTAAATCACTCATCATTATGCAATTCGTAACAAGAAATCATCTAACACAATATTCCACAACATTATATAACAAGTATTCGAGTCATGCGCATAGTTCGCATTACAAGTTCAGGTTTTACTAAACACTTAATAATCATTTACACCACACAACATTTACTAACATTTAAGCACCTAGCATGACAGTTATTCACGGTGTACAGCCCAAGAAACATAAGGCTCACTTAATGTGCGGCCGGTTTGCAAGTGTGCGTTCCATTTTCTGATCGTGGCCCAATAACATTTATAATCTAATTGGACATAAAGCCCAATGAAACATGCAGCCCTGGTGTGCGACTCGACTCAGATTATGCGACTCAATGCCACTGTGCGGCCCAACGGACCTCCCACATTATGTTGCAAAGGTGTGCGTTTGGGCCTATTAACGTGCTAGGCCCAATTTACGTGTGCGACTATATTGATAGTATGTAACCATAGTTAGTGTGTGGTTCTGCAACATCTACAAGTACAACATGAAATCCAAAAGTGTACGTGCATTACTGTGCGATCACGGTGTGCGACCGGGAGTGTGTGTGATTGACCCGGTCAGCCCTTCCCTTTGTTTCCCGTAACCTAACCCCCACCATATACTATCAAGCAGTTACAATCCAAAGTTTATGAAAATTCTAATTACCACCTGGATACCAGCAGGTTATTCCCATCATTTAATCAGATCAGTCCACACATAACCATTATGTTAAGATTAATTACGAGTAATAGAACCATCAGATCTATTCATCCCATTATTGCAAAGAATTGTCCACATTTTATCATCATACAAATCTTACACGTATATAACTCTAAATCACAACTTCATTAGCATGCAATCTTCTTTATTATTTAGCCGTTCAATATCGATAGGAACCGTTTATTCGCATCAGTTATTTATCATATCTCATACACTTCAAGCATGGTTTCTAACTACTCTAGACCACACGAACTCACATGATCATAATCACAATTCACACATTACAATTCACACATATTCGCATAAATTCAGAAATGATCAATCAGAATTAAAACAAACAATTATACTAACCAAGCGATCGTGTGAGAGGGAGAGAGCCGAATCGAGAGAATGAGAGCTTCGAGTTCCTCCAGTGACGCCTTCGTGTCTCCGGCGAGTCGTGGTGCACTGCCGACACGAAAAGAGATGTTATTAAATGTTTAAAAGTCGAAGAATGGTTCCTGTCGTGATCCTCCGAGTATCCCGACGACTTCACCTGTTCCGCCAATAACCCGGCAATGCGAGGATGTTTATGGCGAGGTTTGTTGTTGTGCGAGGTAGAAAGCGTGACCAATGGTTTTGAAGGAGTTAGAGTTGATGGCTGCCTAGATGATGGAGCGATGGGGGGAAAAGGGAGCTGCCGCCGTTTTGCATGAGGGACTAGGGTTTTCCAATGATTGCAAAAGAGAATACATATACACATTCTCATAAATTGTGCATAACAAATGAATCAGTGGGTTGGGCCGCTAGTTGAGAGGAGTATGGCTCATATTGGGCTAACCAGTCCAGGAATACACGACATACCCACACTTGGGTGTGTGGCCAGTTATGTGGTGTGCGACCCGGAATAGTGTGCGGCCGACTCCGTAAGCCAACACTAGCATTTCACAAAACAATCATGCACAATGAAAACACATTTATCCATTTGACATAACACACACCCGATTATGATGTAGAACGGAGCATGAAGAGTAACGATACGAGTTGAGTGTTGCGAGGTTAGGCGATTCTAACCTTGAAAGTGCGGGTTGTCACAATAAGATAAACGCTTATCGCGTAAGGGTTAAAATGCGAAACGAACGTCGGTGACCACCCGATCAGTGTTAAAATCCTAAAAATAGTTTGTTATGATTAGAATAGTAATTTTAATCATATTCGTGAGGAAAAATAAATTAAAACGCTAAGAAACTCTATTTTTCGAGTTTGAGCGCGTATCGCGCGATACTGCGCGCATTAGACAAAATACCGTCAACACAGCCAGTCAAGGCAACTAGTAATTATTTCAGTAATAATTTTGTGTGGTTATTTTTATAGAATGACAAAAATAACTTAAAACGCACTAAAACGGAATTAAAACGCTAGATAAAATACCCGGTATCCAGTAAAATACATGTTTTTACACTAAACTATATATATACATGTATATGCGTGTGTATGTGTGTAATATGAGAGGTGGCGGCTGCGTAAGGCCCTCTCTCTCCTCTCTCTTGACACTTGTGGACATGGGGAAGCTACATGCAATGATTTATACCCAAAGGCTTCCATAATCACTCAAAACCCAAGAAACCCTTTCACCATTTTCATCTTCTCTCTCCCTTTCTCTCTAGCTCGGCCGAACACCCCCATAACAAACACATTCGAAATTTCAAACCATTTCTTGAAGAATCAAAGGCATTCCAAGGTGATTCCAAGCTAATATGGAGGTTTAGAAGTGATTCCAAGAAGGTTCAAGTAAGAACAAAGCCTCATATCATCATCTTTTTCAAAAACCCACTAAGAAATCTTGAAGGTATAAACTTATTTTCAAAACCACATTCTTGATTTTTAGTGATGATAGAGATGTTGGAAGGTTTCTCTTGAACTTGGAATTAATCACAAACTTGAAACTAATAATGAATGAGATTTTAAACAAAGTAAAAATGAGTGTGTATATGTATGTATGTATGGCCGAAAGTTGTATGAGTATGTGTATTTAGTTGTGTTTTGATTTTGTTGAATGATTCTTGTATGACTTGATTCTTGAAAGATGGTTACATGCATGGGTCAAAAATGTGTCATAAAAGAATGTTCTAGAAAGGGTTTTGTGATGTGAGATGAATATGTTAAAAAGTGAACTTTTGGAAGTTCATATATGTATGTATATATGTCGTGTATATATATATATATATGTATGCATGTATGTAAGTTTTTGTCACATGTTCAAAAATGTAAGAATGTTTGCATTTATGTAAAAAAAAATGATTAGATGATAATGGAATTGACATGTTTTGATTTATATGAACATGAAATAAATATTCTTTGATGCATTTAAGATCATGTAGGATGATGGTCTTATGATATGGGTGCATTAGATGCACATGCTTTGACATGCATGTTGATATGTGATTATAAAAGGATGATTTGATAAAAATAAATTTTAATAAGATTCTAAACACTAAAAATATGAATATTTGAAGTGTTAAAATGGTATAAAACTTTGTCATAATGTTTACTAGCTTTGCATGTTGTACTTGGTGCATTAGAAGTTGTAAAATACGTGAAAACGCATGATTTATGTGACTTACACAAAAACTGCACTAATCTGATTATAACCACTATTTAAATCAGTAAATAATATGTATTGTGTTAAAATATTAAGTCATTCCGAGTTGGGATGATTATAGTAACGTTTAACGCAAAACTATGCGTTAAAACGGACAAAAATCGGCTTTTTAAGTGATTTTTATAAAATTGATTTAGATCAGTAAGTAAACTGATATTTTTAGTTTAAAAATAAGTATTTTAACTAATTTTAAGTTTACTTTGTGTTTGGTTAGTCATACGTGACTTCCGACGCCCGAAAACATTACTGAATCGCTAAAATACACATTTTTCGATACACTAGTATGGGTCGTTTTTGAGTGAACCTTATGTGATAAAAAGTGTTATGTGATTTAAATATGTGAATTTGAAAATATGTTAAGACTTGACTTGATAACAAGAAATTTAGATTATGCATGTATACTTGTGCGTTTTATGTGGTAGAAACGGTAAAATCGCGTTGAATGTGTAACTTGTTTGTCAAGCACGAAATTTGATACACATGAGATATTTTATGTATATTTGGCTTAAAAATGACAAAATAGATAAGTTAACAATATTACGCATGTTTCGATAATAGTTTATGTGAACGTTTATGTATATATATTACGACGCGTAAATCGTAGATATATTACGTATAAACGGGAGTGTTAATGGATTTACAAGTTAACGGTCACCAATGAAATCGTTCAAGTCGCAAAAATATTAAAAATATATATATGGACTCATATATATATTAACATGCCAACATAATCAAAAACGATGATTTTTCGAGAAAATCTCAAAGTTATGTGACAATTCTAAGGAACGGAGAAACTTAGGATTATTGTGATATATATTGATTTATAAATCGTTCCTACGTATAATAGGAAGTGTAGAAATCAATCTGTGGGATTGCGCTATTTTAAAAATACGCACCCAAAGGTGAGTGTCACTAAACCCCTCTTTTACTGCTTTGTATATGTTTTGGGGGTAGAACACGCCAAAAGGGTTTAATAATGTTTTTGGATTAAAACATACCTTTTAATATAAATTATATATTTTCGTTGAAAATATATGGAGTTGATAAATTATACGTTTCGAGATAAAACGTTTTTGATGAATATATGTTTGGGGGAAACAATCGTATAGTTGGAACGAATTTGCTTGATCTCAAGAGAGTAAGCAACAGCATAGGCTTACATTTCGGTGGGGATTTCAGGGGATTCGTACAACATCGTATATTAAATTTGTCATATTAGTAGGATATATATATATATATATATATATTGTACGTGAGGCCGACATCATATATGGTCTCAATATGGACCCTGCGCCAATGATGTCGTTTAATCAATTAAGTATTGCACGCGATGAATTGTTGGTAGATCTATCGGGTTGACAACCCCGTCGTGACCGGTCGCCCCGTGTCAAGTCAAACGATGAATTTAAATTCTCGTTATTGTCTAGCATTGATTATCCCTGCATGGTAAATATATAGTTCGTATTGTCTAGCTAACATACGAGTCTGAACGTTGACGCTATGAATTTAATATACAAAACTTGGGAAAATGCCTTAATGTCGGGTTTTTCAACTTACGACGGATGACCCATGGATTTTATTAAGGAAATAAATGGACTTTCTAAAAATTATATGGATGTTTTACAATAAACACATAATCAGAAAGTTTTTCCTTAGGGTCAAATTGTTTAAATTTGAATATGTGAACTCACCTTCCTTTGTGTTGACACTTTATTTTAAACGTGTTCTATAGGTACTTGAGTTCGGCTTCGGGAATCATGGCGTATCTTGTGTTTGTTGATGCATGTTTTGTCACTTAAAAATGTTGTACTAACTCTTAAACTTTCTGGGACAAACGTAATAAGATCCGTGAGGATCAAAGACAACTTTATCATGTCATGGTTATGTTGTGTTTTGGGACTCTAAGTTTAAAATCTATGTTTTAAATAAGTAATATTGTCCAACAAAATAGTGCATCAAACATCAAGATAGAAATGGGCACCAACTTCCGTCACCACTACGTTTTAAATTCCGTCACCAGATTGAGGTGTAGAAGTTGGAGGAGCTTGACTAGCATTATCACCCTGAGCCCCATACCCTGCAGTTTGACCATCGGTTTAACCCGCAGTATTGTATCCATGGTTGTAAAACAAGGTTTCCAAGGCCGAGTACTCCCCGAGTAGTCGCTACAAGGTAGGCTGCCGAGGCGACTTTCTCTAACTCCGCCTAATTACTCGGAATCGATCAAACGCAGTCAAACTCGGCCAAATCAGATCTAGTAGGTTAATTCGGGCCGAGTTTGACTTAAAAAATAATAAAACATAATTTATATGACTATCATATTAAATAATGAATATCATTTTCACGTATTTTGTTATAAATATTAGTAAATTTAAGTTATTTGACATATATTTAATTTTCGAAAACTAATTTCTTTATAATTTAACATGTCCGAGTACTCCCCGAGTACTCTCCGCCTATGCCTAGTACTCTCAACTCCCCGGTCGACCGACTAAGGAGTAGGGGTGTTCAAAACTATCCGTATCCGAAAATCCGATCCGAATTATCCGATATCCGAATCCGAAATATCCGAAAATTTGGATATCCGGTTTTGAACACCCCCTACTAGGTAGCGCCTAGCGACTTTTGCAACCATGATTATATCTGTTAGTGCATATGTCTGTTGACTTCGTCTTGTATCAAGTCATGTAACTAGATAGATAGACCAAGACACGTTGTATGAGAAAAACGGGAAACAGACCGGAACCAGCCACTTCGCACGAAGTGACCAGTTCGTGCGAACTGGACCAAGTCGTGCGACCTTGACCAAGTCGTGTGAAACAGGTTCGTGCGGTCTGGCATCTCCTATAAATAGTGAGTATTGGGTCTTCATTTGTAACTTCTGATTCCGGTAGCGAAGCTCTGCCGAAGTGTCGTCAGCTCGTGTAAACAGTTTCAAATCAATACAATCGACAGTTAAAGTGATTCTTAGTGTAAATCAAGCTACTATAACATCAAGACGTCTGATTCCGCCTTTCGTATTGATCGAGAACTCTTCTGATCGACTCATTTGATCGAATCCCCGATCCTACAAGTGGTATCAGAGCTCAGGAGGAAGAGTTCTTACCATTTCAGCTTGTTTTCACGGATAAAATCTCATTTCTACTCATTCTTCTACACTTTTTCATAAAATTCACCGAGATTGCATGGATAAAATGATCTGAATTTCACATATAACACGTAAAACTGAGTTTTAATCAATCCTTGAACAAATCAGAACCTAATTCAACCTAAAACTTGATAAAACTGACCAAACCGCGTGAAAAACATATTAGATCGTTCGAATTTCATCTCAGATCGCATGAAAACATCCAGGTCGTGTGAAAGCGATCCAGATCGTTTGAGATTGTGATCCAGGTCGCGTGAAATCATCAAGTCGCTTGAAAAAAAACTCCAAGTCGTTTGAATATTGGTTCAGGTCGTGTGAAACTGAACCAGGTCGCTTGAAACAACATCAGGTAGCACGGTTTGATTCACTCAGCTCGCACGAAGTGACTCAGGTCGTTTGTAAGTTGTCCAAACCGTTTGAAAGTATCTCCAGGTCGTACGGAGTGTCAGGTCGTTTGGAGATCAGAGCCAGATCGCACGAGTTGAGTCAGATCGCACGGATTTAACTCAGGTCGTTTGATTTTGACAGATCGTTTGTGGCTTCCAGTTCATTTCAAATCGTCAGCTAGTTTGAACTTTGTGTTTTGTATACCTTTTAACCAAAACATGGATTCTGAATTTTACAACGCATTTGCTACCCTGATCACTATGGCTCAGAACGTGAACTTAGAGAATGAAATGGGCACCATGCAAAAACCGCCTAAGCTCATGAATATCGAGGAGTATAATGGATGGGAGGAACGTTTCGAAAATTGGGTTCACGCGAATAACTTAGAGGCGTGGGAATGTGTTGAACAACGATATGTTAGACCGATTGATGAATACGGAGAGATTGTTGCTATTAAATATTTAGATGAAAAAGAGAGAAAGAAATACAAAAGTTAAAAGATGATGATCAGTATATTGTAACAAGCCATTAAGGAAGACATCTTGATTTTATTGCAACACAACGGAAGTGCACACTCAATGTGGAAAGCACTAAAAATGAAGTTTGTTGGAAGTTTAGACATGATCAAGAACAAAAAATCGCTTTTGAAGAAAGAATTTGATCTATTTCATGGATTAAAAACTGAAAACACCAAAATGATTATAGAAAGATAGTGCAATTTGGTGGTTAACATAAAGCGATTGGATATCAAGAAAGATAGAGAGGAATGGGTGGAAAAGTTAGCCGATGCGTTGCCACAAGATGTTTGGGGCACGTATCTTATGATTTTGAAGAATAATGGTGAATTTGCGAATCTATCGCTGAGCAAGTTTATTGAAAAACTCGAAGTTCAAGAGATGGAACAACAGAAGATGGCGAAAATGAAGAATTCTAATGGTGAACAAGACATTGGTCTGTATTACAAAGGAAGTACGATTGATAAGACCAACATGGCACCAAAGATCGAAACTGCATTTAACGCAAACAGTTCTTCTGGAGGGTCATCTCAAGGATCAAACAACAATAATGGATTCTCTTCATATCCATCATTTGATCCAAATTTTTCAGCAACCAATTCTAAACCACAAAGCTCATACAACAATAATGGCCAAGTATTACAATGCAACATTGCATTACATCTTCAGAATGGTCAGAATTTCTCGGAAGAGGTTGCCAAAGGTCATATGTCTTTATTGGTGACCATATTAGAGTCTTATGAAAGTTTGGTAGCCGGAAGGATTGGTAATCCAATGTTGACCAAAGAGGATTATGATCAGATTGATGCTGAAGAGATGGAACTAATGGATATAAAGTGGTGTATAGCTAGTGTGTTGAGAAGAGCTGAGAAGTTTAAACAGATCACTGGAAAAGATGATTTCTGTGATGCTGGAACTTCACCTTTAGGTTTTGATAAATCTAAAGTTACTTGTTTTCGTTGCAGGGAGAAGGGGCACTTTAAGCGAGAATGCACAAATCGCGAAGCAAGTGGAGCTCAAAATCCATTCGGCAACAATGATTATCATCGAAAAGCGATTTATCATCAAATTGCTCTACAGCCGCATCAACAACAATCGCCACAAACTTCACATACTAGGAAGGATCTGATCGAAGAGCCATCAAAGAAAGCTTATCTAGTTCATCAAGAAGATGAAAGAATTCTAGAACGTTTTAATTGGGATCATTATGATCCTAACAGAACTTCAGATTCTAAAGCATTTGTTGCTCAAATTTTTGAAGATTCAACTACTGAAGATGAAATAGCGTATGCTTATTATGAATCTCAGCAGTTCAGTCCTAAAAAGAAAGAAGAAGAACCAGTTTCAACAGAAGAGGCTTCAGAAAAAGCACCAATCTTTGATCACTCATCAGATGAAGAGAGTGATGATGACAGTGAAGAAATTCGAAAACTTGAATATTATAAAAGAGAATTTTCACCTGATAGATATAATTTGTATTTTGCAGGTAAAATGGAAGAGATCAAAGAAAGACAAGCTGCGAAAAAGAAGAATCATAAGGCAGCGACTGTTGAAGAAAAGGTCAAACCTGAGGAAAATGTTCGAGTAGTAAAGAAGCAGGTTAAAGAAATTCCAGCTATCAAGGTTGAGAAGGAAGCAGATACTGAAAAGATACATGAGAAGTGTGAAAATTGTGATACTGTGAAAAGGCACAACAACAAATTGATTCATAACATGAACAGACTGAAAGAATCTTATGATGTTTTAAACAAAGCTATGAATCAATATAGCAAGTCAAGCAATGAACAAGAGATAGCTATGAAGACACTCAATGGAGCGTTCATGACGAAGCAGAAAATCATCAATGAGTACATTGAGAAATGTGCTGAACTTGAACAAAAATTGGAAACTCAAAGGATAGAAACTGAGAGGGTAAACAGGTTATTGAAAAGTTATTAATGTGCTTCTTATGTGATTGACAGGATTTATCCTACAGTAGAAGGCATGGAAGCGTTTGAAGAGAAGAAATCTGAAGTAAAGAATACTGGTAAGAAACATAGTACCAATTATACAAAGTGTCCACCGCCGCTTGAAGAAGGATATTCTCCACGAAATCCTAATTCAGAAAGAGTAAAAAAGGCAACAAATTTAAAGTGGGAATCTGAACCTTCAGATGGATTGCCAGATAATATTGATGTCACCTTCACAGCGGCTGACACTGATCATGAGTCCGAGTTAATTAAGAAAGTGGTCGATCAGGTGTTGGATAAAGATGAAGAGTCAAAGTCAGAGTCTAAATCTGAAAATTCGAGTTCATCAGACAGAAGTTCGAGTTCACCAGTCAAAAGGGTTTACAATAATGATTTTCTGATATCAAAAATTAATTTGAATGACGAAACATTCAAAGTAGCATATACTTTGAATGACTCCGACAAATTATATTTTGATGAACAATTTCCAATAAGAAGTGTTAAAACTGAAATGATCAACAAGGTTTTCAAATTAACATAAATTAATATTTCTGAAATAAAAGATGTAAATCTTACTGAAAAACCTAAAAAATACACTTCAAGAATTCAACAAAGATTGAATAAGAAAAAGGGTTACAGTTCTGGTTCGGGTTATCGAAAGAAACCAAACCATAACAGTAATTTCAAAAAGAAAGGATTAGGTTTTATTCCACCCGAAAATCATAAAAATGAGAAAATTTATAAACCAAAAACTAAATTTGTTTCAGGAACATCTTCTGAAGAGGAAAAAGAGAATTTGTTCTGAAAGCAGATGAACAAAGAATTCATTGCTAAGAAGCAAGAGGGAATGAAGAATGATGTTGCTCAGAAGAAGGAAACGAGAACCTGTTATCAATGTAAAAAAGTTGGGCACATTGCATGGAACTGTCCAAAGGCAACCCAAACAAAACAGGGAGTCTCTGAAAACTTGAAAGAAAAGTTGGTTGATAATGAACCACCAACCGAACAATTTAAAGTGTTCAAAAATTCAAAATTTGAGGTTGGTGAGAGTTCAACACGTTTCTACAAAAGAAGAGTGAATCTGAACAACCACAAGTGGGTTGTTAAGAAATCAGAGGCACTTTCTGGCGATGAATTTGTTTCTTCGGAAGCAAAGGAGCCACTTTCTGGCGATGAATCTGACTCGTCAAAGTTAGAGGAGCCATAAGTTGAGCTAAAAAGAGAAAATTCAGTTCCACCAATGGATGACGTAAACTATCCACCATTGCGGACTGAAAATTTAAAACAAAACGTTGGAAAAGTGGAAATTTCGAATCAATTCTATTCTGAAAAGAAAGAATTCGATGTCGAAAAGGCTTTTAATGGGAAAGTAAAATATATTTTTGGAAAAATGGTCGATGGTAGGGCAAAAGGGGTAAAAGAATTTTATGAATCAAAGAGGAGAGCTTACACACCGAGTGAAAATAACTCGGATGGACCCAAGGCTGGTCAGGCTTGGGTGTCAGCATTCTTTGTTTGAAATCCTGACTTGCCGGAGCTCCTTAGTTGGTAATCGTGGAGCATGAATCGGCATCATTCTTGAAAAATGTTTGTGTGAAAAACCTACAAGTGATAGTTTGTACAAGTGGTTAAAAATGATGAAAGAACAAAATGATGAATTAAACCCCATGATGTGTGAAATCAACAAAACTAATTTTTCCGGAAAAACCATTTTGATTAAAACAAACTTAAGTGTTTTGAAATCATAATGGGAAAATAGTTTGTTGTCAGGGGGAGTTCTGATTGTTTAAGCCAAGAGAATGGAGAATTGAAGCAATTCCCATCAGTTTGTCATTTTATTTGTACAGTTTATTGATTTTACTTTCAAATTTTCCTGGAAAATAAAAAATTGAAACATATTTTTGATTTTAGGGGGAGTAAAAAATTTAGAAATTTTGAAAATTTGAAAAATTCAAAAACATGATAAAATATAAAAACCAAAAACATCGAAAAATCAAAAATGAGTTTTGTTGTGAAAAAGAGGAAATGATAGTACATCAGTGGATTATCACAACATGCTAAAGAAATGGAAAGTCAAAATGTTTTTAAACAAGTCTCACTGATGATGTGCCAGTAGACTTCGCACGACTAGTAGATTGAATTTGAGATATAAACCTAAATATCAATACTTGCTTATCTCGTGGGGAACATCTCTCGGATATATGGGTAACCCCCGAAATCTTGTTTGAGAGATTGCCTGATTCTGAGATACTAGGTCTTTATACTGTTTGATATCTGGGGTATTATACCTGATCTTCTGATATTACGGAAGCAATGGCCTAGACCTCGTATAATACTTTATGCGCTTTAAAGTTCACCCTCTGCATAAAAATTGAAAAATTTCGAAAGATATGAATCAATTACAGTTGAAGAAAAGATTCCCTAAAGGGAACACACCTAAAGTCGAGCCTTCATCTCTTTGACTGAACGGAAGTTCATACCTGAGCTCTCAAGGTCTCGCACGAACCCAGATACAGATATCAAATTGGTATACTCACCTGTAAGACTGAATCTAGGGAATTTTGATACGGGAGTATATTCTGAGGTGGGACACGCAAATAAGTTTAAGTCCTTATAACACTAATTCGTATCTCGAATCAATTGAAACTTGTGTAGAAGTTTAAGTGGACAACAATACTGACAATCAAAAGTGAATTTGTTTAAAACTTAAAGTTAAATCAAGATCAGCGGTGTTAGTGATAAGTCTCAAAAACTGATATGATCCTCTTACACAAACTCACAAAAATATTGTTTGTAAATATTTCTTTATTGCATTTTTACACACTGAAAATCTTAGAAAAAAAACCAAAAAAGAATGTGTTTTAGCAAACAATTTTGAAAAAAATCAAAAAGATTTTATTTCATCTTATTTTCGACAACTGATGTTGAAAAGCTGATTTTTAAAATT
Organism: Helianthus tuberosus; assembly: GCA_030545235.1. Taxonomy (NCBI): domain Eukaryota; kingdom Viridiplantae; phylum Streptophyta; class Magnoliopsida; order Asterales; family Asteraceae; genus Helianthus; species Helianthus tuberosus. The sequence goes on from CM060387.1 coordinate 123,664,218, forward strand.
CCGAGTACTAAACATGATGAACAACAGTAGATTGGGAGAGTGTGTTTGAAATGAAAAATGAAGTCAAAGTTTGAGATAATTTGAGAAATGGTTTAAGATGATCTTACAAGTGATGTTTTGAGACTGATTTTATTGTTAGTAAATCCAGGTCATTAATTTGAACTTGATATAACTATTGTTAATGATTGAACGATAGCTACATGTGGATTCTAAATTTGTTAAATTTTATCAATTGTGAAATTTACTTTTGGGTAGAGAATTGTGCAGGTAAAAAGCTTTGAAAGAGCTAGGGTTCGAATCCTGAGGATTTTCCGCATAAGCATATGCAGATTAGAGCCAGGTTTCTGATCCTGTTGCTACGGAGAGCCAGGAGACGTTCCTGAACCTGTGAAAGATGCAGATTGTGAATTCCAGACTGCGATCCCAGCTTATCGAAAGGGGGAGTCTGAAGACATAAGAGCCAGATTCAGATCTTGGAACATTGTTCGAGATAGAAGCTGCTGATGCTGATAAACTTAAGAAATCAAGAGACCTGATAAAGAGAATTAGAGAGAGGATAGAGCCAGGTTGAGATTCTGATAGAAGAAGATAGATATTGATGAGGATGCTTACAGAGAAAGATTCTTTGGAAAGAGTAAGAAGACCGATCAAGACTGCATACTCAATACACTGAAGACTCGTCAACATCCAAGGGGGAGTTTGTTAGTGCATATGTCTGTTGACTTCGTCTTGTATCAAGTCATGTAACTAGATAGATAGACCAAGACACGTTGTATGAGAAAAACGGGAAACAGACCGGAACCAGCCACTTCGCACGAAGTGACCAGTTCGTGCGGACTGGACCAGGTCGTGCGACCTGGACCAAGTCGTGTGAAACAGGTTCGTGCGGTCTAGCATCTCCTATAAATAGTGAGTCTTGGGTCTTCATTTGTAACTTCTGATTCCGGTAGCGAAGCTCTGCCGAAGTGTCGTCAGCTCGTGTAAACAGTTTCAAATCAATACAATCGACAGTTAAAGTGATTCTTAGTGTAAATCAAGCTGCTATAACATCAATACGTCTGATTCCGACTTTCGTATTGATCGAGAACTCTTCTGATCGACTCATTTGACCGAATCCCCGATCCTACAATATCAAGATGTAGGATTACCATAACCATGTTGATAATATCCATCTTGGACGTAACCTTGACCTTGTTGACCATAACCATAAGCTGATGTATCTGTGGAGCCTGGTCCACCATGTGGTTGGGTCTGTTGACTTTGTTGCTAACCATAGTAATCATAACCACCACCACCACCACCACCCTGAGCAGTCTGCTGAGCTGACGACTGGTCCCAGTCGGCAGCATACCCACCTCCATATGGTGGTTGGGGATAAGCAGCCTGGCTAGGGTATGCACCAGGTTGACCATAGTAGCCATAGCTACGCTGTTGCCGCATTTGTTGGCCAGGGAATGGATCAAAATGACTATTTGAAATATCTAAATTCAGTGGCGTCTCTGAGAATTCACGTACCCTGTTCGAGCTCGAAAAATAGGCCCATGTGCTTTAACGATAAACAACATAATTATGAAAATGACAAAAATTGTAGTATTTGAAAAACAATGCAATTACGATAATGACAAAATCATTGTATTCTAATGAGTTACACACCGTAATAAATAATAAGTTAATAACTAACCAATGATTCATGCAGCCCTCATTGCATTCTTCATAGCAAATTGTTGGATCAACTCTTCACAATTTATATTATCTAAGACTTCGTTCTCGATAGCTATCATCGCTAACCCACTAAGTCTATCTTGAGACACTTAATCAATACGGAAAAATATACGATACGGGTTCTGATGTTCAACAAAATAATATTTGATGTTCAACATCAACAATTAAACGAACAGTTCTATAAATATGAATATGATGATGATCTGATGTTCAAAAATCAAAATCAAACTTTCAAACTATCAATATATGACAGTTCGATCAGAGAATCAAAGTTTCAATTATATATCAAAAAGTTCGATCAGAATAAGAGACAATATAATATACGATCAGAAATTCAAAGTTTCAATATATCAAAGTTCATCAATCATCAGAAATTCAGAATCAAAGTTTCAATATATCAAAGTTCAATCGGAGATTCACCTGATCTTCAACGTGTTTCACTGAATCGCCAGTTTCCTGCTGCGTATTTCCAAATCGTCGTTCGATTTTCCTGCTGTCGTTCGTCCGTCCAGTTTTCTGCTGCTGCTTATTATTATTATTATTATTATTATTATTATTATTATTATTATTATTATTATTATTATTATGATTATTATTATTATTATTATTATTATTATTATTTTAATCATTTTAGTATTGGATTGGGCCGAATAAACATATTGTTAAGTTGGGTAAATTATAAAAAATACAAATCTTTTGATAATGGGCCTCTATATTGGATTTGTTATGTGTATACATTTTTTTTAAATAACATATATATATCAATTTTTTTTTAAAAATCTCATGCCCCTCGAAAAAACGGGTCTTGTGCGGAAGTCCTCCCCGCACACCTAAAGAGCCGCCCATGTTTAAATTGAAAGTCCCCAAAATAACCCTGGTTAAAAATGAGGTTTTTGGACGGAGTTAAGCAATGTGATCAAAATGGCAACAAAAGAGAAAAGTCAGGGACCCATAGGAGAAAAAAACTATTTGGACTAAAATGGTAAAGTTGGACAAACCTCAGGGACTAAAATGACAATTTAGTAAAAAAAAAATAACAATCAGATCAGTAATAAAAAATAGAAAAAAAAGATACCATCAGAACAAAAAAAATCTTAATCGGTGAGATCTAATGATTTACAAGTCAATGTTCAACCCTTCTTCACTTTGAACAAAAATAATAGAAGTCCAGCGATACCATCTCTTGGTGGAACAAATCTGAAGTCGAACGCTTCGTTACTTCTAACCCTTAATCGGCTCATTTCACTTCAGTAGAACAAATCAAAATTCGATGGAACATATCATATATCGGATTAAGAAGCCAGAGGTCGAACAAATCGGGATCTGTGAGGTCGTCTTGTCGGGTATTCACTCCTTGGGGGTAGAGGGAGAAAACAAGAAGTGGGTAGAAACTAGTAACTTAGGGTTTTAATTGATTTATTGTTATATATTTTTTAAAATTTAAAAAATCGTAAAATTTAAAATTTCGGATATCGGCTATACGAAATATTCGAAAATTCTTAAAAACACTATCAGAATCTGAATCCGAAATTTCGGATAATTCGGATTCAGATTTTTTGAACACCCCTATCGTTGGGAAGAATGGTGTAAATTTGTATTGATGTAGTGTAGTTATTTGGCCGCCCGGTTTTCGAGTTAGTGTCGTTAATGAAGTTCACCTTTCAAAAAAAAAATGTTACGCTTTGAGATTGCTTATTTGTTAGGACAATAAATATAAATGAGCATCCATGATCACGCTTTATCTAACTTTGAAGTACAAATGAAGTATTCATGATGGTTGTAGCGTAATTAAAGTATTTTTTACCAGGACAATTATTATATATATATATATATATATATATATATATATATATATATATATATATATATATATATCAAAGGATGATGAATAGTAATTTCAATTTTAAAATAATATATAGTTTTTTAATATTTTATTATATTAATATATTTTTTAATATTTATTTTTAACTTTTAATATATTTTAATTTTTTTCTATTTACTTTTAGCTTTTAACGTATTTTTATTTTTCTTTTTCTAAAATCATATTTTCTTTAGCATTTATTTTGTTTTTCATAATATTTTCTTCTTTTTTTAAATTTACCTTTACTTTATCAATTAATTTGATATTTCTTTAATAAATTATGTTTGTTAATTTTTTCTAAAAACTTAAGTACGTAGTTGAGCTTACTTTTTACCCTCCATTAATATAAGTTTTATTAAAAACGAATTTATATTCAAAAATAAAGTATTTATTTGCTATCGTAAAATGATACAATAATAAACTGAACCGATTCTAACGGTTTGGCTTTCTAAATAGCATTTTACATTTTCAAATAAAGTTTGTTTTACATTATCGTTTGATCCGTTTCGCCGCAACGCGCGACTAAAAAAAACCTAGTAAACATTAATTTTGAAGTCCAAATGGCATTCATGATCATGCTTTATCTAACTTGACCAATCTTTTTGTCACATGGATTGGCAAAAAAGGAGATACAGAACTGACTTTACATTAAAGACAATGGCTCTTTGCTTTGCATGTTTCTATAGTCGCTAGCATTATTATTCGTTTGCTTTGTTGCCTAACTAGATTTATCACCCGCCGCGATGCGGCGGGAATTCATTTCATATGTATCATAGTTGATAAAACCTAAGTGTTTGTTACACCTACATTCCATAGGCACATCACCAAGCCTGCTATCAAGGAAATACAAATATTAATGGTAGAAAGTTGATCACAAATTAGCATATACCAACACCTAATGTACTAACACCTAGTGTGTTATGTAGATAAGTTGTACAAAAGGTATGCTTCTATTAAACGTTCTGCACGGTGATGGGTTGTTTCAGGTTTCAGCTTCATAGGCTTCATCATCTGCAGCCATCAAAAAAGTTCCTTTTTGAAGTTTTTAATTCGTCGTGCGCATGTTCCAAAAATCGATATTTTGTGCGATTATAGTTCACGTGCCTTCTTTGTGGCGCGGCTTGATTCTGCAGTAGTAAGGGAAAGAATAAATTAGTTAAAAAAAAGCTTGCTGCCCAACATTAACCAAGGGCCAATGTCTTCATAATGAAATTGTAAATTACAACAGGTGAAAGCAATTCAAAAAATGGTGCTTTAAACACTTATACCAAGGGCCAATGTCTTCATAATTGCTATGCTTAGTGTGTGTAGATGTCAGGTGATGCACAGGTCATGCCTATTGAAAACATGCACAACATGGTTAGTTCATAGTTGATAACACCGGATAATGACCAATAATGAGTACTGATCAAATTCCCAATAACACCACCACATAACACAATTCAGTTAGTTGATAACACTAAATACGTTTCATAGCTTGAGAAGAATAGCAAAACCACCAAAGACTTAAGGTTGATATGCTGGTGACTTGCACGCCATCATGCTATGGGTTGCTTTATCAATTAACACTCACCCAAAGCTTAAATGTTAGAACATTAAGACACCACATGCCCATCATTCATGTCTTGGATCTCTTTTTCTCTCTTACAGCCAACTCGAACACTGAGAAACCTTCCTTCTGCAAGCCAAACAAAGAGAGATTAGATGTGAAATAGTGGCATATTACTTGTTCAAAATAACCTTCTCATATGATCCTCTTATGAGTTTCACTTGTGACGGAACTATGAAGCATTCCAAGCATGAAATTTTTAGATTAATGGGTCACATTTTGAATCAAAAACATCTTAGTGGAGGTGTTTCATAAAGCACTGGGAACATCCCTCAAAACTGTCAGCAGATTGTGGTAATAAATCTATCATAAAGACATAAAGACAATTGGTCACTTTTTTATACCTGGGTAATTCATAAAGCATTGGGAGCATCCGATAATGGTATTAATGACCACTAACAATACATGCTAAAAAACATAGTTGTAACTTATACTTCGTTATTCATGCTATAACTTTAAAAAGACCACTAATCGGGCCGAATACCAATTCATACTAAAAAACATATAGTTGTAAGTTACTTCGTTATACTTCTAATTTGTTCTCCTTGGTTTTAAAAAGTATACCTCATGCGCACCTAAGACGTAAGGCAATCAACATACAACAGGTTGGGTTCAGACCAAAATTGGTAATTTTTTTATTTCAGTCTAAAAGAGGCGGTTTGATGTAAGCACCTTTTGTCCATATTTAACTTTTTTAATAAATAAATAGTTCTACTTATATCTTAAAATAACAAAGTTGATGAATCAGTGTCTCTTCTCTCACGGGCCACACGTAGTATTCATATTAACTGTAAAATATTTTCTTATTAAAGTCCACGTTGGCCCATAATCGAGAGACCTATCTTGACAAAGCCCGCTGATGCGTGTGAAGTGTTATATATATTAGGTGTATATTTTAAGCCCCTTTAACACTTATTTTTAGCCAAGTTTTAAATTTATAAAACACGATATTTTACTAACACTAAACACACATATGGGCAAGTGCACCCATCGTGAGCGTAGTATAGTGTTGGCAAGATACCGAGGTCGTCCAAGGACACAAGAGCTTTTAGTACCGGTTTATCCTCAACGTCTAATCAAAATAAAAAGTTTAGAAAAATGTTTTAAACTAAGAAAAATAAAAACTAACTAAAATGCTGAAAATAAAAATAAAAGAAAAAACAGATAGACAAGATGAATCACTTGGTTCCGACTCGTATCTAGTGTAACCTTTGATTATTTCCGCACTTTTGCACATATTTAAGAGATTATCTTAGTTATTGTAGTAGACCCCTCTTTTGAAGGTGACGTTACCCTCACCCCAGTAGTTTGAGTCAGCAAGGATACAATCCTAAAAGGGTGGATTACTGGAAGATAATTAATTAAGTTAGGCCCCGCTTTTGGCGGTGACGTTACCCTCGGCTAAGTAGTCTGAGTCAGCAGGGATACAGTCCTAAATAGCCGGGTTATAGTATTAATAGTAGTTAACTTATGAGGGGATCAAAGAGTTTGGACCCCCGCCATCCAATACCGTGAAGCATTGAAGGAGGTCCTACTAAATTTGACCCAGGTCCATTGCAGGACCTCTAAACGCTGAACAATGGCAAGACCTTTACCAAACCGTTCCCTTAACCCCCGACCAGGTAGCCAACATACCTCCATATAGACCGTGGAGATATGAATGGTGAAAATCTTTTATTTTATATAGACAGTAAAATAATGCCAAGACACCACGGACAAACGATAAAGAAATATCACCTTCAACATAAGTAACTAGTTATTAAAGTCATTAATACAAAACCAAATAAAAAGTGCAAAAGATTAGAAATAAAAAGTATTACACTAGACACTTTGTCTTCACCAAGTGATGTAAGAGACTTAGGCAAACATGGCCTTGATTGTCAAGAACTCTTACGATCAATCTTGGATCTCGAGACGACCCACACACTCTATGATGGACAATGGATGATGGTGGTGGATGATGGTGTTATGGTGGTGGTGGGTGGTGGGTGAAGTGTGAGAGAGGTGGTGTGCCAAGGGATGAGTTGAAATGAAACCAAGCACTCCTATTTATAGGCTGAACAGAAGGCTGGGCACGGCCCCGTGTCCGCTGGACACGCCCCCGTGCCTGTCTGACACTCTCTCTCTTCATTAATTATAATTCGCAATTACAATTAATGCGCCTGCTGTACTTTCGCCACGCCCCCGTGTTCACTGGACACGGCCCGTGGTGGGCAATAGAAGCTTCTATAGGTTTGTCTTTTCTGCTGCTTCTTGGGCACGGCCCCGTGCTGGCTGAGCACGGGGCGTGTTCAGTCTTCTGCTTTCTCTATTTTGCTTGGGAAGATGCCATTGAGGGGTCGGGCAGTCCACTTATGTTCCTTTTCTTGTATTTATGTTAGATTTAGCTGTCTTTTTGCTTCTTTTGTGAATTTGAGCTCATTTAATCCTGAAAATACAAAAGGAAGACAAAAACACTCTTTTTCCGACATTAGTACTTAAAAAGGGTTAGTTTTATGCCTCATTTAATGTAATTTATATGTTGCATTTTACACACATCAAATACCCCCACACTTGAACTTTTGCTTGTCCTCAAGCAAAACTCTTTAATATGTGGCTTACACTCCCAAATGGAATGGGTAGAAGAGAAGGTTTTGGGCTTGTCATAGAGTGTTGGGAATCCAAGATCTTTTTGGGTTTTATTTTTATCTATTTACAATCCTATTCGTTATGATTTGTTTAGAACGTTTCATAGGAGAAATTACTTATTTGGGCATAACATGCCTTTTTAAAATTCCATTTATACATAAGTTCACATACCTCACGGGAGAAATCACTCACACTCGGCCGAAGGTGTATTTTTAGTGAATCACTCGAGAGCGGCATGGAACTTATTCCTACCATAGGCTTGCCAAGCAATCAATCCTCCTCCTTTTTAACTTTTATACCTTTGTAAATATCAAGAGGACTTTGTGGGTGAAGGGTTAGGCTTGGGTTAAAGGTAGGTGGTTGGGTTAGTGGTTAGTAGAAAAATGGTGAAAAAGCGTAACAAGTGTCGGTTTTCGTAGGACTTTCTATTTTTGTAACTTTTTATTTTGATGAAGCTATTATTCAAACAAAGTTATTTTTGATGAACTTGTTTGTTTATTTTCTTTTGCTTCATCATCAACACATTTTTTTTGAACGATCATACGAAAAAACCGAACTTGTTACTAAAACAAATGGTTAAAAATGAAAAAGGTTTTGGTGGGTAAAAGGGTGTTTGGTTTGGTTTATGAAATGAAAAAGTTTAGGCTCAAAGGGGCTAACTAGGGGGATTTTTGGGTAGGTGGTAAAAAAAAAGAAAAAAAAAAGAAAAATAATGGTGTAGAAGAAAAAAGGGTTAGTCCTAATGCCTCTATCATTTACTTACTCGGGTTTAAGTTGATAAGGACCGGGAATGTATCGTCATGGCAAGTTCTAGAGTTGTAAGAACCAAGCGGCTATTCACACAAGAAACGAAAAATGAGCATTTAGTCTAAAGATGTAAATTTGTATGCTCAATAAAGGCTCAAAACTCACTTTTGTGGGAATGGGTTTTTATGTGATCAAGTATATATAATCAAATTTTAACTAAGCTTGTCATGCCGTTTCATAATTTTCTTATGTTGGTTCTTGTTATCACGACGCTCTCGGTTGTAAATTTGTAAAAATATAACCTTATTAATCTTATGATTCCAAACTTAAACTTTAGACAAGTAAAAAAATGAAAATTTTTGAAAAAATTTGGGGTGTTTAGCGGTTCCAATAGAGTTTTGTGTAAGGCTTGTTATTAGGACTTGCAAAATTTCAAGGTTTTAGCATCCCCCCCACACTTAAATTACACATTGTCCTCAATGTGTCCCAAAAATAAATTTTTAGGTTGATTAGATGTGTAAAATGGTGTTAAAAGCAAAGATTTATGTTACTGGCAGTCTGGACACGGCCCCGTGTTCAGGTGCCAGTAACAAAAATTAAAGAAAAGAAACAGAAGCCTGGACACGGGGGCGTGTCTGGTGAACACGGCCCGTGTCCAGTTACCTGAACTGGGCATTTTTCTGCAGGGGGTTCAGCACGGGGCCGTGTTGGTTGGACACGGCCCGTGTTGAACCTTCTGTAATGGAGAGCTTGATGCCGGGTTGCCTTGTTCTTGTGCATGAGGTCATTTTTCTCGTTCCCCTTTTCATCCCTTACCACCATGAGTATGGTTTATTTATTATGAACCATCCAAACTTTAAAAACCATTATTTCATTGCACTCATAGAGAGACCTTACATAATATTCCTAAAATAAGATAAAACAAAAACTTAACTAAATAGGTCAGGAGGTACACGAGGTTATCATAAAGAGTTCTACTATTTTAAGAAAATTTCGAGAATAGTTTCCCGATATAGTAGGACTTTTAGCCGAAGGATTCCTTCCCTAAACGTTGTTTAAAGCCATTCTTCGATCTCCCTAGGAAGGAAGAATGTGGCTTCATTTTCCTCAGCAACTGGTGGCTGAGGGGGAACATTCACCGGGACTCCTTGCACCACTCTTTGCGGAGGCTCTTGGTGCATGGCGTACCATTCGGCCGGAATGATGACTTCGGGCACCACGTTCCACGCCCTTTGGGTTATTATAGGTACCAAAGGCGGGGAGGCGAGAAGGTTTAACCTCTGGTGCAAGAGGTTTACCTCTCGGAGACAGCCCTCCAGCCCTACTGTTAGATGGTTGATACGGTCGACCAATGCTTCCTCCACTCCCGTCATTTCGTCAATAGCCTCCCTTAGGGTGTAAACATAGTTTACAAGAGAGTCTTCTGCTGTCGATTATCTCCTCCCTTGTCGGTTACTTCTTGAAGATGATCCGCTTGTTCTGCTTGCCATTTTCTAGGATGGTATGAGTGAAGATCCCAGGAATCTCTGTCTATTGAAGTGGTCAAAAATGAGCAGGAATCAGGCTGCATTTAAAGAAAACGACAGCGCACTGGACATGGCCCCGTGTTGGCTGGACACGGCCCCGTGTGCAGAGGAAATCCTGACACATTTTGTCCGTATTCTGACAAATTCAGCAGAGAATCTTTTAGATGAGCACGGGGGCGTGTTGACCTGGACACGGCCCCGTGTCTGGAGGCTGTCTTATGGAGTTTTGTTACTTCTAAGGATCTCGTCGATATCGGGTGGTTCCTTACTGGTTGGAACAACCCCAAAGTGCCTAAGATACCTTAATTGTCCTAGACTAAGGCGAGAACGCAAGAGGTTGTCGGTGAGGGTAATTCCTATTTTCATTCTAGGTGGACAAGTCCAACCCTTTCCCGGGCTCTCGTTAAAGAAGGTGTATGCCGAATCGCTCAGGTCTATGTATGCATCAAACGAAGTCGATGGAGAGTCCTTCACGGCACAATCGGCACAGGGACGACTATCGTCCACGTCTTTGCTAGGTATGAAGGTATTTTTGGGAGCAACGAGGTTGTCGGAATGCGGTTCCAACATTTCTTCATGGTCATCGTCTTGGGGCGGATCAATAAAGTCCTTCCTAAGCTCTTTTAACCAATTTAGAATTAGCTTTTCTAGTTGAAATAACTCGTCAAGGAGCATTTCCCCTAGAATATCTGGCTGGGCGCATTCGAGGGAGAGATAGTGCTTATTTTTACTTTCGCCCCTCTTAAGGTTATAGGGAATCGGTGGGTCTAGGTAGTGGGGCCTATAATTTAGAAAGTAACATTCTAATTCTTTATGTTCGCCTCCACATAATTGACACCACGTACCATAAGAGTGCCGAAAGTAAAAACAATTACTATCACTCATGTTTATGTCAGAAATTACCAACCGCCGGGATCTAACGGTTCTGTTTTCAGTAAGTGAATCTTGGGCACGGGGGCGTGCTGAGTGAGCACGGCCCCGTGTTCAGCTTACTGTCTGACTTAAAACAGGATTGCCAGTTCCAATGATTTAGCACGGGGGCGTGTTCAGCGGGCACGGCCCGTGCTGAGCTCTGCAGAAGCTGAAAAACTAAGAAAATCCTAAAAAATTAAAAAGAAAAATAAAAATATGATTAGGCCGTTGATTCCTAACTTTCTTAAAATCCTTGTGTCCCCGGCAACGGCGCCAAAAACTTGATGCGTGTGAAGTGTTATATATATTAGGTGTATATTTTAAGCCCCTTTAACATTTATTTTTAGCCAAGTTTTAAATTTATAAAACACGATATTTTACTAACACTAAACACACATATGGGCAAGTGCACCCATCGTGAGCGTAGTATAGTGTTGGCAAGATACCGAGGTCGTCCAAGGACACAAGAGCTTTTAGTACCGGTTTATCCTCAACGTCTAATCAAAATAAAAAGTTTAGAAAAATGTTTTAAACTAAGAAAAATAAAAAACTAACTAAAATGCTGAAAATAAAAATAAAAGAAAAAACAGATAGACAAGATGAATCACTTGGTTCCGACTCGTATCTAGTGTAACCTTTGATTATTTCCGCACTTTTGCACATATTTAAGAGATTATCTTAGTTATTGTAGTAGGCCCCTCTTTTGAAGGTGACGTTACCCTCACCCCAGTAGTTTGAGTCAGCAAGGATACAATCCTAAAAGGGTGGATTATTGGAAGATAATTAATTAAGTTATTAATGCAATATTATGGTAGGCCCCGCTTTTGGCGGTGACGTTACCCTCGGCTAAGTAGTCTGAGTCAACAGGGATACAGTCCTAAATAGCCGGGTTATAGTATTAATAGTAGTTAACTTATGAGGGGATCAAAGAGTTTGGACCCCCGCCATCCAATACCGTGAAGCATTGAAGGAGGTCCTACTAAATTTGACCCAGGTCCATTGCAGGACCTCTAAACGCTGAACAATGGCAAGACCTTTACCAAACCGTTCCCTTAACCCCCGACCAGGTAGCCAACATACCTCCATATAGACCGTTGAGATATGAATGGTGAAAATCTTTTATTTTATATAGACAGTAAAATAATGCCAAGACACCACGGACAAACGATAAAGAAAGATCACCTTCAACATAAGTAACTAGTTATTAAAGTCATTAATACAAAACCAAATAAAAAGTGCAAAAGATTAGAAATAAAAAGTATTACACTAGACACTTTGTCTTCACCAAGTGATGTAAGAGACTTAGGCAAACATGGCCTTGATTGTCAAGAACTCTTACGATCAATCTTGGATCCCAAGACGACTCACACACTCTATGATGGTGGTGGATGATGGTGTTATGGTGGTGGTGGGTGGTGGGTGAAGTGTGAGAGAGGTGGTGTGCCAAGGGATGAGTTGAAATGAAACCAAGCACTCCTATTTATAGGCTGAACTGAAGGCTGGGCACGGCACCGTGTCCGCTGGACACGCCCCCGTGCCTGTCTGACACTCTCTCTCTTCATTAATTGTAATTCGCAATTACAATTAATGCGCCTGCTGTACTTTCGCCACGCCCCCGTGTTCACTGGACACGGCCCGTGGTGGGCAATAGAAGCTTCTATAGGTTTGTCTTTTCTGCTGCTTCTTGGGCACGGCCCCGTGCTGGCTGAGCACGGGGCGTGTTCAGTCTTCTGCCTTCTCTATTTTGCTTGGGAAGATGCCGTTGAGGGGTCGGGCAGTCCACTTATGTTCCTTTTCTTGTATTTATGTTAGATTTAGCTGTCTTTTTGCTTCTTTTGTGAATTTGAGCTCATTTAATCCTGAAAATACAAAAGGAAGACAAAAACACTCTTTTTCCAACATTAGTACTTAAAAAGGGTTAGTTTTATGCCTCATTTGATGTAATTTATATGTTGCATTTTACACACATCACCCGAAAATAGTACAAAGCCAAAATCAAAAGAAAGACTCCATGTTACAACTTACAACTGAATTGACGATCCTTTATGCGTTAGTCGGAACTCGAACTCTTGTTTCTTGAAGTCGCCTAGCAGCAACCGACTCATATTGGCCCCAACAAAATTTTAACCTTTACCCAGCTCTCAGATGAAAACTATGATCAAATATATGTCCAAAAAGCAATTATACAAAAGAACGTCGTCATCGGAAGTAAGTGCTTGTAGGCTTGTACTCTGTGTTGTGGCAAAGAAGTAAAATACACATACATAACCCAAAGGTAACACAATGCTACAGATTTGTATTAGAAAAGTGTAAAACCCAGGATACACTGGGTCTTCTTGGATGAAGCACTGCACTCACCTACATCAACATTACATATATATTCATCACCAAAACAACCCATTAAAACAATCGTTATTACGAATTTACCACAAAAAAAGAACATTTAAACCCTACCTCCTAAGATGACGAGTTCGAGCGCCTTTCTTCCTGCCACAATACTTTGGTGCAATCCACTTGAATGAAGTAGTCCACGTAGTCATACTACTCTTGTTTATTTTTTTATGGATTGTCCAAATAGGCTTCCAATATAAGACAACATAATTGGTTAAACAACAATAATCATTTAAGTCAGTTAACTTTTATATAATTAAGGTTTGATGACATTCTTAATTATTCCATCCAAATTTATCATTTTATTATATTAATTATATATTAAAATCTATATAAAACAGAATCAACAAACCAGATCATAATTATTCCATCCAAATTTATCATGTGCAGCAAAATCATTTCTCTCTAGTGCTCGGTCGCAACCCAGGTTAAACTGATTTCATTAAGCCCCACCCTAGGACTTACTACTTAACACATAACCTATACAATTAGCAGCCGAATATCACTAAGCCGCAATTATAATTTTTTTTATTAAACCTGACATAATCAATCGCCTTTCATCAATCAACAACACTACAGGTGATAGAACAAAGTTTTAAAATGAGTTTCATTATAAATCACCAAGTGCTTGATAAAGATCTTGATCACTCATATCTTGTAGAACTTGATCCTGTCAACAGAGTTGCAAGTTCTATCATCATATATCCAAATACCACCACATCAATCCCAAAATTTCAAGGAAACATAAACTTCATCTCAAACCAACGTATTGATTATAGAAACTAATTTTTAAAGACAATATCATTAACTATTAAGTATCAACCTGATTTTCAATCCATAGAACCTAATTCATGGATAGAGGAATAGATTTCTCCAGCAACAAACAAACAATATTCCAATAATTAAGCCTAAAAACATCATATATAATACAATAATACAAAAATACAAAATCACAAAAATAAATTCATAAAATCATAATTACGCACACAAATTATCATAATATTATTCTACAAATCACAAAGATCTAAACTACCTTCAGAGACAGTGTTCTGAATAACGGTATGATCATTAACACCTTCTTCTTCCTCGATCAACGACTCCATAAACTCTGGTTTATCAAGTGAGAGGGAGACTTTGGAGAGGAGGAACCACTGGAGGAGAGAGAAGATCATTCCGACGACTGTGCAAGTAGTCAATCTATCCATTGAAGGGACATGCAACCAAAAGAAACACCGTAAAATAACCAAAATTTACCAAAAACATGAAATTAAGAATCGAATTCAGAAGCGATACTGACCGGATAATCGATTGATGGAAGTAATAGCTTGCGCCGGAACCCTAATCGCCGCCTTATCTCCGCCCCTGCCCTCTTTCCCTCTCTCTCATATCGTTTTGATCTCAAAGACAAAGGATCGCTATCTCAGTTCGCCGATGCTGTCGGCAGTATGTCTTCTAGAAGCCATAGCCGGCGGATCTGGTTTCAAGTGACGGAGGAAAACGATGAAGACCGTCTTCTGTGTTGTAAGCCGCTGCCCTCCGTCGGTCGTCCACCGTGCCTACCACCTCTCTCCCTTCCTCTGTCTAGATTATCTCTCAAGAACCTGTGTAAAAAGTGGTATGAAGAAGCCAAATAGCAACTGATATGTGTTGAGGGGGAAATCAAACAAGACACAGTTGAGTGGCAGAAACGAAAAGTTGAAAAGATTTCTGGCGCAAGTAGGCGATGTAAATTGATATATATAATAATATGTGACTATTACATTTTTTTTAACGGGAATGATTCTCACGTGTAAACTCATTCGATGCGGGGCTATGTCCAAGATCGACTCTTCGACCGCCATGAGACTGTACCCCTGATGTGCGGGAATCGGAGGGAATCCGTAAACCCCCCCCCCCCCCCCTCGGTCAGGTTCGAACTCGGGATTAAAGCCCCGATTCGTCTCTTTACCCAGATGTCCGTCGAAAATGGCCCGAGCTGGAATCGAACCTACGTCTCCACTAGGAAAGGCATGCCTCTTACCACACTACTAGAAAATACATTTCTCTTGACACGCAAACAATGACACGTGCATATTTTATGACATTAAAAAGCGTATGTCAAGAAAAAAATGTTATGGTTTTACAAAAGTCAATATATTTATAACACACTTTTTTGTTTGTCATCATTTTAGCGTCATAAAAAAACAAGATATATCTTGAAACGCGATTAATGACACACTTATTTTATGACATTTAAATGTGTGTCAAGAAAAAAATGTCATGATTGTACAAAATTTAATAAATTTATGAAACTGTTTTTGTGTGTCATCTTTTTAGCGTCATAAAAAAACGATTATATAAACATAAGGGTTAATTTGCTATAGCAATTATTGTTTATGTAATTTGGACATCATGGTTAATTTTCAATAGCAAATCATGGGAAACACTTGAAAGCTATTAAAAAGAAAAAAATGCACGGACTTATGAAAAGTGATATATATCTAATATATTAATTAAAAGTTATATTAATAATGTCTCATTTAGGCTCATGAGCTGGGTTGAGCTCGGGCTAGTTTACTTAACGAGCTTATTTTTAGGTTCAAGCTCGTTATAATTAGGCTCGTCATGGTGGTTTTGGGATCGCTACAAATAAAAAGCCATTTAGTGGCATACACTTTTAATAACATTTAGGTTTTGTGCCATTACTTTAGGTTTTTAATGGCACTTTGCATATGTCACATTTAGTTAGCACACACTTTTAGTGGCATTTAGCTTTTATGCAACTAATTCAGGTTTTTAATGGCACTTTGCGTATGCCATTGAAAATTTCCATTTTTCCTTTCTTTAAACTCTTTAATATACTCCCCTTATCTTTAAAATTTCTTCCTTTTCATACAACATTAACTCCATGGACTCCCAAAATTTCATCCCTCTTTAAAAGCTATTTTACCAAAGGGGCAGTACTCTAACGCTATCTGCTGTCTTTCTTTAGGGGAGGTCACCAGTTAAAGTATTGTTTGTGACAAAATTTCATACGAGAGCTAAAGATTTTACCATAGTTGGCGTTTTGGCGACGAGTTTCCTCTGAAATTGATAACGGGTCGGGTCACTAGCTCTGTTTGTGATCACGTGCGTGGGTGATATTCTGCAAATAAATACACACGGGTGACCGGGGTTTATTGAACGATAAAAAAATCCTAGCCACACATCTCACTAGCAACTTTTTATTATTAATCTTTTATATTTCATTTCATTATTATTTATTAGTGAATTAGTGAACCCACACTAGATTATATAACTATTTTTTTTATACACACGCATACCTTCAAATCTTTTGTTAAGTAAAATTTTATACTGATTTGTTTAAATTAAAGTTAATTAAAATATGAAATTATATTATAACTTATACGAAAATCATTTTAATATTCTCAATTCTAAACTTAAAAAAATTCATTTTAATATTCTCAATTCCAATAAAAGAAATTCATTTTAATATTCTCAATTCTAATTGAGACACTCCACTCATCTAAAATTATTGAAGTTCCCTCCTAATTTTCCCCCTAAAATTTCATCTAAAATTATTTTCCCCAAATATTTAATCATCTAAAATTATTAAATTCCCCTGCCCAATTTCCCCAAATTCCCCATCATTCTCAAAACCTAAACATTTAGCAAATCCTACTATCTCTCACTGTTTTAAACTTCCCTGCCGCTTCGACTCTGAGATTAGATCTCCACCATGATGACGAACACAATTATCATGACATTGGTAAGAAAATTACCTGATTTGTAGATTTATTCACGTTCTTTATTTAGGGTGTTTGGTATGAATCAGGTCACCATTTGCGGGGAAAGGTGGGAAGATATACTATAGCCATGATGGATTGGCATAGATTCATTTACTCGCGGTGGTTCTTTATCCGTCGAGCATCGCCACTTGTTACCATTGGTATTGATGGCCTTGTCGATACAAGGTAAAACTTGAAAATTTTGGTCCCTCACATTACCCTTTGAGGTTTTATGGATTTTTATTTTTTGGTTTTGATTTATTTAGGATTCTGCTTGCTTTTGATTGTTTCATTTTATTTTTTACATGCATAAAGAAATGATGGTTTTCAAGCATTCTACTGTATCCATAACATCCAAATCTCACACCTAAGTGTGTTATTTGTGTTGGTTTTGACTAGTTAAATTGTTCAACACGAACATGACCTGCATTTTTATTCGTCTAAACAATATTAACAATAACCCGCACACACTAAAAATAATGTAACCCGAATGGCCGAAAATGACCCGTTTAACCCAATTTGTCTAAACAGATTGAATAGTAATAATTAAGTTGCACAAGCCTAATTGGTAACTTTACCTTTATCAATGAATTAGTTATACTTATTATTTTTGTGAGTTTTAATATTCCTAATCCCTTTTATAGTTACAGTTTTGTTATTAATTTCCATAGATATTTTGTTAGTTGTAGCAAGTAATGGAAATCGTAAGGTTCATGGTTGTGCACTAATTGTTACACCCGCTAAAATCAGAATTGGTGTGATCTAACTGGTATCTTCATTGCACAGCGGAAGTATGTAATGCTAAGACTTTTAGAAAGTGAACGCATGTTGCTAAGTACTCGATTCCCCATGGGTTCTCCTATTCCAATCGTGCCATTGTTTGAAAATGCAACCTGAGAAAGAACATGCGAAAAATCAACATAAAGTTGGCGAGTTCATAGTTTGTTTGAAAAAGATTTAAAATAAATCTTTTTAATAACCGATTTAAATAGTATTGAGAAAACGAAATAAAACCATTTTTCTCGACATGTCAACTCAAAACTTTGTGTTTATAAAACTTTGTATGTAGGACAATCCAGTCCCTAAGTCTTCGTGCCACGCACAGGCATAGGTAGGCCTAGCCCAAAACAGTCTTTGTGCCTTGCACAAGTAAGAATGGGCCTAACCCATTTAAGTTTGTAAGCAGGACCAGCCCGTCCCCTTACTTGTATATAAGTCAAAGTTTGTAAATTCATGTGTTTGTGAGTTTGTATCAAATGAATCTTAAAAGAATTTGAAAGTTTGAGTATTGAAAGCTGGTGTGTAAAGTGTAAATGAATTTAATGAGTAGCTAGGACATTAATATGTGTGCCGACATAGGAGACACTCACCCCGATAGACGATTTTATGTGTCGATTACCCTCGACTAGGACACAAAAGCACTCTAAGTGGTCTCACAATGGACCCGTGAGTGGGGCTCGCCCGTACCCGATAGATCTACCCCTTTTGTTCCTTGGTTCTCAACAGGATTAATGGTGCCTAAGTTTGGCGCATATTCGCACATGATCCGATATTTCATTCCATAGCTTAACCAAACCATAGTTAACATGTATTCCCCCCCGAGAGATTATAAAATCGAAAACGTTTAAAAGAAAAGGGGGACATGAACCCACTGGGTTGTCTCATTGTTCGTATGTAGACCAACCCAGTCACGTCGTTGTAACTAGGACAATCCCGTCACTAGTCATGAAAATCATGCGCGTTTCGAAAATACGCGTGTGTTTTATAAAACTGGTATGTTAGCATAAACCTTTTGTAAACCAATATGTTTGTCCACTTAAAGTTTAACGCTCAACTTTTAATTTTTCAAATTCGTGATATGCTTAAGGTAATATTATACTATTATACCCATGTGTCCCATTCCAAGGCATACCCATGCGATCAAGGTAAGCACAACGATTCATCATAACAGGTGAGTATACTGATGGCATCCTTTTTTATTTACAACGTTAGACCATTGGTGACAGGTCAATACTTTCGTACAGCAGAGCGACCAATGATTGTGCCCAACGAGGGTGAGGCAAATACCATTTTGGTACGAATTTGGCTCTTTGAGCATTGGGAATTTTCTCATTTTGAGATTTGATTCCTTAGGGTTTTTGTCCTCTTGGGATCTTTTAAGATATCATAACTGTGTCTAGGTCTTCATCTAATCTGGATGCAACAGAAGAACAACCAAGATCTCCCCGGATGATTCAACAATATAAAGACCTAAAACCTTAGATGTTGGCTATCAATCAATTTAAGAATTAAGACCATAAAATTTTACACCGTTGGTATGTTACCCACATGGTACATAGTTCGTTATGTTTATATCACTTAGTATCTTTTATCATTTTGAGCGTCAAGCCTATCGACATATCGCAGTAGATCCTAGTCTTTTCAGCTATGACACCTTACATATATTAGTCAAACTCTTTAACACGAACATTTATTTCATTTCCCATATCATGAAATTTTTCTTTTTGGCTTTTTCATTATTTATTTTTCTCCCCCTAAAACAATGCATATTTACAGCAAACTCTTTTTGGATTCTTCTAAGTTTGCTCCCCCTAAAATATATATCTGTCTCTCTCTCTCCCCCTAAATTTGTGCATAAATCTTATATATATGTCTCTCTCCCCTTAAAATATATATTTGTCTCTCTCACCCGCCAAAACTTGATCCAAGAGGCTCTAGTTGAGTGCCACATCAGCCCAGATTCTTTCATTTATAATTTATAATAGATAATAGATTTTCACAACTTTGCTACGAATTTTGTTACTGATGTAATAAAGTAATTTTTATTAAATTTGTTTTCTTAATTTTGCGACAGATTTTGCCACGGATATCATTTGCAACGAAATGAATATCTGTAGCTAAACCGTAGCAAAGCGTGCCCCTAGCTAATTCATAGCAATATTTGCAACCAATATTTTCCGTAGCAAAAATCTATAGCAAATACTATTTTTTTATACTAGTGGTTGATTTGTTTATTCCAATCTATCACTTCAAAATTTCTTTCAAATCCCAGTTAAAAAAGTACCTTATGCTTCTTTGTATAATTATGTATTTATTTGTTTTTCTTTTTCCTTTTATTTTATTTGATCTGATCATAATGATGCCATTTTTTCCTCGTCACCACTAAATCCTTTTAAAACTTTTTCTTTCCCGCCTCCAATTTGCTTTGACCAATATCTTACGGATTGACTAACTCATTTTTCATCGATATCACATTGTACCATCCTGAATTGCTCAGGTAAACACCGGTATCCCCTCGTACCATCCTATATTACTTTGGTAAACACCACCCCTCTCGCTAGTTATTGCACTTTCACTCAATTTGCTCATATTGATTTTTCCCCTGGTTTACTCACCCAACTCAAACAATTTTATAGCCCTTATTGAACAAACCTGTCTCGAGTTCATTGGATTTTCAAACAATCATAGGTTTGTTTAAGGTGGTCGATCTTTCTTAACAATCTCGCAAACATAAAAACCATTCATAATCTCACTGTGAGTAGCAGGTATGTGAATGATATCTCCCATATCACAATTTCATCTTCTTCGGTGGTGGTTCAATAATCTTTCGATCGTATGCGCTTTGATACCAATTATTAAAGCAATTGGATCACAAATACCAAACGTATTACAATCGATTTTATGAGAAACGCTCTCACGACTCTTTTATTCTAGAAATCAAACCAAATATATTACAAAACTATTAACTCCTGCCACTTGTCATAATCATATCATGACTCCTGCCTAGATAAATATACCAACCAAACTTATCTAGACTTTATCGATAAACATCACATTAGATAAACAAATAATAAATTCAAACTAACTGTATTAAGATTAAACCCAACATTTACATGTATAATTAAATATTTTAAATCTATGCCGTATTTTCTACTTCCAAAAGGTGAACACTTAGAAGCATTTGCTAAGTTCTTCCAAATCCCACAAAGGTAGATCATCACTTTCCATCGTAGAGTGAGAATGATAATTAACAGTTTGATCATTTGAGGAGTGATTATGACTATGGTCGGATTTGGTCGCCGTGCTCTGTAATGTCAATGGAGGGCTAAGATGAGTTGATGTGCTTGTATCATGTTCGTTATTTTGAAGAGGTTGCGAAATCGGCAGTTTCTCATGTATCATAACTCCCAACGGCCTTCTGTCAAATGCCCTCAAACTATTTGATTTTACATAAACTCGGCACAAACTTAATTCTGTTATCACCTACATTTTATTAGTTTTCATGCCATAAAACAAAATAGGTTAGAAGTGCATGGATTGTACAGGATTTAACTACCTATATAAACATAACTAGAAAACATGAAGATAAAAAAATGGAATGAAAGATAGATTACACTAGTACAAAAGATATTCCTTTTTTTTACATTCAACAAAGCCTGGCCACCCTATTATACCCATGGGCAAAAGGCCATCCATGCCCACGATCGTAAACAGCGTTGGTGACCCGACCTGTCACCAATTCCAGAGGAAACCCTTAGTCCAAAGGCCCACTGCAGTAAACCGCGTGGCTCACGCATGACATTTTGTCACGAACGTTGGCGACCTCCCATAAATAAAGTCACCAAAGTACCGCTAGAGCACTACCCATTTTATAATTACCGAATGATTGTAGGATAGAAATTCCATTAGAATATCACTTTCCCTAGGGGATGTGTTTTACTTTGGTTTATATGTTTCTAATATAAACAATATTATGAGCTGTTTTTTACAAATATGTATTGTCTTTTTCTTGAAAACTCTTAGGACTTTATATAAGACCATTCCCTTCTTTTCCCCTTCGCACCACTAATTCATATTTTTTTTATCAAGGAATTAGAACTTCATATACTATTGTGGGAAAAAAATTAGGATTGATGGCCACAAACTTACATTCAAAGGCAGTGTTTGATTGGGAGGAATATAACGGTCGAATTACCTGGATATCGCTATTGTGTGGAAGAGATGGCCATTCAAAGCATGAAGGATGATCTGGATAGTATCTGCTTTAAATGAAACTATATAGATGTGTAATGGAGTGATTCTTTCGACTCGCGTACAACTCTTAGAAGTGTTTTAACTCTTCTTTTTCTAACATTAGTAGTGATTTGAATGACCGGTAAAGGGAACTCTAGATTATTAAACACAAGAATATGTTTGTATTCCTTAAGGAATTTTACAACAAAACAAAAAAGAAACCTTGGAGATGGTATTGCTTGGGAGGTTTGCAAATGATGCACCCCACCCTATTTATACTACTTTTCCTAACATTTAAGTGTGTTATAAATTGTTCATAATCTTTAGTGTTCTATAGAAGTCCATGCATGATTTTGGTATAAAATATATAGCAAGTTCTAGATAATTCTATTAGTGTATCCATGTGAAGATATCTAAGGATATATATTAACTTTCCCATGATCCATCTAGATACCTTCACACTTATGTTGAATAGGAATTTTGTAGAGTATTCAACATATTTACAATCAGCTCTTGATACTTCTAGCTTGTAAAAGTTCTAGTTCGAAATTGTGACTTAAATTTACGCAAGTTGTGACATACTCTCCACCTAAACCTACAACTTCTTCACAATATTTATTTTGTGGCACTTGTAATATTGCCCACGATTTTCCCCAACGTATGCACTTAACTTCCCTTTGACAATGGCTATGGTCAAGATGTGCTGATGATTGTTCACCTTGGAGTGTTTTCCCCGCATGACATGCACCATTGTTAACACCATATTTTATATTACTTGGTTTGGTGACTTTGTTGCCTTTAGTGTTGGAACTGATTTCAAGTCGCATGGCTGATATTACAATAACATGATGTCTAGTATCTAACTCCATAGTCGTTGTGCAAACTCAAATCGCATCTATGATGCATAGAGTGCATAAAAGTGTGAGAAAAGCTCTAATCTTTGAGAAGAAGTTACATCCCTACATGAACTTGTAGTACTCCATTTGTGTTACTAATTGGTTCAACATTACTTTTTATAACCCAATCATAGCCTTTAGACCCCCTTAGCATACTTTTTGTTAGTTTGCTTGAAGTCTCTATTCCCGATATGTTTTTTTAAAGGTGAACACACGTACCCTATTAGGATTGCTCCTAAAATCAAACTAATGCCCACTTTATAGGATATGACTCACACTAATTTGGTACGGGATAAATATCTCTTGCCACGAGGCCAAGAGGCTTTCGGCCTATGCTTGCAGCTTTAATCCTTCCATCTCACACTTTGATACTAATACCTAGTCTTCTGGCTTCCCACCCCAAGATGAAATTAGAACTCACTTAATTGTCAGCTAACACCTTTGTGGGTTATTCGTTTTCTTTTATGCATACATTTATGTCCTTTCCTATTCATCTTACCCATGGTCATCATTGGGCTTATGTTGTTTGTCTCACACTTCGTTGAATTTGGGACCTTCTTAATATGTGGTGGTGGAGTTGCGAAGTTGTAGTTGCATTGCTCCTTAGTGTTCCTCCTCATTTACATAAGACCATTCATTTATCATTTCCACCTTTGCTTGTAGGTTGGCTTTCTTCTGACATTCGCGTGGAGTATATAGTTCATCACATAACATAATTTGTGCATGAATCGTTCTTTGCTATTCCTTGGTAGCTTTCACACTTCCTTTAATGTGATAGCATGTCAATATGGTCAATAAATTTTCACCTATAATCAGTATTAAAGAAAGTTCTTGGACATTTCGTCGCTCCAAGTTAATTTCGGCCCATGATCGTAAACCACCGATAAAGTAAGGAAAATATATTTTAGGTATTATATCTAAAAATTTTAGCACAAGACATGTAAACTCTTTGATGCTACTCCTTTATCTATGATTACATAGCCGAATCTTGGCCTGATATTCAAAATTTTTTGAATTTCAGTGATTTCTTTTATGAAAGCAACCTAAGTTTCATGAATATGAGCAAGTGCCTTTGCTGGTTTTGCTTTGTTAATAGAAGGTTGGAGGAAGAAATGCCAAAACCTCAACAAAAGAATGAAAGTGATAAGAGTCTT
Source organism: Helianthus tuberosus (assembly GCA_030545235.1). NCBI lineage: Eukaryota > Viridiplantae > Streptophyta > Magnoliopsida > Asterales > Asteraceae > Helianthus > Helianthus tuberosus. The sequence goes on from CM060387.1 coordinate 123,688,444, forward strand.
ACAGGAGATTAGGCTTCGGAATTGACTAGAATGATTCCATTCCCATGGTTACCTTCACTATTGTCTCTTTGTCTTCTAGTAGTCTTATGCTCTCCAAGTGGGATTTAAACCTAGCACCAGATAGTCTATAGCTGTTTGCTCTACCACTAAGCTATTGAGAAACACCCGACATGAGGAAGTCGACTAGCATTCCTTACCTGATGGTGTACATGCCACTTTCGATTTTTGGTTACTTACGACACCACCGTAAAGCAATGATGTCCTTCAAGAATAGAACACTCATCTAGATATTCTTTGCATCATCTACAATGTCCAGAATCTCCAAATATTGTCTAATTCCGAATGGAAGTCATGCACATCTCATGCCTCATGAATTCCCCATGAATGATGGACACTAACCTTTGAAGAAGTATAACCTATGTTGTCACCTACATTAGTTGGTGCATGTTTACAAACACTGAGTTCACTTTATAATTTCTTGAAACTCCCATGTAAAGTTAGCAAGCTCCTTCTCCATATTGATTCTTCTGTGACAGTTCCTTTATGAACATCTCCTTTATTTCATTCTACATGACAACAATAGCGAGTTTGAAATCTTCCCTCATTTCGGTGAACTCGTTACCTAACATATCCGATTATTGTAGCAAGTTACCAACATGTGTCATGAATTTGTCGACTTTTATCTTAAATTCGATAATGGACATAAATGTGTCCCCAACCTTTGTGTCCATGCTTGCTATCAACTCTTTGAACTTCCCGATCCAAATTCTCTTCTCCGATGGATCAATGTGTTATGATACCATTTGTCACCGGGTGATTCTTTCCATTGTTGTACTAGACTTAGATGTTTTCAAAGTGTATTTTAGTAGCGATTCAAACGATTAGTAAAGGGAAGTCTACATTCTTGAATGCAACAATGTATTTGTATTGCTAGATAGCTTTTACAAGTATGCTAGAAACTTTGGAGATGATATTGCTTGCGTGATTTGCAAATGATGCATTCCAACCCTCTTTATACTACTTTACCTAACATTCAAGTGTTGTAGATTGTTCCTAATCTAGGGTACTGTTGTATACAAGTCCATGCATTATTATAATCTAACATATCAAGTTTGATCTAGATTATTATATTAGTGTATTCATGTCTAAGTATTTCTAAGGAATTATCCAGAACATATCTCCACATATGGCATTAATCCATAACTTTGTGTATATCAATTCTTGATGCTTCAAGACTGGCCAAAAAAATTTAGATTCCGGGAGTTGCTATTTAAATTAGACGGGTTGTGATACATGAGTAAACTTGTGACCTTAAATGGTAGATTCCGGGAGTTGCTATTTAAATTAGACGGGTTGTGATACATGAGTAAACTTGTGACCTTAAATGGACATATAAATTTTTTTTGAATAGCAAATTATGATCACTGACGGACCACTGAAGTATAATTGTGTCACTAGCAGAATCACCCTATCATATCCATCTCCACTATGCTATAGTGCTCATACACAAATTAAGGAGCAAATCCAATATATCTGGGAAAACCCTCCTTTGTGAGAATCGAACCCAAAACCTAATGGTCTCAAAGTCTTATCTTACCCTCAAGATGCCACTAGGTTATAATGTCATTAGCGGACATATAAATTATTGAACTTTATAAAAGAACGTATCCGATTCTCCTGAATTATTGTAAAAGTGGGTAATTCCCAAAATGGTTTGTATGGACGACATATTTCTAAACGTGTTTTTTTTTTTTTTTTTTTTTTTGTACAAATGGGGTGTGGCCACTAATTCAAATGAAGTCATGCAAATTCGTTATTGCAAATATATAGCAAATTCAATGAGAGAAAAAAAAAAAAAAAAAACCTAACACGAAACTGATATTTGAAATAACAAATTCATATTTTAAAGTTTGATTTTCTACTTTTTTTTAAACTATATATTGCATACAATTTAATCTTCCCCAAATATTTATAAAATTTTATATTTCAGAAGATCTAAGACCGTCTCTATTAGATTCCTTAAATAAACCTCGCATCCATATATAATTTGAGTAAAAAAATTAGATTTTCAAATATGATTTCACTTCATTAGAGTCTATGGCAAATGTTATAAAAAAACAACCTACTTTCAGTTTTTTCTTATAAAAGTCCTTCCACTTCTTTTTACACTAACAAAACCAACATACGTTTTTTGTTTCATGAAAGTCCATCCACCTTTTTCGTACATAAAAAACTAATATACTTTCTTTTTTGTCTAATAAAATTCCCCTAACCATTTTTATACATAAAAACAACATATTTTCTACTCTTATATCATACAAGTCTCTTAAAATTTTAATCTTTAACAAAAGAATCTCTTAATTATAATCGGATGAAATCAAGAAACATTATTTGACAAATTATGTTAAATTTTTTAACGATTTTAAATTTATACATACCATTTATATGTTATTTTATTTTGAGTTATGTCATGCACGCACGTAAATTTTATTATATTGTTTTTCGAATAATACTTTATTCTCGTCAATTTATTGAACTTAAAATGGAAAAGAAAAGACAAACATTAAACATACTTTGGTTTTCTATGTATCCAATTTAAAACTTTAATTTATCTCAACTTTTTTCTAACCTGATAATATTAAGTAAATTATAATAATTCAGAAATTCGTTCAAATTTAACATTTGTTTGGACTTTTACATGCAAAATGTTGTTTATGGATTTTTATAAGACAAAAATGAAAGTATGTTGGTTTTTAATGTGTAAAAAAAAGTGGAAGAACTTTTATGTGAAAAAACAGAAAATATGTTGGTTTTTATGATAGTTCCTCACAATCTATAACATAGTAATAGAGTAATAGTAATGAAATTTAGGGACTGAACTCTCATTCTATACAGGGACTTACTAGTAATGAAATTTAGGGACTGAACTCTCATTCTATATACAGGGACTTACTATTTATTTGTCATTCGCAGAATCATATACTCTCTGAGTTAAAGAAAGAGATGTGTTAAAAGGTTGATGAACAAAATTTAAATATGAACGTTTTAGCTAAATTATTGGAATAGATAATAAGACAAGGATTTCAAAAGATTCAAAAGTACTTAATGATAGATACAATTCAGTAAATTTTACATCAAAAGTACATTCAGAGTTTTAAATATCAAATATTATAAATTATAAATTATTTGATAAAAAACTAAATTATATGTTAAATAAAAATTTGGAAAAGAAATAAAAAGAAAGAATTTTAATGTGAATTTGTTGTTCAGATCATGATTTATTTTTGTTTTTTTTTCAATTAAAGATATTTGCAATATCGAACAATCCAGTTGAATTACTTTTTTTTCAAGGAAACAACAAATTTACAAGTTTTAAAAACAAGATATTTGTACAAACATTTTTTTTCGCCTCTCTTAACAAAATTTCCCCTTTAAAAAACTATTTTGTTTTCGTCAATCATCTTTAGATCAATTGGTAGAAGACTTGTATTTCCCTTAAGAGATGCAAGTTCAACTCTCACTTGGTGTAGAGTGAGGCTCTGGTGGGCAGTAATAGGAGACCCAAGAAAACCTGGGTTGGATCCTTGAGCCAAACGGGTTTTGCTAATAATTTCGCAGTCGTGCCTATAGGCGGGTGAGTTACTGGGTTTTCCCCGGATATGTGGTGGACTCGAGTTACTCTCGGAGTACTCCGTTTGTCCAGTGAGTACCCAAGAGTGCTCGGGATTGATTCTATTAGCCGTTAAAAAAAATATACTATTTTGTTTTCAAGATAATGAGGTGAAATGATAAGAAAGTGTATCTCCATTGTCTTAGAAATATCAATCTCGTTAAAGTTTATTGGTTTAACTTATTTTCTGATCTTAAAATATGTTGGGTTAATCAGGTTTGGTTTGCGGGTCACACGGGTCGGCACGTTATCGGGTCACGGGTCCAACATATGGGTCACGGGTGTAATTGGTAATGGATCATCCTACTTAGTCTTGGGTGTCCAAAAGAGTAGGAGCTATTGGTTGTATTTTGACTTATCCATAAGCATATACGTTAGATCATGGATGGGTTCAAGTATAGTTGGTCAAAAGAATTTGTTAAGGTTTACCGGTTCTTTAGGTGGGCTAGAGAAAGTGAGTGATGAGCTGCTGGAAATAAGGAGAACCACACGTGTTATTTTCTCTTTACATGTATTTGGCTTTAGCTATAAATAGGATAGAAGTATGTTATTTTTGTAACCCTTTTTCTGTGATTATCGAATACAGAAGAAGCTTTTCATTCTTTCTTCTGCATATTCATATTTACATCTATATAATTGTGAGTGTGAGTGAGGGACCTGAACCAACAAAATATACAATATTTTATGGACTATGCATGGAAACCTAAAATTTCAAATTATTTTATGAACTGGTTTTCCATCTTCCAAAATAGAAGTCGTGGACAAACTCAATTTGAATTACACTATATTGCAACTTAAATAAAATATCAAATAAGAACGAAATGTGTACCTTGGGATTTCTGTTTGCGGATTGATCTTGAAAAGCCTTGTATTCATTCATCTTCCATTTGGTCTTTGTCCCTGTAGGAGCTCTACCGTTGTAGAAAACCATGGTCCTCTTGATCCCAATGGCGCGATTACTAGAAGAATAAACAATGCTCAGTGAGCCGGTGGCTTTCCAGTAGCCGGAACTAGTGAGGCGGGATGGTCTTCCGCCTCGCGCTTCTTTTTCTTGTCTGGGAACGAAAAAGAACCACTGCTCGGTGTCTCCTTGACAACGCTCTCCGGCATATTCTGGTTCAAAAGTATTCTACGTGAGACCATAAATATACACATATAGAATCACACAAAGTTAGTATTTCTTTGTCTTAGGATTTATACTCAACTTTGTAACATGTCTTTGCGAGAAATACACCAATCACTTTATTGCATGAACACCAACTAACAAGGGTTTTTTTTTTTGGTTAAATAGGTTGTTAGGTTCGAGAATGTATTTCTAGGTGTTTTTCTTAACTTACTCTACTTTAAGTAGTTTGCTATCTGTAAGCAAACTCGGCAATTTCGCTTAGAGGCAGGAGAACTTCATAGAGTTTTTCACTAAACGTAACTAATTTGTCACCAAACACTATAGAGTTTGCTTGCCACCCGAGCGAACTTGTCGTGTTCGTTTACAGGGTAGTGAACTGACTAGAAGTACAAGACTTACAAAAACAACAACTAGAAGTACAAGACTTACAAAAACAACAATTAGAAGTACGAGTCTCGTTCCTAAAAAAAAGTATAACAAGATAACAAATTGTAAGTTTGCAACAGGTTTTTTATGGGCCCAATACTATTCCTGCACCAACCAAACTCATACAACCTTTTAAAGATAGGGACTATGATGCAAACCCTAACTTTCAAACGGTTGTTCCGTGCAATCTCAAATGACCGTTTTCAAACGGTGTGGGATTAGAAGGAAACGATGCGCAATAGCGTGCACCATTTTTTATATTCCAAAACGAATCAAAACAAATATTAAAGGACAATGAAGTACTAACGAGGGAGGTCCCATGGGTAGAAATCGTAAACATGAAGCTGAGGTATGACTCTATCGATACATTGCTGCAATCTGTTTGTTCCTGGTTCTATCTTGTGCTTTAAATAGAACGATATCAACTCTTCTTCTGTTGGGTAAAATCTAAACCCCGGAGTCACCATTTCTTCGCCGCAATCTTGTTACCCCTAGTTCGGTTTTCAAACTAGCAAATATGAGCAGTACGTAATCGGGCTAGACAAACCAGTTAGTTTTGCAGATTAAAGAGAAATACTTTGAAAATAGTTGGGTAGGTTTATATATATAGAAACACAAGCTAGAAAGGTTGGTGTGTGGGACATGCATATAAGCCGAGTGAAACGAGAAAAAACGTACACCAAATTTCCATGCATTTGCTTGGAAGAATCTTTCTTGTATTTCCTCAATCAGTCAATTTACTGTGTTTATGGCCATTCCCAGCGATTACGCTATAGACGGAAATTCCACAATAGTATTTACAATAATATCGAAATAATAAAATAAAATTCACAAAGTTACGTTTTATTAGGCTATGGGGTGTGGATGGGGCCCCATTGGGCTTTATAGGTGCCAACTAGGAGCCACGTCATCGCCATGTCAGCATGGGGGCTTTATCATGCCCCCCTTTAATTTGGAGGGTGTGGATGAAGCCCCGTGCCATGATTACCTAATTATTTTTTTTAAAAATATTTTTTTAAATTAAATGGCAATTTTAATAACTACAAAATTAAAAATAAAAACATAATTTCATCTAAAAAAAAACATTACATACTAGAAAAAAAAAACATAACATAGTAGAAAAAAAATACAAGTCATAAAAAAACATAACATACTAGAAAAAAAAAGGCAACATAGTTAAAAAAACTACATATATTTGGCCCGAATTTGTGCCTTACGAGCCTCCAAAATGACTCGGTCCTCCTCCGATACATGTGACAGATCCCTTGCGAGAAAGTCCATGTCTCTCGCAATTTGTTTCTCCATTTTCATTTTTTGTTGTTTTTCCCGAATGGAGATTATTTGCTTCAGATCTGCCTGGAACTCGGTAATCTTTGACGGGCCATCTGATTTAGTAGACTTTCCACGTGCCTTTGCCTTGGCTTTACTTTTATCCCTACCAGTTGGACGAGGCAGCTCTTGGGGTTCTTCAAACTCGTCAGTTTCCTCGTTTAGATTAATTACTGTACGAGCATCTGACCCAGAAGGTTCGGTGGTGGATGTCGATTTGGACCGTTTGGATCTAGGGCGGGTTGGGTCGAACGGTGGCACAAGGTGCCACTTTGGAGATTTGCGAAGAAGCTCCCATGTGGTTACTAGGTTAAACATATGTCCATGTTGCATTCTATACTGGGTGTGGGCTTCGGTCATGATATCGACATCATTCGCACCACTTTTCCTTCGAGTGTTATTGACGAGGTTATTGTATATTCTACCTTCTTTGTCGTACGTTTTTCAGTCTCATCCTTCTTTTTATGGCTTCTTTTTTTGATAGAAGAGGATTCGACTTGGGTTTCGGGAACGTAATCCGGTTCGCTTGTGTGTTGGGCGGGTATGTTTGGTGGTGACATGTTTGGCGGTGACATGTTTGGCGGTGACATGTTTGGCGGAAAAAAAAGGGGTTGAGAATAATACCCGAAATATGGAGGAGGCATCGGTTGAGTGATGGGATGAGGAGAAGTTGGTGGTATTGGATAATATCCAAACTCCCCCGTACGCGGGTCTCGGCGATAGCGGTCCTCTTGCTCGTTGTTTTGCAAAGTTTGCCAATACGGATTGGTCGGATCCCATGGGTTGTTTGGGTTGTTAGAAAACATTGTTGGAAGTTTTAAAAAAAATGAAGAGAGTTGTATAAAAAAGGAGGTAGAGAGTGAAAGGAGGTAGAGAGTTGTATAAAAAAAAGGAGGTAGAGAGTGATTTATAGTGTAATTTTATAAATAAAATAAAAAAGTTTTTTTTTTTAAATTCTGACCGTTCAACGGTCCCAAAATTGAAAATGCCTCGGTCCCTGTGCGTTACCGCTCGCCATAGCGGTGGCGGAGCATGTATGGCGCCCCGGCTATGGCGCCGGCGGTGTGGGTGAATTCAGGGGGGGGGGAGGGGGGGGGGGGGGGGGGCGCTATGGTGGTCGATGTGGCGGAAGGGTGGCGCCCCACACCCTCCAGCCTTAGACCACCCGTAGTGGTGAACAAAAATAACGCCCCCACCATGGGGCATTATCCGACACGTGTCATCCTAGTCAGCGTTGGGCATTATAGCAAAAGTGGCGTAGTGGGGCATTATCCCTATAACCCCCATGCAAAAGGATTAAAAAAAAAAAAAAAACTAAATTCTTATTGGGTAGTCAAAACCTTGGACCCCACCATGTGGCCATATGCATTTAACCTTCTTCTCCCATTGGCCAATGCAAGAATCAAATGGGTAAGTGCAGCGTTTTATTAAAAACGCCAAAACCAAATTTCAGAAATTTTTTTGAAAAATAACGCCTAGTGTAATGGTAGGTTGGGCGTTTTCGGGCGTTTTTTTTTGAATTTTTTTTTTAAAAAACGCCCCACTACATATGGACTTAGGGTACCGCAGTAGTACGACAGTGAAAAATTATCAAAACAGAATAGTACCGAAACTAAAAACCATAACACCATCGGGTATGGGGTCGGCTCCCCCCGTCCCGGCTCATCGCAGGCGTCCCACACTGGCCCCCTCCTTGACGTCGCGGCATCGGCATCAGTCTTCGGACTTTGGGGACGGGCTTGTTTATTGGCTGCTTATATTTTGGTGGCCTCCACAAATTTGCTATCTCTCTCCTTGCATGGTACAAGTAAATCAGCACAAGGTACAACTCTCTTGGGTAGTCAAGTAGTCTTTGCTTTCCCTCCACACCCTTGGATAGTCCCCAAGGGGATGGTTCTCCACCCCTGCTGAGGTTGCGCATACGTGACGGGTAGTCTCTTTGGGGACTAAACAAACCATACCTTATGGTCTAATATTGGTTTGAGTTTAGGGATCTTTTATTCTCTTAAACTTTATATAAATTCCAAACAAAATATGAATTTAAATTTTTAGCCAACGTACTTGGGGCATGTTTGGCTTAACTTATTTGCTCCTTTTGCAAAAGGACTTTTGGCAAAAAAAAGTCAGGAAATCCTGACCTTTGCCTTAGAAAAAGAACTTTTGCCCTAAAAAAGGAAAGGCAAACACTTTTCAAAAGTCCTTTTTGGCCTAAAAAAGGACTTCTACCTTCAAAAAAAAAAAAAAAAAAAAGGAAAGCCAAACACCCTCTTGGTCTTTATAAGAACTTATGCTACTTGATTTACATGGTTCTTGTCGGTTGAGAAAAATTCCAGGAATAATTTGATTCATGCCCATTTCATTTTATTTTATTTTATGATTATTGAAAATCATCATTTAATTCTATAGATTTTTTTTTCACATCGTAACACGCTTTATTTCTATTAAATAACATTTAATTTCGGTGGTTATGTAAATTTTCAACAATAAGTGAATTTCTATTATTTTTGTCTGAATTGTATGGAAAATACTATCATTATAAATATTATATATATATATAGGGGAAGTTTCATTTGAGAATAAATTTAATGTGAGAAAAAAAAAAAGAAATTGTATATTAGTAAAATACTATTTCATTTATAACTCATATAATTAATCTTTCTCTTTTTAATTTTTAATTAATTAGTCAAGTAATCATTAATTAACCTACATATAATCTACAAAACCTACACATATCAAAATTTTTCTACATATACGCTATATATTATAGAATTTTGTCCTACACAGTCGAAATTTACCCTACACACCTCGAAATATATCCTACACAACTCGTAATTTATCCTACACAGCTACTAATTTATTATAGAGTGAATTGCAAGGATTGTCCTTTATCTTTGTACCCATTTGCAGGCGTTTTCATTTATGTTTAAAATTGAGAAGTTTTGTCCTTTATGTTTTCAAATCATACACGTTTTGTCCTTTAGCCCTAACCCAGTTAGATTTTTCAGTCAAATCTGGTCATGTGCAATGCACATGAGGGTAAAATTGTCTTTTCACCATATTCTTTAAAAATACATAAAAAAGAAAAAAAATATTATATATCATAACAAAACCATCTTCTTCCCCAAATCAATCTCATTTCAAAACCCTAATTTCTCTTCAACAACCTACAACAATTCTCTATCATTATCTATACAAACACACACACATATATATGATAAACCTCTATCTCTATCACAAGTCACAACACACTATCAGTCTAACTACGGTACCACCACCACCACCACCTCCACGCAGCCCACACTGTCTCTTACCACCACTAAAACCCACCACCAACACCCGCCCCCGTGCCACCACCTTCACATATTTGTTTAGAGGAGGCATAGAATTATTTTTTTCCATATATATCGGCAACAGGGGACATAAAGAAAAATATCATATATTGAACCTTGGATTCTACGCATACATCAGACAATAGGGGATTGGCTATTATAAATTATTAGAGGAAGGCAGGCTGGACGCACGAAGACATTATTTTAGGAGGAGGCGCTACTGGACGAAAAGGAATTTAATTCCAAGAAGATATAAAGGGCTGCAACATCGAACAGAAGGAGATCAGACGCACGTATCATACTCAGACGAATTTAGATTTTTATTCGGTTATGGTAGTGTGCGTTTGTATAGATAATTTTAGAGAATTGTTGCAGGTTGTTGAAGAGAAATTAGGGTTTTGAAATGGGATTGATTTGGGGAAGAAGAGGGTTTTGTTATGATATATAATATTTTTTTTTCTTTTTTATGTATTTTTAAAGAACAGGGTGAAAAGACAATTTTAACCTCATGTGCATTGCACATGACCAGATTTGACAGAAAAATCTAACTGAGTTAGGGCTAAAGGACAAAACGTGTATGATTTGAAAACATAAAGGACAAAACTCGTCAATTTTAAACATAAAGGACAACGCCTGCAAATGGGTATAAAGATAAAGGACAATACTTGCAATTCACTCTTTATTATACAATTTAAATTAAGTTGTTTTTTTTATTTGGAAAAAGTATATATTTTGAAAAGGAGTTACAAATTTAGTTTAGTTAGTTATTAAAGGGGAAGAACACATATTAATGATTTATGTAAGTTTACTAATATACCATTATATTAAAGTTAAATGCAAATGTTAAATGAAGTAAAATGAAGCATTCTTATTGTTTGAAACTTCTTCTGCTTTCTTCTTACAAAAAAAATCTTCTCATTTGAACCCTCCACACACACACGCGCACACACACACACACACACACACACACATATATATATATATAGAAAAAGTATATCGTACATTACGGCTTAACGTACTTCACGTACGATAACATGCGTGATTTGTTCTATAACATGCATGATTAATATTTTCAACATGCGTGATTATTTTGTTTCAACATGTGTGATTTTGGATTTTTGAGTTATAACATGCGTGATTTTAAAATGAACGTGCGCAATTACCTGTCGTACGTGATGTACGTTAAGCCGTAATGTACGTTAACATTCCTCTATATATATATATATATATATATATATATATATATGGGAGCGCTAAAATGAAAACCACATCCAATTGTAAGTACCATGAGAACCACTCTCAACCAATAAGATTATGACAACCTAAAGGGTATTTTAGTCATTTACTCAAAATGTCAAATATTCCCTCTCTCTTCATTAAAGTCACTTGACTTTAAATCTCTCTCCTCTCTCCTCTACTAGCTTATAGTAAAAACAAATTTTCATTGAAGATCGAGTAGTAATATAAAAAGATTTATTAATATCTATCTGCTCAATGTTATGTATCTTTTCTTACACATTTTTTAATGTCATAAGACCATGTGTAGTGGTAGTGGGTTATAATGCCCCCACCATGGGGCATTATCCGACACGTGGCGTCCTAGTCAGCAATGGGGCATTATAGCAAAAGTGGCGTAGTGGGGCATTATTCTAATAATGCCCCTTCCAATCATTAAAAAGAATAATAAAAAAAACAAAAAAAAACTAACTATTTATCACATTGGCCATGCCCTCACCTTGGACCCACTCCCAATTGCAACATGCAATTGTGTCAGAACCATGTCTGCTCCCATTGGCTAGAGTCCAATTTTTTCAAAGATGGGGCATTATCCAAAAGTTGGTTTAGCGTTTTAAACAAAATGCCGGAGTACAATTTTTTCAAAAAAGTTCCAAAATAACGCCCTATGTAATGGAAGGGGAGGCGTTTTTGGGCGTTTTTTTTGAATTTTTTTTAAAAAAAACGTCTCACTACACATGGTCTAAAAGTAAATAAAAATCAATAATAATCTGTTCCTTGCTAATAATATATTAGTATAATATTATAAGACAAAAATGCCAAGGTAAATGGTTACAAATATGATTAAGTGAATAAAGATATTTTGTCACGACTTTATATAATAACATGCAAACTCCACTTTGCAGTCTCTGATTATCAGAAAATTTGAGGCAAACCCCGTTTTTTCAAGAATCCACTCATTTGTTTTGATTTTTGTTTGTTGGTTTTTTATTTTTTTCCCCAGTCGATGACGATAACAATATATCTGAGACACCTATCGAGTTGCGATTTCTGGGTGCGTTCGTTTTGGGTAAAAAAGGTTTTAAAAAAGTTAAAACCGTAAACTTTTTAACGTAAACCGTAAACTTTTTAACGTAAAACGTAAAGTTTTTAACGTAAAACCTAAATTTTTTAACGTAAAAATGTAAAACGTAAAAAGTTTAACATAAAACGTAAATAGTTTAACATAAAACGTAAAACGTAAAAACGTAAAACGTAAAAAGTTTAACGTAAAACGTAAAAAGTTTAACGTAAAACGTAAAAATTTTAGTGTAAAACGTAAACTTTTTAACGTAAAACGTAAAATGTAAACTTTTATGTAAAAACTATTTAACCTAAAATGTAAAAAAATTTCTACGTAAATTGTAAAACGTAAAAAACCGTCTGATAAAACGGCGCCTAAACAAGGGCGTTAATACGGGGCATAAAAACGCCACGAAACAAAACGGGACGTAAAAAACGCCGCGTTAAAACGGGACGTAAAAAACAGCGCGTTAAAAAACGACGCTTGAAAAATCCGAGCGTAAAAAACGGCGTGCAAAAACGACGCGTTAAAAAACGATGCGTCAAAAAAGCCGGGCGTAAAAAAAACGTGCAAAAACCGGCCCGTGAAAAAAAATTGTTTTGTTAATAAAATTTGAATTTAAAAATGCTTTTAATAGAAAAATTATGTTTAAAAATAAAAAGTAATATAATAAAGCAAAAAAAGTAATAAAAAATAATAAAGATAAAAAGAAAAAAAGAGTAATTTTACACTACCCTTTTGTATTAAAATATTAAAGACACAATAAGATAAAATGATTTAATATTAATTTTAGTTACTTTTAAACTTATCAATCCATCTTGTTGATCTAGTGGCTAGAAACTGTTTCTCATGGTTCTTACAACTTGAGATAGTTTTCATTTTAGCGCTCCCATATATATATATATATATATATATATATATATATATATATATAAGGATATATAGAAAACTTATTTGAGGGAAGAAAACATAGTAAACTCTATTTGTGACCATTAATCTACGTGATCTAATGGTTGGAAAATAAGAGGCATTATTGATTTAATTTAATGGTGCTTATCATCTAACAAAAGGACACTAGAGGGTATTTTGGTAAAAGGAGATAGCAACTAGTACAAACAAAATCATAAATATCTATCACATCACCTCTCTCCATCTCTCTCTCTTCCCACCTTCCCTTTTCTCTTTCTTTTTCAAGTTCTGATAAAGAAGATCAAAGAAAATTTTCTAGGGTTTCTTTGAAATTAATTTATTGAAGGTTATAATAATGGTTGGAGTGGCTAAGCGATTCATACGAACACCATTTGGAGCAGGCTTTGATCTTCTACATTTGAAGCATCGATCGAAGGGTGATTATAGAGAGAGAAAGTTGCTGCCATAGAGAAAGAACCTACAATCTTCATCATGTTCATCTAGAACACCAAGAACACACGCACAAGTGTGAGAAAGAGAAGCATGTTTGAACCTAAGTTACCACGATTTTAGTGAGAGAAACAACAATCTTCATCGTGTTCATCGGACGGATCTAGATCCGATAAGTATTTTAAAGAGAGAAAGTTGTTGTTTTAAAGAGAGAAACAACAATCTTCATCATCTTCATTTGGAACATCAAGAACACACGCATAAGTGTGTGTGAGAGAAGTAGGTTTGAACTTAATTTACCACAATTTTTTAGAGAGAGAAACAACAATCTCTTGCGAGTTTTATTTTGAAAAATCATTTCACACTTGATTTTTGTGTGCTCAAAGTGTTCTAGTTAATGGGTAAATGTTTATGTAGTTTGCAGGTTTTTGTTTTTGTTTTTGTTTATATTTTGTGTTAAAATCATTTTGAGTTTTTGATTGTAGGATCGTTTTCACGACCAAACGAGTCGTTCAGAAGAGTTTTTACTCAATACGAGAGGCGGAAACAAACGTATCAAGTTAATTCAGCTTGTAAATCACTTTAAACTGTCTTTTGATTGATTTAACAACGTTTTACAGCGAGTAGACACTTCGGCAGCACTTCGGCTCTGAAACCGGAAAGTTACAAATGACAAGGCACCTCAAGTATTTATAGGCTGTGGTATTTCGCACGAAACAGTACAAACGAAATCAGTTTCACACGAAACAGTGATTTCGTGCGAAATAGCCATGTGATTTCGTGCGAAATAGCTATTGCCTATTTCGTGCGAAATCAACCTTTTAACATGTTTTCTCGTTTTACGTGCCCTGATCTATTTATTCTAATACAAGACTCGATACAAGACGAAGTCGACAGACGTATGCACCAACAGACTCCCCCTCGGATGTTGACGAAGTCTTCAGTGTCGAGTCTTCAATCTTCAGTCTTTATCAGTCTTCTCGACCTCTCCGAAGTATCTAACAATGTAAAGTATCCTCAATCTCTGTCTTCTTTTCATCTCCAGGATATCGACCTGGCTCTAATCTCTTTCTAATTCTCTTGATCAGATCTCTTGATTCCTTAAGTTCATCAGCATCATCAGCTTGCATGAACATCAGATCCAGGATCAGAACTTGACTCTACATTCTTCTATCCCAAGATCTGTGACTGGCTCTTACACACTACTGTTTCCTGCACAAATCTCTACCTCACAATAAGTTTCACAAATTTAAAATTTAACACATTTATATATCACTTGCAGGTATTAATCAATCAATAAATGATATTACAATATTAATCTCTGATGAACCACTTGTAAAAATACCATTTTTCAAATTTAATTCTTTTTTCAAACAGACTCCCCCTTACTTGATGTCCATCATGTTTAGCACTCGAAATTTTGAAAATCAGCTCTCCAACATCAGTTGTCGAAAATCTTTTTGAATTTTTCAAAATTTATGCTAAAACACACTGAAAATCTTTTTGGATTTTTGAAATTAAAAAAATTGCAGTAAAGAAATATTTACAGACAATATTTTTGTGAGTTTGTGTAAGATGATCATATCAGATTTTGAGACCAATCACAAACACCGTTAAGCTTTAAACATTTTAAGTTCTAAACGATTCACTTAGATTGTCAGTATACTGATCCACTTAAATTTTCACACAAATTTCAACTGTTTTGAGATACGAGATTAATGTTTTAGAGACTTAAACTTATTCGCGTGTCCCACCTCAGAATATACTCCCGTATCCAGATCCCAATATTCAGTCTTACAGATGAGTATACCTAGATGATATTTGTAAGGGTTAAAATGCGAGGGCCATGAGAGCTCAGGCTATTGCTTCCTCAAAATCAGAGAGATGATGGCTTCGACTTTTGGTGTGTTCCCTTTAGAGAATCTTTTCTTCAACAGCACATGATTAGCATTTTTCAATGTTTCATCATTTTTTATGCTGAGGGGTGTGCTATATTTCAAGCAAGCAAAAAGTATTATACGGGGATTAGGCCATTGCTTTCGCAAAATCAGAAGTCCCGGGATAATACCCCAGATATCACTAAGTATAAAGACCTAGTATCTCAGAAAAAAGGACATTTCAAACAAGATTTCGGGGGTTACCCATATATCCAAGAGATATTCCCCACGAGATAAGTAAGTTTGAAATTTAAGTTTATATCTCGACACAATCTACTAAATGTGCAAAAATCTACTGGCACATCATCAGTGAGATCGTTTATCACTTTTTAACTTTCCAATTCTTTAGCATGCTGTGATAGTCCACTGATATACTATCATTTCCTCTTTTTCACGACAAAACTCATTTTTGATTTTATCAGGTTTTCAACTTTTTCAAATTTTCAAATGTTTTTGGATTTTCTGAAATTTCTTACTCCCCCTAAAATGCAAAAGCATTGAAAAGAAATATTTGAAAACAAACTGTACAAATAAAATGACACACTGATGTGAATTGCTTCAAATCGCCATCCACTTGGCATAAACAATCAGAACTCCCCCTTACAACAAACTCTTTTCCCATTATGATTTCAAAACACTTAAGTTTGTTTTAATCAAATGGTTTTTCCGGAAAATTAGTTTTGTTGATTTTACCACTTGTAGAAATGGGGATTCATTCATCACTTTGTTTCTCAACCACTTGTATGAAAATGAAATCAAGTTCAGCTTAATGACATTGATTAACCACTTGTAAGTTTAACCAAAAACCACTTGTAAAATATAACAATATTCAAGAATGATACTACCACTTGTAGGTCAAAATTTCACAGATGTGAATTTCTCAATAAAGATGCCGATACCTGCTCCACACTTACCAACCTGGAAGCTCCGACAAGTCAGGTTTTTCAGTTAAAGAGATTCTCCCAAGCCTGACAGACCTTGGGAGATTCCGAGTTATCAACACTCGGTTTCTTTCCTTTCATTTTCTTCTCATAAAATTCATTCACCCCTTTGACCTTCCCATTAATCATTTTTCCAAAAATATGTTTCACTTTTGAATTAAAAGCTTTTTCAACATCAAATTCTTTCTTTTCAGAAAAGAATTGATTCGAAATCTCAACTTTACCAACTTTTTGTTTAAAATTTTCTGCCCTCAATAGTGGAAATTTGCATCATCCATTGGCGGTATTGATTTTTCAACTTTTGGTTCAACTTGTGGCTCCTCTGACTTTGTGGAATCAGATTCATCGCCAGAAAATAGCTCATCTGATTTTGACGAATCAGAATCATTGCTAGAACTATCATCAGATTTCTTAACGACCCACTTTTGGTTGTCAAGATTTGCTTTTCTTTTGTAAAAACCTTTTGAACATTCACCAACTTCAAATTTCGAATTTTTGAAAACTATAAAAGATTTGGTTGGTGGTTCATTTTCAACCATCTTTTCTTTCAGTTTAAGAGAAACTCCATGTTTTGTTTGGATTGCCTTTGAATAATTCCTGGCAATATGACCAACTATTTTGCATTGAAATCAGGCTCTCGTCTCCTTCTTTTCTTGAACAACATCTTTCTTCATTTCTTCTTGCTTCTTCGCAAGAAATTCTTTGTTTGTATGCTTTCTGAACAATTTCTCCTTTTCTTCTTCAGATGATGTTCCTGAAACAAAAACAGTTTTTGGTTTATAAGTTTTCTCATTTTTATGATTTTTCGGTGGAATAAAACCAAGACCTTTCCTTTTGAAATTATCGTTATGGTTTGGTTTCTTTTGAAAACCAGAACCAGAACTATAACCCTTTTTCTTGTTTAAACGTTGTTGAACTCTTGAGGTGTAAGGTTTAGATTTTTCAGAAAGATTTACATCTTTTATTTCAGAAATATTAATTTCTGTTATTTTGAAAACCTTTTTGATCATTTCAGTTTTGACCCATCTTATTGGAAATTCTTCATCAGAATATAATTTGTCAGAATCATTCAAAGTATAAGCCACTTTGAATGTTTCATCATTCAAATTAGATTTTGATAACAAAAACTCTTTATTGTAAACCTGTTTGTCCAGTTTAACAATTGGACTTGAAGTTTCAGAATTTGACTCTGAATTTGACTCCAACTTTGACTCCTCGGTTTCATCTTTATCCAACACCTGATCGATCACTTTCTTTATTAACTCTGACTCATGATCAGTATCACACGAAGTGAAAGTAACATCAATATTGTCTGGCAAATTTTCTGAAGACTCAGACTCCCACTATAAGTTGGTTGCCTTTTTAACTCTTTCCGAATTTGGATTTCGTGGAGAATATCCATTTTCGAGCAGAGGCGAACACTTTGTATAACTGGCACTAGGTTTCTTACCAGAATTCTTTTCTTCAGTATCCTCATCTTCAAATGCCTTCATGCCTTCAACGGTTGGATAAATCCTGTCAATAACATAAGAAGTACATGAGTAACTTTTTAACAACCTATTTACTCTTTCTGTTTCAATTCTCTGAGTTTCCAATTTCTGTTCAAGCACAGCACACTTGTCAATGTAATTGTTGACGATTTTCTGCTTTGTCATGAAAGCTCCTTGAAGCGTCTTCATAGCTGTTGCTTGTTCACTGCTTTATTGATTGTACTGATTCATGGCTTTGTTTAGAACATCATAAGATTCTTTCAATCTGTTCATGTTGTGAATCAATGTACTGTTTTGCTTTTTCACTGCTTCACAATTTTCACATTTCACAGGAATCTTTTGTGCATCAGCTTCTGCTTTAACTGTGAAAGCTGGAATTTCTTTTATCTTTTTCTTTATCACTGGACCTTCTTCATCATCACTGCTAACTTGTTTTTTAACTTTCTTCTTTTTCTTTCGAATTTTTTCATCATCACTATCACTTTCTTCCATCAATCTTAAATGCTCTTCCATTCTTTTTGCATAATAATCATCATCATTATCACTGTCTTCAGCAATTCGAGCAACAAAAGCTTTGGCTTTTAAAATCTCTTTATCCGGACAGTAATTATCCCAGCTAAAATTTTCCCAGCTAAAACCTTCTGGTAATTTTTCATCATCTTGATCTATTATACCATAAAGAGCTCTCTTTGATGACTCTTCGATAGCCTTCTTAGCATGCGCAGTTTGTGGTTCTTGTTGATGCGACTGTTGAGCAACTTGATGATAAATTGCTTTTCGATAGTAATCATTGTTGTTGAACGGATTTTGAGCTCCACTAGCTTCGCGATTTGTGCACTCTCTCTTGAAGTGTCCTGTTTCCCTGCAACGAAAACAAGTAACTTTAGATTTATCAAATCCTAAAGTAGAAACATTTGCCTCACGGAAATCATCTCTTCCCGTAATTTGTTTAAACTTTTCAGCTCTTCTCAAAACACTCGCAAGCCACCATTTTATATCCATCAACTCCATCTCCTCAGCATCAATCTGATCGTAATCCTCTTTAGTCAACATCGGATTCCCGATTGTTCCTGCTACTAAACTACCATACGATTCTAACACAGTTACCAACAAAGACATGTGACTTTTTGCAACTTCTTCTGAGTAATCTTGAACATTTTCAAGGTTTAATGCAATGTTGCATTGAATAACTTTGCCATTCTTTGTTGTTGATAAGTTTGGATCAAATGATGAATATGAAGAAAATCCCGTTTTGCTGTTTGATCCTTTAGACGACCCTCCAGACGAACTCTTAGCATTAAATGCAGTCTCAACCTTTGGTGACATGTTGGTCTTGTCACTGATACCTCCTTTGTAATAAAGACCGATATCTTGTTCACCATCAAAATCTTTCATTCTGGAAATCTTTCTTTGTTCCATCTCTTGAGCTTCCAGTTTTTCAATGAATTTACTTAGTGTTAAGTTTCCAAAATCCTTTTTATTCCTCAACATCATAAGATAAGTTCCCCAAGTTTCATGTGGCAACGCATCAGCCAATTTTTCAATCAACTCTTCATTATCCTTTGTGATGCTCACCCTCTTCATGTTAACTAACAGATTGCAATATCTTTCGATGATCTGCTTAGTACTTTCAGTTCTCAAACCACGAAATAAATCGAACTCTTTTTTTAACAGTGATTTTTTATTCTTAATCATCTCTTTGCTTCCAACAAACTTCGATTTTAATGCTTTCCAGATTGAATATGCTGTTCCATTGTGTTGTAATAAAACCAAGATATCTTCTTTCACAGCTTGATGCAATAAGCTAGTCATCATCTTTTCATCTTTGTATTTCTTTTTATCTTCAACACTAAGATCTTTAATTGCAATAACCTCTTCATCATCATTCACCAGTCTAACATATTTCGTTTCAACACATTCCCAAGCATCTAAGTAATTTGCTTGAACCCAATTCTCAAATCGTTCCTCCCATCCTTTATACTCCTCGATATTCATGAGCTTTGGCGGTTTTTGCATGGTGCCCGTTTCGTTTTCCAACATTGTATTTTATGCAATGCTAATCGGAGTAGCAAAGGCATTATAAAATTCTTCTTCCATGATTCGGTAACAAATTTCACAAAATCAGCTTTTCAAACGAAATAGCACAATTCAAACGAAATGAACTTTGGTGCGAAATACACTGGTGCGAAATAGCTCTTCTTCAAACGAAATACTGATTTCGTGCGAAATAGTTCAAACGAAATGCCTTCAGAAGCGAAATGAGTGGTTTCGTGCGAAATAGTCAAACGAAATACCAACTTGGTGCGAAATGAAGTGGTTTCGTGCGAAATAACTGGTTTCGTACGAAATACCAGAACTTTCAAACAAAATGAGAAAGCTATTTCGTGCGAAATACTGCTGATGTCATCAACTCGGCCATGATTTTGTCAAATTGATCAGGTTTTAGTCCAATTTTAGGTCCAATTCTTTCAAGGCTTTGTTAAAACACAGTTTCGTATATAATGTGAGAAATTCAAGTCATTTTGACCGTGAAATCTTGTTAATTTTGAAAAAGGTGTAGAAATCAAAATTGCAGCTGAATTGGTAAGAACTCTTCCTCCTGAGCTCTGATACCACTTGTAGGATAGTTTTCACGACCAAATGAGTCGTTTAGAAGAGTTTTTCCTCAATACGAGAGACGGAAACAAACGTATCAAGTTAATTCAGCTTGTAAATCACTTTAAACTGTCTTTTGATTGATTTAACAACGTTTTACAGCGAGTAGACACTTCGGCTCTGAAACCGGAAAGTTACAAATGACAAGGCACCTCAAGTATTTATAGGCTGTGGTATTTCGCACGAAACAGTACAAACGAAATCAGTTTCACACGAAACAGTGATTTCGTGCGAAATAGCCATGTGATTTCGTGCGAAATAGCCATGTGATTTCGTGCGAAATAGCTATTGCCTATTTCGTGCGAAATCAACCTTTTAACATGTTTTCTCGTTTTACGTGCCCTGATATATTTATTCTAATACAAGACTCGATACAAGACGAAGTCGACAGACGTATGCACCAACATTGATATTCTCAGTTGTTTTTTTCTATAAAAAACCAATATCTTTTAAAATGGGGAAATGTTGTTTTAGATGGGTTTTTAACTGTTCTGTATAAACTTACTCGATGATCACATTTACATTACCTTTAGAAAATACATAATTTAATAGTTGATGATCTCGTTTATTTTACATATAAAAAGTTGTGTTTTTTTGCTGCCATAATTAGCAGGTACATATGTTGTAACAATGTTACACATGTTACTTATAGTTACACCAGCCCTTTTTTTGGACATAAAAAGGGGTTGCACATGAGTAACACATGTTTGTAACTTGTGTTACACTGGAGGTTGTGCTAATATTGTGTAACATGACGTGTATCTTTTGTCCCTTTAATTCGTTACACTAGTTTCGTATACTACAAGTTACAATTGTTGTGGGGAGCACAACTGTCCAGTCTAGAAAACAAAAAAAAAGTTATAGATGTAAAAAAAATGTGATACGACGAAAAACAAATATGAAAGCTTGTGCTAACATATGTTACATGTTTTTCTAGTGCTTGCAGCGAGGGAGTTGGTTCCACAAGATAGTAGTTATTTGAAGTGTAGGAAAAATGAAGGTATTTATGGTAACTGTTTACATATGTAACATTTTTGGGTGGTTTTATTCAGTTTTTTCTATGTGTGAAATGATGCAGATAAAAAGTCAAAATTTGGGGAGTCTTCAAGTTCAGGGCATAATTGGGTGGAAGGTAACTTGTGTTAGTTATGTTACCACTATTTTTTTAATTAGTAGATTAAAAATACTGGATTGTAACTTGTGTTATTACGACTTGACCATAGCAGTTGCAGCCAAACGAGAAAGGATCTTGGCAGGAAGAAAGAGAACCACAATATTGGATACGACAAAGGTGGCTATAAAGCGAAAGAAGGTAGATGGAGAAACCGATGAAGAATGAGAGCAAGAAGTCGATGAAGGGCAGGTGGTAGGTACCTTTGACGTTGTACAGGAGTTACCCTCTAGTGTAACACATGTTACAAACATGTGTTACATATGTTCAACCCCTTTGTTACCAAAAATGGGCTGGTGTAAATATAAGTAACGCGTGCGACGTTGATACTACATTTTGTGTGCAAAAACATGTGTAATGTTGCATGTATACCGTTGTTTACATATTAAGATTAAAACATATTATATGATGTGTAACATGTGTAGACACTGAATTAAAAGGTAACATGTGTAACCTGGCTATACAAGTGTTATCCACTTTGGAGTAACACATGCAAAACATGGAAATTGATAAAAAGATAGTATCCAATCAAAACCTTCATGAAGATATGAGCCCATACATGACAATGTATACTTAGTAAAAAAAAATTGGAGCACAAGGGAACCCTTGTAGTATACAACAAATATACTAGTTAAAAATCGTGAAATACGATGTGACATATGTTAAACCAATATACGGTTACATATGTTGCGGTTTTGATGTGTTTAAACCTTTTGTAAGATGAGGGTGGAACAAAGATCCCAATATATAACCATGTAACAGATGTTCCAAGCAGTGTTGCATGTATTAGGAGTATAAAATGTGGTACAATCCAACAATATTACATCATTTACGGAGTAAAACTACATGAAGGTGTAAGAAGATCTTGATATGTAATTTATGCCATAATCCCACCATTTAAAAAATTAACATGTGTTACGAGTGTCAATTGTAACTTGTGTTACGTTTAACTTTCTAATATAACATATAAACAGATGGAAAAAGAAAATTTATAAGGGTGCAAACACTTCAAATGTAACTTGTGTTACATGTAGATTCCCGATATAACACAATGAAAAAAAATAGTAAAACTGATGCTTCCTAATATAACACATAAACAGATGGAAAAAGGGAAATTTATGAGGGTTCAAACACTTCAAAATAATTGATTCTATTACATAGTCCAGACATGTAAAAGATCACACTTTTCTTTTGCGCCTTTTTTACTGAAAAACCTGCTTGATCACCAAAAGTTTTATACATGGCAAGAAGAGGATGGAACTATTTGTCAACATTAAGGGTGTAATGTGTATACGTGTTAACAATAAAACTGAAAGTTTTATCTGTAGAAAAGTATACATTTTAGAGGTTAAAAAACAAATTACATGTGTATACTCAAGTCGTAGGCCAGAGTCTCTAACATAAGGGTGTAACGTGTATATCATGAGTATAAATATGTTACGACTTATGTAAGACATGTAACACCATGTATGTAAAAGTATGTTACATGAGTTACACATACATGTAACATGTGTAACCTGTATTTACATATGCCATCCTCTTGTATGAATATGAAGCGACTCTATGTAACATGTGTAACCTGGATATATAGTAATTATAAACCAGATTAACACAAAATGTTGGTCGCATCATTCCTTTTGTCCAGGTGTGTAACATCGAAAAACAAAGTTGACACCTACCTGGTCGTTACATATTTAACAATGGATTGGCAGAAAATGTAACATATGTAACAAAATAAAGGGACAAATAGATTGTATATATTATATAAAAAAAAAACATTACAATCAAACTTAAACTTAACATAAGTGTTTTATATGAACTTAAATATATAAAAATATCCAAAAACTATCATAATTTAACAAAAATCTAACTATGCTTCGCTTCTTGATAACCATCTTCATCTTGAGCACAAAACATCCATTCACCTATGAACAAAACAAGTACATCACTATTAATCTCCTGTAGTTAAACTTATTAATCTGCTAAGTAACATGTGTACATGTGTAAAGTTTTGCTATAACACATATAACAACTATATGTAAGATGTGTAACGTGGCTATACATGTGTTACCTATCTAGTTAGTGTAACACACGTTACAAACATGTGTTATATATGTGCAACCCCCTTTGTGTCCAAAAAAGGGGTTGGGGGTAACTATAAGTAACATGTGTAACGTTGATACTACATATAAGTAACTTTTTTTATTTGTAAAATAAACAAGATATTCCGAATAAATTATGAAGTTTCTAAAGGTAATGAAAATGTGTTATCCAAGTGAAGTCCATCTAAAAGGCATTTTTGCATTTAAAATCACTATTACGTTAAGTATATATGTGTAACACCTTGTAACAACATATATTACCTCGAAGTGTAACACATGTTACAAGATATAGGACAAACAGTTTAGAATGCAACTGGCAGAAATGTAACATACGTAGCTAATTATGTCAGCAAAAAAACATGGCTTTTTATTTGTAAAATAAACGAGATCATAAAAAGTATACCCCCCCAAAATAAAATCCAACAAAAAACAATCATCAACTCCAAATCGATGAACAAACAGTTTAAAAGTTCAACATTAATCTTCGAAAAAGAAATATCAATATACTTTGAAGAGAGAAATTAGGCACACGCAAATTTCTTCTAGTCTTGATTTTAAAAAAATTGAAATAAACAAACTAAGATTTTAAATCTATCAAACATTATAAAAAGTATAAATCTAAATAAAATACATAAATAACAAAAGTAAGATCTTTAAACTTGTTTCTCTCTCACAAACTTGTGCGTGTGTTCTTGGTGTCAAGATGAAGATTGTAGTTTCTCTCTAAAAAATTGTCTTTCTCTCTCTAAAAATAGAAACAAAGATGTGATGAGAGCAACACCTTACTACTTTTCTTTGAGAGCTTCGATGGTGGCTTCGATCTTAAGATCTGGTGGCTTCAAAAGAAAGGGATGAGTAAATGAACACATGGTGGCATCTTCGATCTTCAAATTTGTTGGCTTCGATCTTCAGATCTCGTGGCTTCGATGGTGGCTTTGAGGAATGGATTCTTCAGATCTGGTGACTTCGATCTTCAATCTTCAGATCTCGTGGCTTCGACAGAGAAGAGGATATGCAGGTTTGAGTTATGTCTGAGGAAGAAAGGAATGAGAACAAAAATGGAGATCTAGAAGCTTTTAATATGATTTTGTACTAAAAAGGTGAAGGTTGGGGGGGGGGGGGCGTTGTGGAAACCAAGATACATGGGGAAGGGTGAAGGTAGGTGAGATGCAAAAAAGTGGATATGACACAAGGCTAACAAATGACATAAATGCCCTTTAGACATGTGCTTATACTAGATGACGTGGATAAATTCTGTGCACACAAATCAAGTTTCCATAGTTTTCTCCATTGTGGAGGTTTTCTCCATATACTTACATTATATATATATATATAGGGTCAGGATTTAGAGAAAACGCTCAAAAGTGTGAGAACGGAGAGAACGCTTATGGATCGTCAGATCAAAATAATCTATGGACTAGATGACGCGGTGGCATTTTCGTAAATAAAATCACTTTTATTAATCTGGCGCGCTTCATTAAGGGTAAAAGGGTCTTTTGACTTAACATAAAACGCCAAACTCACGCTATTAAAATCCGCCTCAACACACAAAGCACACTTCATCATAATATAACACCATAGATATAAAACGCCAAACTTTGTTTGTAACCGATAAAGTTGAACAAACAGTACTAAAACGACGAAACTTTATTACTAGCATTTACTGCAATTAAAATCGCGCCTAAAATACGCGCCAAAAACTTCCTATATAAACAAACTCTCAGAATTACTAAAATCCAAACCAAAACCACAAAAACCTATATTTTCCTCTACACCATTCATCTTATAAACGCCAAAAAAACCATAATATCAAAGATTCAAATCCATGTTTCTTTGATATACACAATTTTCTCAATAAACTTTCACTCTATGCAATGAGCAAGATCCTCAATATAAACGCCAAAATATACAAAAACCACAAAACTTCAAAAAGGCCATTTCATGGAGATTCTGTTTTTGTTCTCTATAAAGTTTAGCTAAACGGGATGGATAACATTGTTACACATCTTTCTTGACTAAGGATTAACAATGTTATTGAGTTTAGCACGACAAAAAATAGAAGTTTATGGAAGTTTTATTTAGTGGCGTTATTGTTTTTTTTTGGGCGTTTGATTTCCTTGCCCGATCTTATATTGTTTGTTATTTAACTTCGAAGTAGCATGTTATGAAAAAAGAGATAGAAAAAAGAAAAAGATGCAAAAAAAAAAGCCAAACTGAGAAATGTCTGTGTTCTATAGCATTGAAATAAAAAAACGCCAAACTACTCTACACTGTCTCTCAAAAGACCATCTGTATGTGTTCTGTAAGAATGACAAATACAAAACGCCAAACTACTCTTCACTGGCTCTCGAAGACCTTGTCGATCTTCTTTTAATTACGGCCTGTTTGCATGTTGATGCGTAGTGTCCATAGGCTTTGCAGTTCTGACACTGGCTTTCTTTGGCCCCGGGTTTCGACTTTGATTTCTTTTGTCAATTGCTATCTCCTGTTTAGATTCCAGGCGCTTCCGAGAACCAGAACCTTTGGATTTATAACCTACAGGGACTCTTATCGGATTCTTGTCATTTTTATATTGACCAGTTATCTCGGCAAATCTATCCCTAGAACTAGCGGGAGGAGCAACAATCTGCATATATTGAACCTTCTTCATATAAGATTGAACATGATCCTTGTATAAGGATAGCTCCTCTTTATTACCAGATAAACGTTTCAAAGTGTATTCGGTTGAATAAATAACATCTCGCATCATACTTTGCACATCAGGATCAAGCTCGGTCATATATTCACGACTAATTGAGAATTCAGGAGAGCAGTTTGGGGAGGCCTCTTTGCGCCATCTATTCAGAATGTATTGTTTTGGAAATTCCCTAATGTCCATAAGTCTCAAAACATAGAATATATGTCTACATAGCAAACCAAACTGTTCAAAACGTCTGCATGAGCAACTGCATGTGCAATCAGACTTACGGAACAATACCTGAAAACGCCAAAAACAATATCTCTATAACGCCATGCATAGAATGTTTGCCTAAAAAAGAAAAGAACACATTGCATATGATAAAACGCCATTAACAGAAAATGCCATAAAAACCAAAATGCCATTATTTACCTCAAATAAGGATGTACAAAGCTGTTGGAAGTCATTTACATAAAACTTAACAAACCCATCAGGCTGATCTTCATAACGTTGATTTATGCAATCCGCAACTCCAATAAGCTCAGCTTCAACGTCACAAAAAAATACTTTTTGTATATATATCAACAGCTTGCCCTTCCAACACTTTGTAACTACTCTTCAACTGGGGTCTTTTCTATCGAGATTCATGATCATTTTTACGATGTGTGTGACGCTGTGCTTCTATTGCAGTCTCATAATGCGTCATGAACTCAACAAGAGTAGCTTTCGAATTGCACACTTGACCAAAAAAATGATTCTCACTCTCTGACCTGGATGTCGTTCACATATGACCAGACATAGGCTCCATTCTGTAGTATGCAGGGATCCAAGATTCCCTAAGTGCAAAAATATCAGATAGCCAGTCATTATCTTCTAAATTGAATTCTGCAATAACCGTTTCCCATTCTGATTCAAACTCTTCAGGTGTGAGAATATCTGTCCACACAACACCACAGATACGTTCTTTAAAATTGGTGGAATTGCATAGCCTAACGCCAACCTATAAATAACACGAAAACGCCATGCATATATAAAAAAACAAAAGACAAAACTTCATTAAAAAAACAGTAACAAGGTACAAAACGCCATGTAACTTAAAACGCATTGAATACTAAAATGCCAAAGGTAAAAAAAAAAAAGCTTAACAACCTTCAGATAAAGTTTATGCATCACATGCCACATGCCCAACCGATGCCTCGTGTCAACAAATACAGCAGAAATGGCCTTCTTCATCGCTGGATCTTGGTCAGTGACAACAACTTTTGGTTGAGAACCAACAGCTTTAAGAAAAACTCTTAACAACCAAATATACGTATCAGCAGTTTCTGATACCAACAATACTGCACCAAATGTAACATTGCGGTGATGATTATCTATACCAGTGAACGGTACAAACACCATAGAGTATTTGCATATGAAAACGCCATGAGAAATGAAACAATAATAAAACGCCATTGAATGTAAAGTAGTAAAACGCCATTGCATGCTAATAAAACGCCATTGCATGTAAAATATAAAAACGCTATGCATGTGAATTAATAAAACGCCAAAAACAAAGAAGTTGAATTATAAAAAATTACTTGTTGGAACGATACGTGGCGTCAAACGAAAGCACATCACCAAACAGGTGGTAATTACGTTTGGCTTGATCGTCACACCAAAAAAGACCCTTCAAACGATTGTCTTTGTCTGTGATGTAATCACACGAGAAATTAGGCTGGGAATATTTTTTTCATTCAAATGTTTCACAACCATATCAGCATCATATTCCCCTATGAACAAGTTAATTTGCCTCTTATAGTTCTTAAATTCAACTTTGCTTGTGCCCAGGTTGTCACACCCCCAAAATACCACATGCGGAAACACCGCGGGGCGTGTGACGTACCAGGATCCAAGCCACCAATCACATTGAACTATAAATATTATTTAAATAAAACATTCCATTCATTTCAAAATATAAATCCAAGTCATAACTTAAACCAAAGTAAACGTTCAGCGGAAGCATAAGATTATTCGTAGTTCAAATGTTTTAAAACATTGTACTAAATCAAGAATGAATATCCAAGAGCTGTGACCACTCTAGCACTCTCAGATAGCAAGTCCATAACCAAGAATCTAACGACCTGCAAGCATGCAGACAAGTGTGTCAGACGACGCTGGTGACTTCAAAGTTTGTTTACACATTTTAGTTACCAGATATGAGTATTAAAACCTTTCAATGATTTTATTTGATGTTGTTATTAACTCGATTACCACAGATGGCTTCTAGATTTATTTGCCCAAACCCCAATGCTCTATCACACATTGGTCAAGTGGTTAAGGTAATTAGTTCACGACCGTACTCCCCGGTACGGTGTGAGGGTGCCAAACCTATAATAACGCTATCAACTAATAACCCCGTTGCCTCCCCGACAACTAATCGGTATATGTAAGGGGACTTATCGATAGAAATGCGTGTAATAACCAACATCCCAAAAACCCGACGTTCCTCCCCGGAACGATTACCAGATGTCCCTCCCCGGGACGCATGCTTGAGAAAAGAGCAGTGAACTCACCTTGGTTTGCTCGGTTTGTTAAGTTACCCATTTCCAAGTTAATCAACCAACCCTACCGTGGTTACCAATTCAAGATCAGTTTCGTAATAATTACTCTATGTAATTACACAGTAACATTTAACACAACAATCCACATCCTCTGTGTACATCATGCAGTAACATTCATAGTTGCATTGGCTAGTTACATTAGACAACTCATATTAGTCTAGTTAGTCTTAATTTCATGCTACAAGCACAACTATCAGATAACATGCACAACAAAACCTACTTACTGTTCAAGCCATTACCCATACGGCGAAAGACCATCTTTCATCGGGCTCAAAGGTGGCGAAAGATTCAAGGGTCAATCAACAGACATGTCGACGAAACATGAGACCTTTCGTCGACACTGGTTATTGGTTCAAGCCTTAAGATTAAATCAGTTACTGTTCGTGTACATAATACGGATTATCCTTAAGATTAAATCAGTTACTGTTTGTGTACATAATACCCTTAATCAATGTTCCAACACATAACAATAGCAATCATGATTATTCGACTGCTAACATGGATCAAATTAGTTAAACTCCTTGATTTGTATGTGCCCTCAATCATAACCAACCCATCAATAAACAACCCCCACAACAGATTTACAGATCGATCATTGGTTCTCAAGTGTCATTCTAATCCCATGTTTAAATCTCAACATACATAGCTATCATAATAATCTAACCATGAATAGTCCATAACTCATCAATCACTGTTAATCATGCATTCATATCTAACAAATATATCACTGTTAATCATGTATTCATATCTAACAAATATTAAGCAATAACACAATCAATCATTTGGTATTTATGTACTAACCGAGATAACAATCACAAAGATCTTCGAAAGGAAGTGTTGCCAACGCTAATTTAGAGAGAGTCTAGGGTTTGCGACTGATCAGTTATGCGACGTATATATACACACATGGTCTAAAAAGGGAGTGGGTTGGGCCCCTACTGGGCTTCGATGGCAACTGGCTCGACGAAAGATCCCCATGGTGACGAAACCCCTGTTTCGTCAAGCAGGCATATGACGAAACTCCACAAGTTTCGTTGAACAGAAACCACTACTTGTTTCGTCGAACATTCGTCGAGCAATAGTGTGAAAAGGGTTTCGTCATTAAAGATTTTTATGGAATACTCAAAAATTAAACCAACAAACTTATACTAAAATTATTCCACAATAATACCCATGATCCAATGTATAAGGTATAAAACACGAATATGAAATAGGTAACGCTTAAAGGAAAGGTCTTGAAATATCGGGTTGTCACATCATCCCCAACTTGAAATAAATTTCGTCCCGAAATTTGATAAGCAATCCAATACGAAGCAATCCAATACGGCACGATGTCAGATCAGGATGACTGTGGGTTTTCTCCAGGTGCCACATCATCCCCAACTTGAATGGGAATTTCGTCCCGAAATCCACTAATTGCATCAGATTTTGATTTGTCAGCTGGGAATAAATGTGGGTACATGAGCTTCATCTGATCCTCGTGTTCCCATGTTAATTCCGGTCCACGTCTTAAGTTCCAACGAACTCTCACGATGGGAATTCGACTATGCTTACGGACCTTGACCTCCCGGTCCATAATTTCTATTGGTTCTTCGAAAAAACTGCAACTTGTCGTCGATTTTCAGTTCTTGAAACGGTACCACAAGTGTTTCATCAGACAAGCACTTCTTTAACTGGGAGACATGGAAGACATCATGGACGTTACCCAACTCAGCAGGTAACTCTAACTTGTAGGCCACTTTACCAATTCGCTCCAGAATTTTGAATGGCCCAACATAACGAGGGTTAAGCTTGCCGCGTTTCCCAAAACGCACCACACCCTTCCAGGGTGAGACCTTCAACATAACACGATCATTAACTGCGAACTCCAAAGGTTTTCTACGCTTATCGGCGTAACTTTTCTGACGATCACGCGCTGCCGCCATACGATTCCTGATCTGAAAAATTTTCTCGAAGGTTTCAAGTACAAGTTCCGGGCCGGTAATCTGACTGTCACCCACCTCAGCCCAACAGAGAGGTGAACGACATTTCCGTCCATACAATGCTTCGAATGGAGCTACCTGAATACTGGTATGGTAGCTATTGTTATAAGAAAACTCTATCAAAGGCAAGTGTTTCTCCCAACCCTTGCCAAAATCAATCACGCACGCCCGCAGCATGTCTTCTAGTGTCTGGGTGGTTCGTTCACTTTGACCATCCGTCTGTGGGTGATAGGCGGTGCTCATGTCGAGGCGCGAGCCGAACGATTTGTGCATCGACTGCCACAAATCCGAAATGAAATACGGGTCACGGTCAGAGATAATAGAAGTTGGCACCCTGTGCCTAGAAACCACCTCCTTGAGGTAAACAGCAGCTAATTGTGAGTGCTTATCGGTTTCCTTGATTGCTAGAAAGTGTGCTGACTTCGTGAGGCGATCAACGATCACCCAAATTGTGTCGTTCCCGTTTTGAGTTCTAGGTTGCCCAGTGACAAAATCCATTGCGATTTGCTCCCATTTCCACATGGGTAGTTCTGGTTGTTGCAGCAATCCAGGCGGTTTCTGATATTCCACTTTAACTTTCGAGCAGGCCAAACATTTACTCACATAAGTCGCGATGTGAGCTTTCATCTTCGGCCTCCAATACATGACTTTGAGATCCTGATACATCTTATCCAATCCTGGATGAACAGAGTATCGAGACTTGTGTGCTTCGTCCATCACAAGCTCTCTAAGGTTACCAAACAAAGGAATCCATACTCGCTCCATGAAGTAGAAGATACCATCCGATCTCTCTACGAGTCGTTTTTCCATGCCCCTTAAGTACTTCGCTTCAATGTTTTCCTCTTTCAACGCTTCAGTTTATGCAGAACGAATCTGGTCAGGTAGGTTTGAATGGATAGTGAGCTGCAAGGCGCGAACACGTTTGGGTTTCGATTCCTTTCGACTGAGGGCATCAGCTACCACGTTAGCCTTACCCGGATGGTACTTGATTGCACAGTCGTAGTCATTTAAAAGTTCTACCCAGCGACGCTGTCGCATATTCAAATCCTTCTGCTCGAAAATATGCTGAAGGCTCCTATGGTCGGTATAAATAGTACATTTAGTACCGTACAGGTAATGCCTCCAGATTTTGAGCGCAAACACCACGACTCCCAACTCTAAGTCGTGTGTCGTATAATTCCTATCTTGAATCTTCATCTGTCATGAGGCATATGCTATCACCTTCTCGCGTTGCATCGGCACGCAACCGAGACCCAGAATCGAAGCATCACAATATACCACAAAATCTTCTGTACCTTCAGGTAGAGACAAGATCGGTGCACTGCAGAGTTTCTGTTTTAACAACTGGAAAGCATTTTCTTGTTTCGTTCCCCACGAGTATACAACGCCTTTTTGTGTTAACGAGGTAAGAGGTTGAGCAATCTTCGAGAAGTCTTTAATAAATCTGCGATAGTACCCAGCGAGACTAAGAAATTGCCGCACCTCTGAAGGAGTCTTCGGTGCCGCCCAATCTCTGATAGCATCAATCTTAGCAGGATCCACGTGTATTCCTGATTCATTCACAATGTGGCCAAGGAAGTGCACCTCTCGAATCTAGAAGTCACACTTAGATAATTTCGCGTAGAGTTGCTCCTTCCTCAGGAGTTCCAAAATAAGACGTAGGTGCCACTCGTGATCTTCCTTGCTCTTCAAATAGATCAGAATGTCGTCGATAAACACGATAACGAAGTCGTCGAGATACAGTTTGTATACACGGTTCATGAGATCCATGAAAACCGCTGGCGCGTTCGTCAACCCAAACGTCATAACTAAAAACTCATAATGTCCATACCGCGTTCGAAAAGCCGTTTTAGGAACATCCTCCTCTCGGAATCTCATCTTATGATAGCCCGATCTTAAGTCGATCTTCGAATAAAAACTTGACCCTTGCAACTGGTCAAACAAGTCGTCGATACGTGGAAATGGATAACGGTTCTTGACAGTCACCTTGTTAAGTTCCCGATAATCAATACACATGCGAAAGGACCCATCTTTCTTCTTTACAAACAGAACTGGGGCTCCCCAAGGCGAAGAACTGGGTCGAATAAAGCCCCTATCAGTAACTCTTGCAGTTGATTAGACAACTCCTGCAACTCTCCAGGTGCTAAACGGTAAGGAGCACGAGCTATCGGGGCTGCTCCTGGTGCATGATCAATCTGAAATTCCACTTTACGGTGAGGAGGTAAACCAGGAAGTTCCTTAGGAAACACATCGGCAAATTCGCGTACAAGTGGCAGATCCTCGATCTTTCTTTCTTCTGACGGAGTATCAGTAACAAGTGCTAGAATAGCAGGATACCCCTTTCGTAGACATTTCTGCGCTTGCATAGATGAGATGATACCAACCATCGCACCACTGCGATGCCCCTGAACCGATAGAAATTCTCCACTGGGGAGAGGAATACGTACGATCTTCTCTTTGCAGAGAATTTCAGCTTGGTGCTTAGACAACCAATCCATACCAACCACTACATCAAAACTACCGAGGGTAACAGGAAGGAGGTCAATATCAAACACTTGACTCACAAGATCTAATTTACACCCAAAAAGGACATGCAAAGCTTCAATCGTATTTCCATCGGCTAATTCTACCATATGCTTAACTTCTAAAGGTATTGGAGTTAACCCTAATCGCTGAATAAACTCTAGGGACACATAAATCCAATCGGCAATGGAATCAAATAATACAAAAGCAAAAAGATCGTTCACAGAAAACGTACCAGTTTCGACATTGGCGTCGTTCCTAGCATCACCAGCACTAATTGTGGATACCCTTCCACGAGCACCATTGCCCCCATTGTTGCCGTTATTGTTGTTGTTTCCAGCATTGTTGTTGTTGTTCTGGCGGTTGTTGTTGTCGTTAACATTCTGATTCAACTGAGGGCAATCCCGCTTAATATGGCCCTCATCTCCACACTAGAAACACCCCTTCTTAAAGCCCTGGTTCTGATGGGGTTGTTGCTTTGCTGTCGCTGATGCTGCTGATTTTGCTGCTGCTGCTTTGGCTGCGGGGCTCTACAGTCTTTGGCCTCATGGCCCACCTTTTCGCACCTACGGCAAGCCCGGACATACGGTCCATAATGATGATAACCACACTTGTTGCACTGTGGCTTCTTTCCAACGTAGGAGCCTTGATTCTGATTGTTGCTCTTGCCTTGGTTAACTGAGGACGACTGACTGAAGCTACGGTTATTGCTGTTGTCACGCCTTTTCTGAGATTGACTCGCACTGGTTGCTTTGTCAGCATCGTTCCATTTACGCTTGTTATCACTAGCAGGTGTGGTAGCTGTAGCAGCAGAGGTAGTAGCAGAAACACGTGGCGGCAATGAGCCACGTTCGACCTCTTGGTCAGTAATCTTATGTGCCAAACGGATGATCTGGGGCAGATTGTTAAGGTTTGCAGCAGTGACATAACCCTTTACAGCTGATGCTAGGCCCTTGAGATACAACTCAATTCATCGATGTGGAGGTCGAGACAGGTTAGGGCACAAAATTGCTAATTCATGAGATCGTTTCATGTAAGCCTCGATCTCGGATCCTTCCATCTTCAAATCGTAGTACTCATTCTCGAGCTTCTGAATCTCATCACGAGGACAGTACTCTTCTCGTATCAACTCCTTAAAATCATCCCAAGTCGTTGCATTAGCCATCTCGATGCCCAACATCTGCACCTAGGCATTCCACCAAGTTAAGGCACCATCCTCCAAAGTGCCAGTAGCATACTTCACCCGGTCCCCCACGGGACAGTTACACATAGCGAACACTGACTCAGCTTTCTCGAACCATCAAATTAGCCCCACAGCCCCTTCAGTCCCACTGAAGGTCTGTGGCTTACAATCCATAAATGTCTTAAACGTGCAAGCAGGCGGATGGTTTTCATTCTGATGCGCTGGCTGACCTAATGGACGAAAGAAAATACAACACAAGGGTAAGAGTTGTGTACGTGACACAAGAATAAAGAAGATTTGGCACATATCGTACCAGCTTGATAGGCGGCTAATGCCTCAGCTACACGGGTGTTAATCAGATTTGTTAACTTAGCCTGAGTCATCGCGATGTGTCCACGTCCACGGCCTCGTCCACTCATGATTCTATATAAGGAGAGGGAACAAGTTTAAGAATCGAGATAAGGTAGGAATCAAATCTCACGTTGACATCTACAAACTACAAGGTTTACACCAAACAATAGGGCAGAACCCTTCTCACGCTCGTTAAGCCTCAGTGGGACTCACATGCACCCCACATTATTATTATGTGTGCACCCATAATAATAAGGCAAATTGCATGCTTATCTCAGTGCCTCTTAACTTACGCTAAAAGTTTCCCCCACATTCAAATAGCAAAACGAAAGGTATTACAGGATTACGAATTACGAATCACAAAAGTCGAAGCGTGGTGTCACACCATCAAATCACCATAGTATCTAGTATATCTTTTCATGCAAGCTATGAGTATGTGACTACTGAACAAGTAATGCATAAAGTAAACAGAAGACGAACCTTGCAATCTGGAGCTGAGTGTCATGGTCGATTTTTGAAGTTGTTCGGTTATAGTCTGGTTTTATAAAAACGTTTTAAAACCTAGTTTGCTATAACCAGTGGCTCTGATACCAAACTGTCACACCCCCAAAATACCACATGCGGAAACACCGCAGGGCGTGTAACGTACCAGGATCCAAGCCACCAATCACATTGAACTATAAATATTATTTAAATAAAACATTCCATTCATTTCAAAATATAAATCCAAGTCATAAGTTAAACCAAAGTAAACGTTCAACTGAAGCATAAGATTGTTCGTAGTTCAAATGTTTCAAAACATTGTACTAAATCAAGAATGAATATCCAAGAGCTGTGACCCATGACCACTCTAGCACTCCCAGATAGCAAGTCCATAACCAAGAATCTAACGACCTGCAAGCATGCAGACAAGTGTGTCAGACGACGCTGGTGAGTTCAAAGTTTGTTTACACGTTTTAGTTACCAGATATGAGTATTAAAACCTTTCAATGATTTTATTTGATGTTGTTATTAACTCGATTACCACATGTGGCTTCTAGATTTATTTGCCCAAACCCTAATGCTCTATCACACATTGGTCAAGTGGTTAAGGTAATTAGTTCACGACCGTCCTCCCCGGTACGGTGTGAGGGTGCCAAACCTAATAGCGCTATCAACTAATAACCCGTTGCCTCCCTGACAACTAATTGGTATATGTAAGGGGACTTATCGATAGAAATGCGTGTAATAACCAACATCCCAATAACCTGACGTTCCTCCCTGGAACGATTACCAGATGTCCCTCCCCGGGACGCATGCTTGGGAAAAGAGCAGTGAACTCACCTTGGTTTGCTCGGTTTGTTAAGTTACCCATTTCTAAGTTAATCAACCAACCCTACCGTGGTTACCAATTCAAGATCAGTTTCGTAATAATTACTCTATGTAATTACACAGTACATTTAACACAACAATCCACATCCTCTTTGTACATCATGCAGTAACATTCACAGTTGCATTGGCTAGTTACATTAGACAACTGATATCAGTCTAGTTAGTCTTAATTTCATGCTACAAGCACAACTATCAGATAACATGCACAACAAAACCTACATACTGTTCAAGCCATTACCCATACGGCGAAAGACCATCTTTCGTCGGGCTCAAAGGTGGCGAAAGATTCAAGGGTCAGTCAACAGACATGTCGACGAAACATGAGACCTTTCGTCGACACTGGTTATTGGTTCAAGGGTTTTTCGCCGCTAACCCTAATCGGACGACCATGCTCATCAAAATGGATTAAGCCTTAAGATTAAATCAGTTACTGTTCGTGTACATAATACCCTTAATAAATGTTCCAACACATAACAATAGCAATCATGATTATTCGACTCCTAACATGGATCAAATCAGTTAAACTCCTTGATTTGTATGTGCCCTCAATCATAACTAACCCATCAATAAACAACCCCCACAACAGATTTACAGATCGATCATTGGTTCTCAAGTGTCATTCTAATCCCATGTTTAAATCTCAACATACATAGCTATCATAATAATCTAACCATGAATAGTCCATAACTCATCAATCACTGTTAATCATGCATTCATATCTAACAAATATATCACTGTTAATCATGTATTCATATCTAACAAATATTAAGCAATAACACAATCAATCATTTGGTATTTATATACTAACCGAAAGAACCGAGATAACAATCACAAAGATCTTCGAAAGGAAGTGTTGCCGTCGCTAATTTAGAGAGAGTCTAGGGTTTGCAACTGATCAGTTATGCGACGTATATATACACACACGTTCTAAAAAGGGAGTGGGTTGGGCCTCTACTGGGATTCGATGGCAACTGGCTTGACGAAAGATACCCATGGTGACGAAACCCCTATTTCGTCGAGCAAGCATATGACGAAACTCCACAAGTTTCGTTGAACAGCAACCACTACTTGTTTCGTCGAACATTCGTCGAGCAATAGTGTGAAAAGGGTTTCGTCATTAAAGATTTTTATGGAATACTCAAACATTAAACCAACAAACATATGCTAAAATTATTCCACAATAATACACATGATCCAATGTATAAGGTATAAAACATGAATATGAAATAGGTAACGCTTAAAGGAAAGGTCTTGAAATCTCGGGTTGTCACACACGTCTTCAAAACCGCCAAAACAAGTCTTCATATCATTAAACGCCTTGACAGGACCCAAATTCAGCTTAGACATGTTGTGTATAACATGCTTCTGGAGCTGAGTGAGGTATCGTTCAGTTGGAAGAAAATGCTTATCAGGACGTTCAACAAGTTCTGAAGTTCATGATTGTGCTCCTCAACAAACTTATACACCTTCCAAAATCCATCCTCAAATTCTACACATAACAGTGCACCACAATCAGCCTCTTTGAAAAGTTAGATCACACTACTCGCTCCTTTTGATTGGGGTCCAACGTATCAACCTTCTTGTCCTTATATACCCCAGCTCTCGTACACAAGAAATACTTAATATGTAAGACACCTTTAGAGTTTGCCTTTGTAGTCCCTTTCCTTACTAAATACCCACACTCCTTGGCATACTTAACATACATTGAATAACAATCATCAAGGCTTGAGAATACCATGTCCTTTCTGGGCTTTAATTCTTCACTGACGTCAGGAATGACAAATGGTAATCCAGTTTTGGGGCAATGCCTTTGACTCGAGGAAGAGACTTCGTCTGAGAAAACACATGGAGGAACAGAAAAAATCAGAAAAACAGAGTGATGTCTCATAATAACATTATACATTAAAACGCCATTAATTGAATAATAAACAATACATAATAAACACATAATGAAAACGCCAAAATTAACAAAACTAATGTTACCACAAATTAACAACATAGTAATAACTGATATTCACAAATACTACTAAATAAAATAAAAACTAATCAAATAGACGAAAAACGCCAATGATCGTAAAAACATAACAAATACACAAGAACGTAAACGACAATTAAAATTAATATCGAAAACTCCAATTGCAGTTATGAATAATAGATTAAATATCAATTAAAACGGGATTAAACTGCATAATTGAATAACGCTATGGAAAATCATACAACACATTAACAAAATAATAATACAAAAAAATGCCATAGAACAATGATAAAAGAACAAAACGCCATATCTGTTGCATGATTTGCTGGAACGAAAATAGAAAACGCCAACGAATTTTACCTTGCCGAACAGAATCCACGTTAAACGCCATAGATCTGAGAAAGCTTGCAAAGGAGATAACAGCTAACAATAAATCTTTGGAGTTTTAATTTGAAAGAGATTTATAACGTGAATAAGGAGGTAACGTATAAAAGGTCAATTGTACCCCCGGATAACAATTAGGGCCCGCTGCCACGTGTTGGGCCAGGATCCGTTCTCACACTTTTCACCGTTCTCTCCTGAACCCGTTTCTATATATATGTATGTATATAGGGAGAGAGAGAGAGAGAGAGAAAGGGTAGGGTTCATGCGAGAATCACCTTTATTGCGAGAACCGCGAGAACCAATGTGAACACAACAAAATAAACCCACTACACCACCCAAAACCTAAAATAATCTAACCCCCCCCCCCCCCCCAAGCTAAATGCTAAAAACTAAACCATAAAGCTAAACCACCAAAAAATCTAAAAAACGCAAAAAAAAAAAATAATATTTTTTATAAAAAATCGCTACTTTTCGTCATAAAAAAAACGAAAAAGTAGCAATTTTTTAATAAAAAAATATTTAAAAAAATTTTGTGTGTTTCTTAGATTTTTTTAAGTTATTTTTTGTTGTGTTCACATTGGTTCTCACGGTTCTCGCAATAAAGGATGGTTTCTAACGGATCTTTCTCCTATATAATATATATATATAGGGTGTAGTTCTAGAGTGAACACTAATGTATTTGTGAACTGAGTGAACAAATCTTGACCATTGATTTAACTTGTGTGTTAATAATCAAGTGCTAGGATTAGTTCAGACAATTCACTATCAAGGGGGCTGTTCACAAATGAACCTAACCCTATATATATATATAGTAGAAGGATCCGTTAGAAACCACCCTTTATTATGAGAACCGCGAGAACTAATGTGAACACAACCAAAAATAGCTAAAAAACACACAAATATTTTTAATATTTTTAGCGAAAAATCGCTAATTTTCGTTACCAAAAAAAAAAATTTTTGCTACTAAAAGTAGCTATTTTTAGCTAAAAAATATTAAAAAAAAAATTGTGTGGTTTTTAGATTTTTTAGGTTTTTTGAGGGTTTAGTTTTTAGTATTTTAACTTGGGTTGGGGGTTAGGGTTTTTTTTTTTTGGGGGGGGGGGGGAGGGGGTGTGACACCCGGCTTGTTAGGTTGTACCGTACAAGTACAGATGTAATTTTAGTCATGTTAAAATCCTAAAAATAGTCTGTTATGATTAGAATGGTAATTTTAATCATGTCCGGAAGGAAAAATAAATTAAAACGCTAAGAAACTCTATTTTTCGAGTTTGAGCGCGTACCGCGTGATACTGCGCGTATCCGACAAAATATTGTCAACGCAGCTAGTCAAGGCAAATGGTAATTATTTCAGTAATATTTTAGTGAGATTATTTTTATAGAATGATAAAAATAATTTAAAACACACTAAAACGGGATTAAAACGCTAGATAAAATACCTGGTATCCAGTAAAATACCAGTTTTTAACCAAAATTATATATATATGCATATGTATACGAATACATATGTGTGTATAGGGACATGTGTTGGCTAGAGAATTCTTTCTCTCTCCTCTTTCACACACTCATTGGCTATGAAGGAGGTGGGTGATGATTATGCATGCAATAATCTTATAATATCTTTCATTTACCAAGAAAACCATTTGAAATCAAACAACTCTCTCTCTCTCTCTCTCTCTCTCTCTCTCTCTCACTAAAACTCGACTGAACACCCTCTTACCATCTCCATTTTTGAATTTCAAACCTTGTTCCTGAGAATTAAAGCCATTCCAAGTTAGTTTCAAGGTCATTTGAAGGTCCAAAAGTGATTACAAGGTGTTTTGAACAACAATCAAGCTCCATATCATCAATCTTTACTAAGAATCATTCAAAATCTTGAAGGTGTAAAACTTACTTTAAAAACCTTTTTTTTTTATTCTTGATGATCTTGATGATGATGACGGAATTTTCTCTTGTTCTTGGATTTAAGCATTAACTTGAAACTAAACAAATGGGTTTTTGAATAAAATAAAAATGGATGTATGTGTGTGTGTGCATGTGGCCGTGAGTATATAAACATGTGTGTATGAAGTTGGGTTTTGATTTTTGATTGATACATGTTTGATTAATTCTTGGAAATTAATGCATGAATGATTTAAAAAGGGGTTTTTGGGATTTGAAATGGGTTCATGAATATGTGAAAAGTAAATTTTTGAATCATGTGTATATACATATATATGTCCGTATATGTATGTGTATATATATGCATGCATGTGAAATTTTGTTGATTAAATCTTAAATGTGTAAGAATATAAGTATATATATATGTCTTGCATTTATGATGAAATGATAAGATGATGATAATATGAAGATGATGATGTTCTTTAATGTTTGAACATAAGTTAAATGCATGATAGATATAATTTAATTCATGCATGTTGATGATGATGTGAATTGAATGCATTAGATGCTTGTACTTAAGCATGCATGTGGATGAATGGTCATGAAATGATGATTTATGTACGGTATGATGAAGATGATTTTTAATCAGATTCTAAACACTAAAAATATAATTATTTGAAGTGTTAAAATGGAATAAAACTTTGTCATAAAGTTTACTAGCTTTGCATGTTGTACTTGGTGCTTTATGTATTGTAAAATACGTGAAATCGCATGATTTATGTGACTTACACAAAAACTGCACTAACCTGATTATAATCATCATTTTAATCAGTAAATAATATGTATTGTATTAAAATATCAAGTCATTTCGAGTTGGGATGGTTATAGTAACGTTTAACGCAAAACTACGCGGTAAAACGGTCAAAAATCGGTTTTTCGAAGGATTTTTATAAAACTGATATTTTTAGTTTAAATATAAGTATTTTAACTAATTTTAAGTTTACCTGGTGTTTGGTTACCGACGCCCGAAAACGTTACCGAATCACTAAAATACGCGTTTTACAATGTACACTAGCATGGGTTAATTATGAGTAATGTTAGTGCATGCATCTGTCGACTTCATCTTGTATCGAGTCTTGTATGTATTTAGATAGATCAGGGCACGATTTACGAGAAAATGTCAAATATAGGGTGAGTGTCATGTTCAAACGAAATTAGATAGGTAATTTCGCTTGAAAGTGTCATGGCAGGTTCAAGCGAAATTAACTATCTAATTCCGCTTGAAGCTGATTTCGCTTGAAACAAGATTCCGCTTGAAGTGTGTTCAAGCGAAATTAGAACCTTATAAACAGGTGTGTCTTGATTTCATTTGTAATCTTTCCGATCAGAGCAACGAAGTGCTGCCGAAGTGTCGTCTCGCTGTAAAACGTCATTATATCAATTATATCGACAGTTAAAGTGATATTCTAGCTTAATTGACCTCGATACGTCTGTTTCCGCCTTTCGTATTGAGAAAAACTCTTCTGACCAACTCGTTCGGGTCTGAAAACGATCCTACAAGTGGTATCAGAGCTCAGGAAGAAGAGTTCTTATCAATTCAGCTGCAATTTCTGATTTCTACACCTTCTTTTCAAAATTAAACAACTTTTCATGGTAAAAATGTCTTGATTTTCACACATCATGTGCGTATTAGTGTTTTAACAAAGCCTTGAAAGTTTTAGGCCTAAAATCGATCTAAAACTGGTAAATTTTATAATTTTGTTTCAAAATCAATGCGAGATTGATGACATCAGCAGCTCTTCAAACGGAATTAGCTCGTAATTCCGCTTGAAACCGATAATTTCGCTTGAGATTTGGATAATTCCACTTGAAAGTTCAAACGGAATCAGTGTTTCTGCTTCAAGGTGTAATTTCGCTTGAGTTATCTCGTTTGAAAGAGCTAATTTCGCTTCAAAGACATAATTCCGTTTGAGTGGTCCAAGCGAAATTAGGGTAATTTCGCTTCAAGGGTTATATTGTTTGAACTGTGTAATTTCGCTTGAGGGAATTTCGCTTGATGTTTGTAATTTCGTTTGAACAGTCTGTGTTGTGAACTTTGAAAAACCGAAACATGGAAGAGGAATTCTACAACGCATTCGCTACTCCAGTTACCCCGATTACTCTTGCACAGAACACGATGTTGGAAAATGAAACGGGGACGATGCAAAAACCGCCTAAGCTCATGAACATCGAGGAGTATAAAGGTTGGGAAGGACGTTTCGAAAACTGGGTACAAGCAAATTATTTGGATGCTTGGGAATGTGTTGAGATGAAATACGTTAGACCGATGAATGATGACGAAGAGATTATTGCTATTAAAGATCTGAGTGCTGAAAATAGAAAGAAATACAAAGATGAGAAAATGATGCTAAGTCTACTACAACAAGCTGTGAAGGAAGATATCTTGGTTCTATTACAACACAATGGAACTTCTTATTCAATCTGGAAAGCTTTAAAATCAAAGTTTCATGGAAGCCAAGAGATGGTTAAGAACAAAAAGTCGATTTTAAAGAAAGAATTTGATCTGTTTCGTGGGTTGAAAAATGAAAGTACAAAGCAAATCATTGAAAGATACTACAATCTGCTAGCTAACATGAAGAGATTGAGCATCAATAAAGATAATGAGGAGTTGATTGAGAAATTAGCTGATGCTTTGCCATATGAGACTTGGGGCACATATCTCATGATGTTGAGGAACAAGAAAGGTTTTAGCAGTTTAACTTTGAGCAAGTTTATTGAAAACTTGAAGCTCAGGAGATGGAACAGAGAAAGGTCTTACGAATGAAAGATTTTGACGGTGAACAAGACATTGGGCTTTACTACAAAGGTGGTGTCAATGATAAAACCATCAACATGTCACCAAAGGTTGAGATAGCATTCAATGCAAAGAGTTCATCTGGAGATTCTTCTAAAGGATCAAGCAGTAAAACAAGTTTTTCATCATATCCGTCATTTGATCCAAACATTTCAACAACCAAGATTGGCAAGAAGTTACAATGCAACATTGTACTGAATCTGGAGAATGATGAGGATTATTCAGCAGAAATTGCTAAGAGTCACATGTCTTTGTTGGGAACCGTGTTGGAGTCTTATGGAAGTTTTGTGGCAGGACGGATCGGGAATCCAATGCTTACAAAAGAGGATTACGATCAGATTGATGCTGAAGAGATGGAATTGATGGACATAAAGTGGTGTTTGGCAAGTGTGTTGAGAGGAGCTGAGAAATTTAAGCAGATCACAGGAAGAAATGACTTACGTGAAGCTAATGTTTCTACTTTAGGCTTTGATAAATCTAAAGTCACTTGTTTTCGTTGCAGGGAAAAAGGACACTTCAAGAGGGAGTGCAAAAACCGTGAAGCAAGTGGAGCTCAAAATCCGTTCAACAACAACAATGATTACTACCGGAATGCCATTTATCATCAAGTTGCTCAACAACAACAAGAACCACAAGTGGCACATGGAAGAAAAGTGATTGAAGAATCTTCAAAGAGAGCTTGTATGGTGAATCAGGATGATCAAAAGCCAACAAAAGATTTCAATTGAGACAAATATGTTTCAGCTGATAACAAAGCATGTCTGATAAACCAAGATGATGAAAAATTACCAGAAGGGTTTAACTGGG
The DNA here is from genome assembly GCA_030545235.1 of Helianthus tuberosus. Taxonomy (NCBI): domain Eukaryota; kingdom Viridiplantae; phylum Streptophyta; class Magnoliopsida; order Asterales; family Asteraceae; genus Helianthus; species Helianthus tuberosus. The sequence continues at coordinate 123,732,866 of CM060387.1, forward strand.
AAGGTTTCAGTTGGGATGATTATGATCCAAACAAAACTACAAATCACAAAGCTTTTGTTGCTCGTGTTGAAGAAGATAGTGATGATAATCGTGAGTATTATGCAAAACAAATGGCAGATTATTTTAAAATGATGGCAGAAAGTGATAGTGAAGATGAAAAAGCTAAAAAGAAAAAGAAAAAGATCGAAACACCAGTCAGCAGTGACGATGAGGAAGTTCCAGTGATAAAGAAAAAGGTGAAAGATGTTCCAGCTTTCAAAGTTGATGAAGAAGTTAATGCAAAAAAGATTCCGGTGATTTGTGAAAACTATGAGATTATAAAAAAGAAAAACAGTGAGTTGATGAACAACATGAATAGGCTGAAGGAGTCTTATGATGTTCTGAACAAAGCCATGAATCAATACAATCAATCAAGTGAAGAACAAGCAACAGCCATGAAAACACTTCAGGGAGCTTTCATGATAAAGCAGAAAGTTGTGAACAACTACATCGAGAAGTGTGCTGTGCTAGAACAAAAACTGGAAACACAAAGAATTGAAACTGAAAGAGTAAACCGTTTGTTGAAAAGTTACTCATGTACTTCTTATGTCATTGACAGGATTTATCCAATAGTTGAAGGCATGAAGGCTTTTGAAGATGATGAGATAACTGAAGAGCAGAAGGTATCTGAAGAAAAGACTCATGAAAAGAAGAAAGTAAAGAAGAAGGATACTAAAGTGAATGATTCTGGTAAGAAACAAGGTTTCAGTTACAACAAGTGTCCACCCCCGCTTGAAAATGGATATTCTCCGAGAAATCCACATTCAGAAAGAGTCGAAAAGGCAACAAATTTACAGTGGGAGTCGGAGTCTTCAGTTAACTTGCCAGATAATATTGATGTCACGTTTACGTCATCTAACACTGATCATGATTCCGAGTTAATAAAGAAAATGGTTGATCAGGTGTTGGATAAAGATGAAACAGAGGAGTCAAAGTCGGAGTCTATGTCAGAGTCAAATTCTGAGTCCAGCACTCCGAGTCAAACCGACAAACATGACAAAAGAGTTTACAATAAAGAATTCATGTTATCAAAATCTAATTTGGATGACGAAATGTTTAAAGTTGCATATACTTTGAATGATTCTGACAAATTATATTTTGATGAGGAATTTCCAATAAGAGGTGTCAAACCTGACATGATTAAAAAGGTTTTCAAACTAACAAAAATTAATATTTCTGAAATAAAAGATGTAAATCTTTCTGAAAAACCTAAAAAGTACACCTCAAGAGTTCAACAAAGAGAAAACAAGAAAAAGGGTTACAGTTCTGGTTCTGGTTATCAAAAGAAACCAAACCATAACGGTAATTTCAAAAAGAAAGGATTAGGTTTTATTCCATCAGAAAAACAGAAAAATGAAAAATATGTTCGAGATTTTAAATCAAAAATGATATTTGTTTCAGGTACATCTACTAAATAAGAGAAAGAAAATCTATTCAGAAAACAGTCAAACAAAGAATTCCTTGCGAAGAAGCAAGAAGAATTGGAGAAGATGGTTGATCATAAGATGAAAGAAACGAGAACCTGTTTCCAATGCAACATTGTTGGTCATATTGCTAAGAATTGTTCCAAGGCAATACAATCAAAACAGGGAGTTTCTCGTAAACTGAAAGATAAAGAAGTTGAGTTTGAACCACCAATTGAGAGAACTAAATTTTTCAAAAACTCAATTTTTGAAATTGGTGAATGTTCAAACCGATTTTACAAGAAAAGGGCTAATCTTGATAACCAGAAATGGGTTGTTAAGAAATCTGATGATAGTTCTAGCAATGATTCTGATTCAACAAAATCCGAGGAGCTATCTTCTGGTGATGAATCTGATTCCACAAAGTCAGATGAGCCGCAAATTGGAGTTAAAGGTGAAAAATCTGTGCCGACTATGGATGATGTGAATTTTCCACCACTTCGGGCTGAAAATTTTAAAAAGAAAATTGGTAAAGTTGAGATTTCAAATCAGTTATTTTCTAAAAAGAAAGAATTTGATGTTGAAAAAGCGTTTAATTCCAAAGTACACCATATTTTTGGAAAAATGGTTGACAGGAAGGTCAAGGGAGTCAAGGAATTTTACGAGAAGAAAACAAAGAAGCAAGGTAAAGTATCATCCCTGGTTTGTGACTGGGATGGTACCTACTATGAACAGTAAAATTCTGGACTTGCCGGAGCTCCCAAGTTGGTAATCGTGGAGCATGAATCGGCATCATTCTTATATTGTTTGTTTGAAAATTGAAAATTGTTCACTAGTATGACTTGCCGGAACTCCCAGGTTGGTAAGTGAGGAGTAGGTATCGGCATCTTGAGAATTCAACTTACATGTGAAATTGGTTGGTAAGCCATGTGGTTGAAAAATAAATTTTCTTACAAGTGGTTCTAAATTTTTCAAGATTAATCAGGGACATTAAATTGTACTTGATGTATCTTTCGTACAAGTGGTTGATAGAACAATATGATGAACCAAACTCCTAACCTACAAATGGTTTTATAAAATCAACAAAACTAATTTTCCGGAAAAACCATTTGATTAAAACAAACTTAAGTGTTTTGAAATTAATGGGAAAATAGTTTGTTGTGAGGGGGAATTCTGATTGTTTATGCCAAGTGGATGGCGATCTGAAGCGATTCGATAACGGTTGTCAATTTATTTTTATAGTTTGTTTTCAAATTTCTTTAAATGTGTTTGAATTTTAGGGGGAGTTAGAATTTCAGAAAATCCAAAAACATTTGAAAAACATGATAAATTTCAAAATGAGTTTTTGTGTCAAAGAAGAGGAAATGATAGTACATCAGTGAACGATCACAACATGCTAAAGAAATGAAAAGTTAAAAATGTGATAAACGGTCTCACTGATGATGTGTCAGTAGGTTTTTACACATTTAGTAGATTGTGACGAGATATAAACCTAAATTCAAACTTGATTATATCGTGGGGAAACATCTCTCGGATATATGGGTAACCCCCAAGATCTTGTTTGAAAGGTCCCTCTTTCTGAGATACTAGGTCTTTATGCTCAGTGATATCTGGGGTATTATCCCAGGACTTCTGATAATGCGGAAGCAATGGCCTAGTCCCCGGAGAATACTTTACGCTTGCTTGAAATATAGCTCACCCTCAGCATAAAAAATGATGAAACATTGAAAAAATATGTAAATCATGTGTTGTTGAAGAAAAGATCCTCTAAAGGGGACACACCAAAAGTCGAAGCCGTCATCTCTCTGCTGAACGAAAGTTCTGACCTGAGCTCTCACGGTTTTCGCAATATAACCCCTTACAGATATCATCTGTGGTATACTCACCTGTAAGACTGAATATTGAGATCTGGATACGGGAATATATTCTGAGGTGGGACACGCGATTAAGTTTAAGTGCTTAAGACATTAATCTCGTATCTCGAAACAGTTGAACTTTGTGTGAGAATTTAAGTGGATCAGTATACTGACAATCTAAGTGAATCGTTTAGAACTTAAAATGTTTAAAGCTTAACGGTGTTGGTGAGTTGTCTCAAAAACTGATATGATCCTCTTACACAAACTCACAAAAATATTGTATGTAAATATTTCCTTACTGCATTTCATTTCTTTAAAAAATCCAAAAAGATTTTAGTGTGTTTTAGCATAAATTTTGAAAAATACAAAAAGATTTTCGACAACTGGTGTTGGAGAGCTGATTTTCAAAATTCCAAGTGCTAAACATGATGACAGTTAGGTTGGGAGAGTGTTTTTGAAAAGATAAATGATATTTCGTCAAGTGGTTCATCAAAGATTAACATTGTAAAATCATTCTTTGATTGAATAATTCCTGCAAGTGGTTTATCAGAGTTTGAGAAATAATTTTTTTCAAGTGGTCATCAGAAAATTTATTTTTGGGTAGAGAATTGTGCAGGAAACAGGCTAAAAGCTAGGTGATCTTGGGTTAAAAGATTGTGAACCAACTTTCGATTCTGAGCAGAATTTGAGCCAGGTCACGATCTTGAACCTGTGGAAAACAGACTACAATCCCAGCTTACTGAGAGGGGGAGTCTGAATGACAAAGAGCTAGGTTCTGATCCTGAGATTGCTGATGCTGATGAACTTAAGGAATCAAGAGACCTGATCAAGAGAAGATAGAGCTAGGTTGCGATTCTGGAAGAAAGAGAAGAGAGAGATTTGAGGATGCTTACAGCGTCAGATACTTTAAAGAGTTCGAAAGGACTGATAAAGACTGAAGATGCGAAGACTCGACACTTTAAGACTCGTCAACATTCGAGGGGGAGTCTGTTAGTGCATGCGTCTGTCGACTTCGTCTTGTATCGAGTCTTGTATGTATTTAGATAGATAAGGGCATGATTTACGAGAAAATGTCAAATATAGGGTGAGTGGCATGTTCAAACGAAATTAGATAGGTAATTTCGCTTGAAAGTGTCATGGCAGGTTCAAGCGAAATTAACTATCTAATTCCGCTTGAAGCTGATTTCGCTTGAAACATGATTCCGCTTGAAGTGTGTTCAAGCGAAATTAGAACCTTATAAATAGGTGTGTCTTGATTTCATTTGTAATCCTTCCGGTTAGAGCAACGAAGTGCTGCCGAAGTGTCGTCTCGCTGTAAAATGTTATAAAATAAAAGATTTTCACTATTCATATCTCCACGGTCTATATGGAGGTATGTTGGCTACCTGGTCCGGGGTTAAGGGAACGGTTTGGTAAGAGTCTTACCTTGTTCAGTGTATAGATCCTGCAAGGACCTGGGTCAACTTTAGTAGGACTTCCTTCAATACCCAATGGTATTGGATGGCGGGGGTCCGAACTCCTTGATCCCCTCATATGTAAACTACTATTAATACTTTAACCCGGCTACTTAGGACTGTATCCCTGCTGACTCAGACTACTTAGCCGAGGGTAACGTCACCTCCAGAAGAGGGGCCTACCACAATATGCATTAATAACTTAATTAATTATCTTTCAATAATCCAACCCTTTAGGATTGTATCCTTGCTGACTCAAACTACTGGGTTGAGGGTAACGTCACCTTCAGAAGAATAACTAAGATAATCTCTTAAAAAGTGCAAAAGTGCGGAAATAATCAAAGGTTACACTAAACACGAGTCGGATCCAAGTGATTCATCTTATCTATCTGTTTTTATTTTTATTTTATTTTTCAACATTTTAGTTAGTTTTATTTTTATTAGTTTAAAACCTTTTTCTAAACTTTTGATTTGATTAGACGTTGAGGATAAACCGGTACTAAAAGCTCTTGTGTCCTTGGACGACCTCGGTATCTTACCAACACTATACTACGCTCACGATGGGTGCACTTGCCCATATGTGTGTTTAGTGTTAGTAAATATCATGTTTTATAAATTTAAAACTTGGCTAAAAAGTGTTAAAGGGCTTAAAATATACATTAAAAATATACGACACTTCACATGCATCAGGAGGAGTCATTACGTGTGAAGTCTTGTTAAATGTAACATCTAGATTTGAGAAAAGCATTTTGATCATGTAACCAACGAAGTGGGAATACGCGTAGATCGTGCTAGGATCCATTTTGTTAGAAACTGATTGACACCAAAGATTCCTTCGGGGGTACAGCAATTTCTTGGTTTCGGTGGATGCTGTTGTAGATTCATCACAGGATTTTCACAGATCGTGCAGCTTTAATCTCTTTAGCACAGCAGGGTGTTGTGCTCGTGGAAGACAAAATAGGAGGACATTTTTTCAGTTTTTGAATCCCAACTCTGCCATGCACTGAGCATCGTCTTTACCCGAGGGTGCGGGTGATTGAGTAGTATACCTTAATGGTCCGAATCGGAGTCCCAGTTGCACACCGATGCATCACGAGAGAGTGATGACGTACGTAAAGAAGTTACAACGAAGGACTGCACAGCACACAACCTGCGGTGGAAACCGTGGCCTTTGGAATCAAGTTGGAGGCCTTACTTGGACGGTACCGAATGCACTACTTAGACCGATCACAAGGGCCTCCCGTGTACCCTGGTGATGAAAGAGCTAAATCAGTTAATTGCATCATTGGATGGAACTTTTGGATGATCACGACTATGAAACTTGAATGTGCACGAGCTTTGCAGCTCACTATCGACTCTAACCTACTTGATCAGACTCGCTCTGTTCAAACTAGAGAACTGAAGATAGAGGATTTTCAAGTTGAATCCATGCGGGGCATGGAGAAGCAACCTTTGGCAGGTTGGATGATATTCGCTACCCCATAGAACGAATGTGGCCTCATTACGCAGTAACTTTAGGGAACTTGTGTTGAGCAAAGCACACCGGCCTCGATATTCCAGTTGTCTGAGTTTTGATGAGAGATATTAGGACCTGTGAATCTTGTACTGGTGATTGGGCATGAAGGCCCACCTAGCTATGTATGTGAATGATGTTTGACTTATGGGAAAGTCAAGATGGAGTATCAGCAACCAGAAACACCCATGTATGGAAATGAGGACAGGCTGCCATGGATTCTGTCACTAGTCTACTTACAACTCGCAACGGAAACAATATCACCGGGGTGATCGTTGATTGTCTCACGTAACCAGCACACTTTCTTGCAATCAAGGAAACTGACGAGTCTTCACAGCTTGTGAATATTCCTCTGAGAGAGGCGGTTTTAGGCACGGGGTGCCAACTCCTGATGCCTTGATTTTGGTTTATATCTGATTGATGGCAGACTAAACACAACATCCTCGACTCACGTCTAGACAGGAGCATTGTTTACCACCGTAGGACGAAAGGTCTGAGTAAACGAACCATCCTGACGCTCGAAGACATGCTGCGAGCATGTGTGTGATGGACTTTAGTAAGAGTTAGAAGGACATTTACCTATGGTTGAGTTCTACCGTAGCAGTCACCATTCTAGTATTCAGACAGCTCTTTTTGAGACATTGCATGGATGATAATACCAATCTTCTTGATTTGGCTAAGGTGGGCGACAACCTAATCACAGATCCAGGACTTGTACACGAAACTCTTAGGAAGATTGCTTAGATCAGAAATTGTTTGACGGCAACGCGTGGCTGTCAGGAAAGCTGATAAGCTTAGGAAACATTGGGAGTTCGCTGTAGGCGAACGTGTCATAATTGAAAGTCTCACCCTGGGATGGTGCGGTACGCTATGGAAAACGTGGCAAGCTTAGTTCACGATGCGTTGGGACATTCGGATTTCTGGAATGAATCGGTGACGTGGCTCACAAACCCGAGTTAACAAACGGATTGGATAAAGTTCGCGATGATATTTATGCCTCGATTTCAAGGCAGTGTTTATCCGATAAAACGCCTGTGATACCCTTATTAGTGGACCAGGACGTCAAAGTTCGCTAGCATAGTCGAATTCCGAATCGTGAGAGTTTGTTGGAACTCCGGACGTGAACCGAAGTTCACGTAGGAACGCAATCATCGGAGTAAGCTCTTATATCCTCGGTTGTTCAAACGGTTGAAGTAACTCCTAATGTCACTGGCGAATTTCGGGACGAAATTCCCTTTCAAGTTGGGGATGATGTGGTACCCGTGGAAAATCCACAGTCATCCTGATCCTGATCTATCACCTCACTGTTTTTGGGTTTACTTATCAAATTTCGGGACGAAATTTCTTTCAAGTTGGGGATGATGTGACAACCCGAACTTTCAAGGCTAGTATCTTTCAGTTTTGCGATTTTGATCCCCACTACTTCTTCTTTACACGTTCATTACTTTTGAGAGTCTGTCTAACACTCGTGCCTTTAATAAATTTGATTATCGTAGTGTGTTATTGGGATTAATAATGTGTTTTGTAGTATTGGACCGCACCGATCGTTAAATTACATTGGGCCGCCAACGTTTTCACTAATACTCGACCCAATCCATCTTTTGCAATGAAACTCGGCCCAAACCCCCTCTCTTGCTATGTATACGTAGATACATGGACATGTTGCACCACTCTTGCCATATTGCAAACCCTAAAACTTGTTTCTCCTCTTGAATGGCGACGGCGGTAGACCTTCCCCCATCATCGAGGCATCATCTCCTTCCCTCGTTCAAGTGTGCGATCTCAACACTCCTGGTTAGTATTGTTCGCCATTAAATTGATTTGTATGTGTGGAATTAAAAACATGATCTAGGGTTTTAGATACACATCGAGTAGAATCAGATCGATTATTGGTATTGAGAATCGAGAATATAATGAATTCGAAGATTAGTTTGTGATGTAGCGATTAGATGGTTTGATTTGGCATGAATGTATAACACTTGATGCAACATAAACTGATTAGATATAATTATTAGTTTGCTTGATGCTGAATTGACTGTGTAACATGGATGATCGATGATTATGTGTTATGAAACTCACTGATGTGTTTGCACGATGTTAAAGTGTTGCTAGAATAATCATACTGATAACGATCGTATAAGATGGATATTCTTGTAGAAACTAGGACGATCTGTTGATGATCTGCAATGAAGGAGTAACTCAGGTCGACGAAAGACCAGAGTCTTTCATCACATTCATCTCCTGACGAAACACTTGAGTTTCGTCGGCTAGCCTTGACGAAACACTTGAGTTTCATCGCATGGTGTTTCGCCGAGATTAAACCAACAGAATAAGTGTTGACTGTGGATGTATTAGAAGGATGTAGGACTTCAAATTGTTATGATGATTGTATATTCAAAGTCAACGAGTCTTTTGAATGTTATGTATTTATTGGGTCGTTAATGTTTAAACATGATATCACATGGGGGCTGTTCACGTGATAGATACCCTAATGATCATGGGGATAGGGTTTGCATGGAGTAATGATTCGATGATGTCAGTACACTATTCTTTATGCATGTAATCGGTCATGGGATGATAGGATAGATGGTTATCATGATGATAAGCTAGAACCTTGATTGTGTGTGACAAAATAATGATTGTTGTGAACACATGTAAGCATCGCATGATATGAGCATATGGTTGGATCTGACGTGGTAGTTAAATAGGGTGTTAACTTTTGATAAATGAATTGGTGGAGTAACCCAGTTAACTGTTGTGTAATACTTAACTGTTGTTGTATGATATGCATAGGATGTGAATACATGTGTGAACTGAGTATATATTATGTAACGTACAGTGATATTTATGATGAATAGCTCACTTAGCTATTAAGCACTGTTACGAAACATACATGTGAATTTCGGATTCGTTTGAGTTGAATAACTGTTTATGTGCTACTTGGTGATTGTTGCTTGAACACAATATGATTACAATTTATACGCGAGTCATGCGAATGTAAACTGATTACGTGTACATGAACACCATAGGCTTCGATTAACTAAGTGTGAATAAGTAACTAATCATACCGAGCAAACCAAGGTGAGTTCACTGCTCCTTTTCAAGCATGCATCCCGGGGAGGGATATCGGGTAACGTTCCGGGGAGGAATGTCAGGTTATTGGGATGTTTGTTATTACACTCATTTTCTATCATATAAGACCCGCTTACATCTACCGATAGTTGCCGGGGAGGCAACGAGGTTATTAGTTGATAGCGCTATTAGGTTTGGCACCCTCACACCGTACCGGGGAGGACGGGCGTGAACTAATTACCTTAAAGCATGACCAATGTTTTGATAGAGACATTAGGGTTGGGCAAATACATCTTGTTGCCATTGCGGTAATCGAGTTAATAACAACATCAAATTAAATCATTGAACTGTTTTATACTCATATCTGGTAACTAAACGCGTTAACAAAACTTTGAACTCACCAGCGTCGTCTGACACACTTGTCTGCATGCTTGCAGGTCGTTAGAATCTTGATTATGGACTTACTGTCTGGGAAGCTGGAGTGGTCATGGGTCGAGCTACATGGAAACACGAGACGAATCTAATGGCTTTCACACACTTGGTTTATAAATTTCTTAATTAATGTATTATGCTTCCGCTGAACGTTAAATAATGTTTTGTAACACTTTTATTAATAATTAATGAAAGTTTTATTTGGAATAATTGTTATGGGTTCATCATGATTGGTGGCTAGATCCTGGTACGTCACACGCCTTGTGGGGGTTTCTGCATGTGTTATTTTGGGGGTGTGACAATATATATATATATATATATATATAGTTGCGAAAACCGCGAGAACCACTCTCCACCAGTTAGATAATGACAACCAAAAGGGTAATATGGTTATTTAATGAAAACCATCAAATCATCTCTCTCTCCTCATTAAAGTCTCTCTTTAAAGTCTTTTCAATTTAATCAAAACCATCAAATCATCTCTCTCTCCTCATTAAAGTTTTCGTAAAAAATGTAAAAAAATTTAAAAACGTGTGTGTAAAAAAAGGTTTTGTAAAAAAAAGGTTAAAACTGTAAAAAAGTTTTCGTATAATTTTTTTTTGTAAAAACAGTTTTTATGAAAAAAATAATTTATAAAAAAATTTTGGTAAAAAAGTTTTTGTAAAAAAAATAGTTTAAAAAACGTGTGTGTAAAAAAAGTTTTTGTAAAAAAAAAGGTTAAAACGTAAAAAATTTCGTATAAATTTTTGTTCTTTGTTAAAAAGTTTTTGTAAAAAAATGTAAAAAAAGTTTTTTTTGTTAAAAGAAAGTTTAAAACCGTAAAAAAAGTTTTAGTAAAAAAAAATTAAAACCGTAAAAAAAGTTTAAAAACGTGTGTGTAAAAATACGGCGCGTAAATACGGGGCGTAAAAAACGGCGCGTAAATAAAAAACAGTACGTAAAAAACGGGGTGTAAAAAACAGCGCGTAAAAACGGGCGTAAAAAATGGCTCGTAAAAAAACCAGGTGATAAAACGACGCGTAAATACGGGGCGTAAATATGGAGGCGTAAAACCGCGCGTAAAAACGAGGTGTAAAAATCGGTGCGTTAAAAACGGAGCGTAAAACCGTGCATAAAAAACGGCGCGTAAAACCGGACGTAAAAACGTCGCGTAAAACCGGGCGTAAAAACGGTGCAAAAAAACATGGCGTAATAAACGGGGCGTAAAAAACGGCTCATAAAAACGTTTTTTGCAAAAAAAAAAAAAAAACCTGACAAAAATTGTTTTTTGTAAAAAAAATCAGATTTTAAAATGTTTTTTAATTAAAACATCTGATTTTAATATAAACAATTAATTTAATAAGACAAAAAAAGTAATAAAAAACAATATATACAATAAGACAAAACAAGCAAATTTACTAAACTGCCATTTTGACATTAAAATATTAAAAACATAATAAGACAAAAATAATTTAATATTATTTTTATAACTTTTAATCTTATCCATACATCTTCAAAGTTCAATGGTTGAAAAGTTGTTCTCTAAACTGGAGGTGGTTTTCATTTTAGCGCCCCCTATATATATACACATATTAGGGACCGATAAAATGAAAACCATCTTCAGTTGTAAGAAATAAGAGAACCACTTTCTAGCCACTAGATCAACAAGATGGATGGACAAGATTAAAAGTAATTAAAAATAATATTAAATAATTTTGTCTTATTATGTTTCTAATATTTTAATGCAAAAGGGTAGTTTAGTAAAATTACTCTTTTTTGTCTTTCTGTATTAATTTTTTTTATTACTTTTTTTGTATTATTATATTAGTTTTTATTTTTTAAACAAAATTTTTTTATTAAAAGCTTTTTAAATTCAGATTTTTTAAACTTTTTACGTTTTACGTTAAACTTTTTACGTTTTACGTTAAACTTTTTACGTTTTACGTTTTACGTTAACTTTTTACGTTTTACGTTAAAAACTTTACGTTAAAAACTTTACGTTAAAAACTTTACGGTTTACGTTAAAAAGTTTACGGGTTAAGTTAAAAACTTTATGGTTTTAACGTTTTTTTTTTACAAAAACTTTTTTACGCAAAACGAACGCACCCAGAAATCGAAACTCGGTAGGTGTCGGAGATAGATTGTTATCATCATCGACTGGGGGAAAAAATAAAAAACCAACAAACTAAAATCAAAACAAATGAGTGGATTCTTGAAAAAAACGGGGTTTGGCTCAGATTTTCTGATAATCAGAGGCTGCAAAGTGGGGTTGCACGTTCAAAAACCCACACTCCACCATCCTTGTTCCGCAATCGTCATCAAAATATGCGGGTTTTTTTTTTTTTGCATCATCACAGCCCCAATCCAAGAACACAAATCAAACCCCCAAAAAAGATTGAAACTTATCATCGACTACAAAAAAAAAACACACTTTCCCAGAAAACCCCATAACCCCACCTGCAACAAAACCACACTTAAAAAATTCAATATCAACACAGAGTTGATTCCCAACCTATCAACTCAAAGAGAACAGAGCAAACCAAAACACCCAAATGTGTAAACAAGATGAACATGCAAACCAATATCACCAAAAGGTGTTTCGTAAAATATCTCAGAGAAACAGAGCTAACCAAATATAACAATCCTCAATAAACCGACACCCTCAAATAATTTTTGACACCCCGAAATATTTTAAAATATCCCAATATGTCTTTAAATACATTCCGTATGTGAAAACCGAGCCTGAAATACAATATATTGTTTAAAATAAATAAAAAAACAAGAAAATTTAGTTGAGGCGGGCCGCGACACCCCTTATCGTTAGTTTACGCGGGCGGTATAAAGGTTAAGACCTGATTTCGTTGATTTTTAAGTTTAGGCGGGCCGCGTAAGACCTCCGTTAGTTAACGCGGGCCGCGAGAGTCCCAAAATGTGGCGCAGCCCGGTGCGGCCACGTGGCCCCACACATGTCGAGCCTACATAGTGATCCGGATGGGCTACACGTTGACCAGGAGTCAACGCGGGCCGCGTAGGCCCTTCCCTTATGTTACGCAGGCCGCGACAAAGCCAAACTCAGCAACTATAAATAGAACGCATCGGATCTCAGTTGAATTCGATCATTTCTTTCTTAAGCAAATTTCTGAATTTTAGGCTTTATAAGCGGGTATTATACCCCCCTAAATAGCGAGGTTCTGCTCCGTTGTAAGTATTATAACCCCTGGATACGTATTAGATAAGCTGCCCGATTGATCTAGGGTTCCGTAACGGCTGTCGTGGTTCTGCCCGACGTAGTCGTTGGAATGCCGTCTCGGGGAGGGTATTACTAATGTTAAAATGGGTTATTAATACTAACGTGTGTACATTTGTGTAAATGATAGATAATTCTCAGGAAACCCTTACAGAAAATCTAAGACAGCAATGTGAGTAATCTCCTTTTTGTTAACAGTTTTTACAAAACCTTAACTATTTTACAATGCAATTTAGCAGTGATTGAGTCTTTGTAATTCTTCATTTACTGCCGGTATGTTGGGGTTTTGTATACAAAATGTACTACACTGTGAGTAGTAAGTCGGGATGACAATACGTTACCATTGGACAATGAGTTAGCCAATGTGTAATATGACCCACAAGTCAGGATTGACAGTACTAAAGGAGTAATTGTGTAGATATAAACATTGTAATCGCTCTCAATACTGTTTAAATTAAATTAATGTTTCTTGATTAAACTGGGATTCACTCACCAGTATTTCCCACTGACAAATGTTTTTAAAACGCGTTTCAGGTAACACAATGTGAAAGCCAATTAGAAGCCAGCTGGACAGTACTGAAGGCTTGGAAAAGTGGCTATAAAAGTTATCTAAATAAAGAAGGCGTTTTAATTCAAATAAAATGGGATTTATCCCTGTAAATCAGCCTGTAATAAAAACTTGGGTTTCATCCCAATATGTTTATTATATATAAATGGTGGTTTTACTCTGATAAACATTTCCTAACTACGGTCCTGATGAAAATTTCCGCTGCCAAATTAGACGATACACGATACCACCGGAACTGGCTCGCGGCTGCCCATTCCCGGGACAGATAAGGGATCGGGGGTTGCGACAGAAGGTGGTATCAGAGCTAAGCCACTGATTCAGCCACAGAAGTGTTCCACTGACATCAAAATGTAAAGTGTTAGGAAATAAATTACGGAAATACGTGCATAACTGTATTTTATTGCTATGTGTTATTTGACTATCTATTAGTTTACAGTATGAGCGACCAAGGACCATCTGACGCGTACCGTCAATTGTCTGGTTCGCCTAGAAGCGAAGGCACCTCCCCTTCTCAGCCTGCCCTCTCAGGGTACTCTGCTGATACGGAAGAAGGAATCTTTGTGTTTAAGGCTCAGTCAGGAGAGCCATTTCCTCAGAAAAAGAGGGGATGGTTCAGTAGAGGGGCACACGAGCGTAGAAAACGTATGAAAAAGTTACAAGATCAAAGGGTACTAGCCGCAGCCAAGAGAGAGACAGATGCCTATGCCCAGGATATGATAAATAGGGGTATAGCCAATATTCACATCCTAGCCACTACTGCAGCTGACCCTAATCTGGAGCAAATAATAGCACCCCAACCACAGCCACGAATCCCTGATCAGCCCATGGAGATAGAAAACCCTGAAAACCAAGTAGAGATGCATGACTTCAATCCGGAAGAAATCCCTAGGGTACCTGCACCAAACCCCCTAGACCCAAATTACGATCCCTGGTGGGATGACGTTAGGGACTATGTGTAACGTTACCCGATACATGAAGACACACCCATGCAGAACGTAGGAGCTTACCTAGGTTTGGACCCTTTAGATCCTTATTTCCACGATGAATACGTTAGGGAGATTTTAGAAGATCCTTACCAATTCCAGGCACCTACACCCCCACACCAGGAACCCGCACTCCAGATTCCGAACCCAGTCCTAGAACCTGCACCCCCAATGAGTGCAGAAAACGTACAAGAACTTAGGACATTAGGTGAGGAAATTTTAGAAAGTAGTGAGAGAATGCGACAGGTGGGAGAGCGCCTCGTATGGAAATACGATGAGCGCAATATGGATTTTTGGATGAATCCATATCCGTGATGTGATGGAGGAGATGGTAATAGTAATAATAAAATAATAATAAAATAAAATAAAATAAAATATGTGTGTACGGATGCCTACTATTATTTATTTATGTTGGTATTGTAATTTTTATTTCAGTACTGGTGTGTAATAGATATATAGTAGATGAATAGAGTAAAGTCGCAATGATCGACGCTTTTGGCTAAATTGCGTGTCATGTGAATGACTATATGAAATATTATTTTGTGATATTAATATGGGGTAAAATGTTTAAAATTCAGATGGCCGATGAAGGAAATCAAGGAAATTTGAATAACGATAGCCAGAGTAACATTAACGTGGTTAATGAGAATTCGAGCATCAATAACAATGGAAACCAAATGGATAATAGTGCCGTTCAAGACATAGTGGAACAAGGAATCATAGATGCAATGTCATTTATTATTCAAACGATTAAAGAAGCGAATAATAAAAGTAAGCATAGCAGTAAGCGACCAATTGAACCAGAACACAGCGTGTACAATGGCCCTGTACTTCAAGTGCCCATTCCCAAAAGAAGAAGAACCATGCCTTATGGTTGTTCTTACAAAGAATTCTGGTCCTGCAAACCAATAGAATTCTCGGGCAATGAAGAACCCATTGCAGCTCTACGCTGGATAGAGAAGACTGAGGCTGTTCTGAAAATAAGCAAGTGTGTTGAAGAAGATAAGATAATGTTTGCTTCTAATTTGTTTAAGAACTCAGCCTTAGAATGGTGGAACACTATCCTCCAGTCAAGAGGAAGTGATAGGGTTTACAACATGGAATGGGAAGAATTTAGGAACACGGTAGAAAGGAAGTTATGCCCTCCTAATGAAAAGGAACAGATAGCTAATAAGTTCCTAAATTTAAGAATGACCGGGGTAGATAGTTAGGGTTATACTACCACATTCTTTGAATATGCTAGAATAGTACCAACCCTTGCATCACCTGAACCAGTGTTAATCTCCCGTTACATCTGGGGATTAATTGGAGAGATTAGACATGTAGTCAAGGAAGCTAGACCTCAAACTATAGAAGAAGCTGTAGAACTAACCAACACCTTAACAGATGAATTAGTCCGTACTAGAGAAGAAGACCAGAGGAAAAATCTAGCACAGAGGCTTACTCAAGAATTCCGTTCTGGAAATTACAACCGTAGGAATATGGGTTCTACCTCTGCACATTTCTGCAAGGTCTGCAAGAAAAAACATTCGGGAAAATGCTCTACTCTTTGCAATTATTGCAAGATGCCAGGACACAAGGAAGAAAATTGCAGGAAGAAATAGAGTAATGGATTATGCTACAACTGTGGAGAAAAATGTCATATCAGGCCAAACTGTCCAAAACTAGTCCCAGCTGCAAACAACAAGAACACTAAAAATGCTAGAGCATTTGTTCTGACTGCAGATGAAGCCAAGATGATTCCAGACGTCATAGCTGGTACGTTTTTAGTTAATGATGTCTTTGCTAAAGTATTATTTGACTTTGGTGCAAACCAAATTTTTATTAATACGTCATTTTGCAAACTCCTTAATCCGCCATTAACTAAACTACCACAAGAATGTCTAGTAGAGACAGCTAATTGCGAAACAGTTAGGATTTCTGAAATCTTGCAGGGAGCAAGAATAAAAATTTTAAACCAAAAGTATATTGCAAATCTGTATCCCATGAATCTGGCAGGATTTGATGTCGTTTTAGGAATGGATTGGTTAATAGCCAATAAAGCCAGTATTTTATGTGATCAAAAGTCAATTCAGGTAAATTCACCAAAAGGTGAAAAGATCACAATTAAAGGGAATAAACCATCTAGATCCACAAAATTCATCTCTGTGATGAAAACTGCAAGTTATATAAGAAAAGGTTCTATAGTGTATTTGATTTCCATAATCACTAACACTAAAGTAAAAGAACTAAAAGACATTCCAGTAGTGTCTCAGTTTTCAGATGTATTTCCAGAAGAATTACCAGGACTACCACCGGACAGAGAAGTTGAATTCAGAATTCACCTACTGCCAGGAACAACACCGATTGCCAAAGCACGTTATCGTTTGGCACCCGCCAAAATGCAGGAATTGAAGAAACAATTAGATGAATTGCTGGAAAAAGGATTTATACAACCAAGTTCGTCGCCATGGGGAGCGCCAATATTATTTGTTAAAAAGAAGGACGGATCAATGCGTATGTGCATTGATTACCGTGAATTGAACAAAGTCACGATTAAGAATCGGTACCCATTACCGAGAATCGATGATCTGTTAGACCAACTGCAAGGAGCTCGATTTTTCTCTAAAATCGATTTAAGGTCAGGATATCATCAATTAAAGGTACAGGAAGAGGACATTCCTAAGACCGCATTCAGAACAAGGTATGGCCATTATGAATTTACTGTCATGCCATTTGGTTTAACCAATGCCCCAGCCGCATTTATGGACATGATGAACCGAATATGTAAACCATATTTGGATAAATTCATAATTGTTTTTATAGATGATATTCTAATTTATTCTAAGAGTAAAGAGGAACATGTAACGCATTTGCACGCGCTTCTAAGTTTATTAAGAAAGGAAAAGTTTTATGCTAAATTTCCAAAGTGCGAGTTTTGGTTAGAACAGGTACAATTTCTTGGACATTTAGTTAATCATGAAGGAATTCATGTGGATCCTACAAAGATCGAGGCAATTACTAAATGGAAAAACCCTGAGTCACCAACTGAGGTTAGAAGTTTCTTAGGATTGGCCGGTTATTATAGAAGATTTATTCGAGATTTCTCTAGAATAGTCATTCCTTTAACTAGGTTAACCTGTAAATCCATTAAGTTTGAATGGGGACCAAAACAAGAAGAAGCATTTAGAATTCTTAAGCAAAAATTAACCCATACACCCATATTAGCGTTACCAGAAGGAACTCAAGATTTTGTAGTCTATTGTGACGCTTCTAAACTAGGTTATGGATGTGTGTTGATGCAACGACAAAAGGTTATAGCTTACGCATCTAGACAACTTAAGAATCATGAAGAGAATTATTCAACCCATGACTTGGAATTTGGAGCTATAATTTTTGCCCTTAAGATTTGGAGACATTACCTTTATGGTAGTAAGTTTACCATCTTCACTGATCATAAGAGTTTAAGGTATGTTTTCGGACAAAAGGAGTTGAATATGAGACAAAGACGCTGGATGGAATTGCTTAGTGATTATGATTGTGATATCCAGTATCATGAAGGAAAAGCAAATGTAGTGGCAGATGCTTTAAGTCAAAAGTATCATGAAAAGCCAAAAAGGGTACGTTCTCTTAAATTAAATCTACAAGTAGATTTAAATGATCAGATCAGAAAAGCACAAGAATCAGTAATCAAGGATGATACTGAAAAATTAAAAGGTATGCTAAAAGAATTAGAACAAGGAACAAATGGAATATGGAGATTCCATAAAAAGAGAATGTGGATACCTAAATTAGGAAACCTACGTCATCATATATTAGAATGTTGGGATTGAACCCTACCAGAGGAACAGATAATTAAAGCCAAAACTGGATCAGAGCAGTGGATCCAGAATAAGCAAATGTTACATACAAGTCTCTCCCCTTGAAAGTGATTTCAACATCTGCTGACCTCCTATCTACTGATCGTGAAAACTGCTGACCCACAACTGTTGTTCAAGTAAAGACCTGATGAAAGACTAAAGCTCTGCTGTTCAATCTACTGCTTTGGTTCAAGCACTGCTGATCCGGACAAGTACTGCTGGGTTCACAGCAGTGGAGGGATGCAACAGTTGTTTATTCTGTCTTTATGTAATGTAATGTATTAAGTAGTAGTTAGTATAGCAGTGTTTGTATAGATCATGGGTTATAGTTTGTTAGGAGGTTAGATGTCACTTTTATGGTGACGTCAGCATTAGATGCTCAGTGGTTTGCTAGTGCCTATAAATAGAACAGTGCTCTGTACTGTTCTATTAACTCTTTGCAAACTTGTTTTCCTGCACGAACAAACGCTGAGCTCTGGCTGAGGGGGAGTTTGTATTAAGCATTACATTGTAATCGGTGTTGAAACTAAATTCAATCTTTCGGTTCTTTGTAGAAAATGTCTTGATCAAAGCAATACTCTCGTTTGATTGTATGCAAAGTTTGTTTCTATATTAATTCCGCTGCACAACTCATCCATCTTCATCTTAATTTCAAACGAAAAATACAATCGAAACCAAACTCAGATCCAACAATTGGTATCAGAGCTTGGACAGTCAAATTTGATTTAACAATCATTTTGACATAAATATTTCAGCTCAAAATCGTTGATATCGATAGTTTGTTCGGTTTGTTGAAAAACAGAGTAAGGTTTAATCACCATTAAAGTTGATTAATCAGTGCCTGTAAAACAACCAGGATGACGTCACAATCACAAGAAGATAAGAATAACATTGGCTCTCTTTTTAAACCACCTATACTTAAACGTAATGAATACAACATCTGGGAGAGAAGGATGGGTCATATCCTTGCTCAACAGAACACCGGATGTTGGAGGTCTGTTGTTTTTGGTCCCCATGTTCCTACGGTGCCAAGTGCTGAGGATCCAAAGAAGTTCGTTCCTAAACCATCTGAAAACTATACCGAAATTGATTTTCAAAAGTTCGAACTCGATGCCAAAGCATTTAGCATCATAGCATCTGCATTACCAAATGAGATCTATGCTGGACTGTTACATTGTAACAGTGCCAAAGAGCTATGGGATGCATTAAAGGAACAGTTTGGGGGAACTGAAGAAGTCATTGAAAACAATAGGGAAATTCTGAATCAGCAGTATGAAACATTTTGTCACATCAAGGGTGAATCATTGACTCAGCAGTTTGAGCGATTCAGTTGTCTCATTAGTGAACTAAGGCTTGTTAAAGTAACTTTTCCAAATTCAACTCAAAATAGTAGGTTCCTTAGGTAACTACCAGAAAAATGGGACACCATAGCTTTTGTCACTAGAAATTCAGCTGAGTTCAAAGATCTGACCCTGACCCAACTCCATGGTAGACTCCTTACCTATGAAAGGGAGTTAAACCAGAAAAGGAAGTTGCAAGAGTTTGGCAAAGTTGCTGATGATTATTCATTCGGTAGCACAGCTCTTTTGGGTCAGGAAGAATCTGGTAGCAGTGGTAAGGAACAGGGTTATGATCATTTCATTGATATAACAGCTGGTGGTAACTTTACCAACCCTGATCCTCACTCTGCAAATTATGCTTTTACTGCAAACGCTGAAAACCATATGTCAGATAATTTGTGCTTTGAACTTAATGATTTACAACATTTTGATCCCACTGACTTAGAAGAGATGGACATCCTGCACCAATTGGCTTTGCTCAGTGTTAGAACTAGCAAATTCTACAAAAGAACAGGGCGAAAATTCCCAGGTTTACATGGGAATCTAAGGGTTGGGTTGGATAAATAAAAAATCAAGTGTTACAAGTGCAATAGGCTAGGTAATTTCGCTAGGGAATGCAGGAGTCAAATTACTGGTCCTATAATCACTCATCCTAGCTCAAACCCTAGACCTCAAAATCAAAGCACAGTGCACTATACCCAATATACCCCTGCAGCTCATGTTAACACTGCTCATTATGCTGCTGCCCCTGTGCCTGTGCATTATGTCTAAACCACTGTTCCACAGATTCAATATGTTCAAACCCCTGTCCCCCAGGCACAAGTGCAACCTGTTGCACCTCAAACAGCTGCTCCAGCAGTGGTACAACCAGATCAGCAAAGCTTTTTCACTCAAGGCTTTATTGACTGGAGCAGTATGCCTGATGAGCTTAGTGATGAAAATTTTGCTCTCTATGCCTTTAATGAACCTTCTAATGATGAATCTTGTTTGATGGCTTTAGAGTCAATACCAGAGGGGGTTGAAACTGAATGTGAACAGCTAAGTGTTGAAACAATGGATGAGGTGACTGAAGCAGTGGTTACTGCTGTGGCTGGTGAACTACTGCTGGGAGAAAGTTCAGGAACCCTGATTGAACCACTGACAGATCCATGGTCCAAAGAGGACAAAGAAGAAGAGGAAGAGAAAAGAGCAGGTGAGAAAGAAGCAAGAGCTGATGATGAAGAGGATCATCAATGTGATTGTGCAATGATGGCTGCTGCCAAGGTATCACCTCAAGTTCTTGAAAAACTGTGTTCAGACAATTGCATTATTGTTTTTGCTAACATCAAAGAGGTAAATGAAAACCTTAGGAACAAAGTCCTGTCTGATGAAGTCAAATTTGAAAAGTTGTTAAAAGAACTTAGAGACAAATTGGCTTAAAAAGATAAGGAGATCAGCAGTCTGAAAGAAGAGCAGAGCATAACCAAAAATCAACTCCAAACTATGGTAGAAAAATACCAAGTTTGCAAAAAGGAGTTGGAGTCCACCCAGATTACCTGTGAAAAATGGGTGGAATCATGCAAAGGGTATGAGGTTATGCTTGAAAAACAGATTAAAAGCAATGTAAAATTAGGTGTTGGTTATAGAAAACATGATGATGAAAACACTACTTTTGAAAAATCTGTTCAAACCACTGATGTAACAACTGAGTTCATCCCCACAAACAAGAATGGCCAAGAAGTGAAAATCACTGATAAACTTGGTAACAAAATCACACTTGACAGACCAATGGGATCCTCTACTTTTGAGGAGCTTGAAAATTATCAGTTTAAACCAAAATGGTCTGATGAGTGTGATATTCTTGAAAATTTCAAGCCCGTGGACTTTACATCAACTGATGGTGTTAAAGCTCCAAAAGCTAAAGTCATTCCTCTCAAGGATATCCCAACAGAGGTTAAAACCTCTGCTGCAAAGGAGTCCGAAAAGAGAAAGAAGAAAGAAAAGATTAATAACCTGTTTTGTGAATTCTGTGAGAAAAGGAATCATCTAACAAAAGACTGTTTCCACTTAAAAGCTTATGATTTGAACAAAACAAGTGTCATTGTTCCAGCTGAAAGTTGCATTGTTTGTGGCTAAACAAACCACAAAACTCAAGCATGTGTGTATCTCAAAAACTTTGATGTGAAAAAGAATGAGTACATTGCTAAAACATCCTTGAGTCCATCAACATCATCTGTCAAATTCACCAAGAACCAACCACTGTTTGTACCAGTTAAAACAGCTGTCACAAAATAGCTGAACCAAACATCTGTCAAAAGAGATGTTCAGGTTACTGATGCACCCCCTGCCAATCAGTTCAGAAAAGGCAAGGAAAAACAGTCTTACCAAAGGATTCCACACGTTTATGAGGCCTATAAAAGGCCCTCTAAACCTAAAGTGAACAGGCATCCTTTTAGGTACCAACAGGTGATTGGTCAAGACCCTCAACAGTGGTTAGCAAGAAACAGTCCTAAAACTGTCCAAACCCCTCACCTAACCACTGTCCATCAATCTGCATCCATCCCAGACACTGTTGAGACCCCATCCAAAGCCTTATTGGCTTTTGAAACCCTAACGAACTAATCCTTTTACTTCATGTGCAGGGAGCTTCTGCCTGCTTAGATAGTCTGTGGTATGTTGATAGTGGAGGCTCCAGGCACATGACTGGATGTAAAGCCCTACTCAAAGATTTCAAAATTCATGGAGGGGTGATATATCCTTTGGGAATAACAGTAAAGGGAAAGTTCTAGGGTCTGGTACAGTACAGTCTGGAAATGTAAAATTTGAAAATGTCAATCTGATAGACAGTCTGAAATTCAACCTCCTGAGTGTTTCACAAATGAGTGACAAGGGGTATGGGTCATTCTTCACAAAGGAGTATTGTAGGATTGTTGGACCAGAAATGGTCAAAACGATGGAAGCAATAATAAAAATTGGTCAAACAAAACTTGTTGCTCAAAGAAGTGGCAATGTTTATGTTGTTGATATGTCAAAAGAGTGTCCCAGAGCTGATGCATGTCTGTTCTCAGCTGCCTCTAACAAAGAGACAGAACTTTGGCACAGAAGGCTGGGACACACAAATCTTAAGACAATCACTGAAATTTCAAAAAATGGTTTGGTGAGAGGCCTACCACAAAAATTGTTTTCATGTCCTGAACATTGCATTTCCTGTTTAAAAGGAAAACAACATAAAAGTTCTTATAAGTCCATTGAAGAGTCCAAAACAACCTAGTGTTTGCAAATGCTACACATGGATTTGTTTGGCCCAGTTCAAGTCATGAGTCTCAAAAAGAAGAGATATTGTCTGGTTATTGTTGATGACTTTTCTAGGTTTACATGGACTTTCTTTTTACACTCAAAAGATGAGACTGCATGCATTTTGCAAGACTTTGTGACACAGGTTGAAAAGCAATTTGACCTTCCAGTGAAAAGCTTCAGGAATGACAATGGCACAGAATTTAAAAATAAGGAGTTGGATGTCTTCTGTGTGAAGAAAGGGATTGTAAGGCAGTACAGCATCCCTAGAACACTAGAGCAAAATGGGGTAGTTGAAAGAAAGAACAGAACTTTGATTGAGGCTGCCTGAACCATGCTTGCTGATTCAGGTTTGCCATTAACATTCTGGGCAGAGGCAGTAAACACTGCTTGCTATGTCCATAACAGAGTTTTAATAAACCCCAGGCACAAAAAGACTACTTATGAAATTCTGTATAAAATCAAACCACTGGTCTCATACTTCAAGGTGTTTGGCTGCCCATGCTTTATTTTGAACTTAAAAGATTCCATTTCAAAATTTGCAGCCAAAATTGATTGTGGTTATCATCTGGGATACTCAACCACTGCCAAGGCCTACAAAGTGTTTAATACACGGACCAAGGCAGTGGAGGATACTTTGAATGTAAAGTTCAATGAACTTTCATCAATGAAAATTCCAGCAAATCCTACAGATCTGTTTGATCTTGGTAAATTCACTTTTGAAAATACTGTTGTCAAGACTAACAGTGCAGGTTCATCAGAGGATTCAACACCAGACTATGGGTATGAAATCATTGTCCCTCAAAAGTCTGCCACAATGGGAAGAGCATCAGATGTTCAAAACAGCTGTCAAAGCTCAACCACTGCTACCTCAACAGTTGTTGACCAAAGTAGCTCATCACCCACTGCTTCCACATCCTCAAACACTGCTGACAAAAGTCCCCAAATAGTGGATAAAAGTCATCATGTGTCCACTTCATTACCTCCAATTCCACCACCTTTTGAAGCCACTGCTGGTTCATCAAAGTCCCCAGCAGTGGTTAGCTCAGATGATACACATTTGCAGCCTTCACCAACAAATGCCATCATACCATACCAAGGAGATTTAATCTTCTTGAGATCTCATCCACCTGATCAAATCATTGGCAACATCAATGAAAGGGTGCTCACAAGAAGCCAAACCCAAAACATTTGTCTTTTTGCTGGTTTTCAATCACTCCATCAGCCAGTCAAGTACCAAGAGGCACTGAAAGACAACAACTGGGTAGAAGCCATGCAAGAGGAGCTCCAACAGTTCAAAAGACAACAAGTATGGGAGCTTGTACCACTGCCAAAAGATGTCAGTCCCATCGGCACAAAGTGGGTCTTTAAAAATAAAACTGATGAAAGGGGTATTGTTGTCAAGAATAAAGCCAGGCTTGTGGTACAAGGTTACAGACAGGAAGAGGGGATTGATTATGATGAAACATTCGCCCCTGTAGCAAGATTGGAAGCTATCAGACTGTTCCTGGCCTTTGCTGTCAACCACAACATGAAGGTGTTTCAAATGGATATCAAAAGTGTTTTCCTCTATGGTACAATTCAAGAAGAGGTGTATGTGTGTCAACCTCCAGGTTTTGAGGATCCATTTTATCCAGATCATGTCTACAGGCTGAACAAAGCCTTGTATGGCCTGAAACAAGCACCAAGGGCCTGGTATGAAACTCTTTCCACCTTTCTACTCTCAAATGGTTTCAAAAGAGGTACCATTGATAAAACACTGTTTCTAAAATGGAGAGGAAAGGATTTAATGATTGTCCAAATTTATGTGGATGACATTATTTTTGGAAGCACATGCAACAAAATGTGTGAAGAGTTTAGGGAACTCATGACAGCTGAGTTTGAAATGAGTTCAATGGGTGAGCTGCAATGCTTTCTTGGTCTCCAAGTTCCGCAAATGCAAAATGGTACTTTCATTCATCAAAGCAAATATGCAAAAGAACTTTTAAATAAATTTGATATGAATGATTGTAAACCATGCAGCACACCCATGGCAACAAATAAGCTTGTCATGTCTGATGAAAAGGATGAGCTGATTGACCAAACTTTATATAGAAGCATGATTGGGTCTTTGTTGTACCTAACTGCATCTAGGCCAGACATCATGTTTGCAACATGTGTTTGTGCAAGAAGTCAATCAGCCCCTAGAAAATCCAATCTTATTGCTGTAAAAAGGATATTCAGATACATAAAAAGTGCTACCACACTTGGTATCTGGTATCCAGCTAATGGGAATATCAAGCTTTCGGGATTTTCAGACAGTGACTTTGCTAGATGTAACACCACAAGGAAGTCCACATCAGGAGGGTGCCAGTTTCTAGGTGATTGCTTAGTTTCATGGCAAAGCAAAAAGCAAGCAGCTATTTCAACATCCACTGCTGAAGCTGAATACATTGCTGCTGCAAGCTGTACAGCCCAACTCCTGTGGCTTCAAAATAAACTGCTGGATTTTGGTATCACTGCCTTAAAGACACCGCTCATGTTGGATAGCCAGGCAGCAGAAAATATCATCAAAAATCCAGTTTCCTATTCAACCACCAAACATATCGACATCAGACATCACTTTGTGAGGGATTGCTATGAAAAAGGTTTGATTTCTCTGCATCATGTTCCAACTAAAGACCAGCTGGCAGATGTGCTCACAAAAGCATTAGATACTGCCACCTTTGAAAGCTTGGTCTCTAGGATTGGCATGCTAAACATGGAATAACAAGCAAAATCTTGTTTTTCTATGAATAAAAGCATTAAAATGTTTTCAGAAAATCAAAAATCCATCCTTAAAAATAGCTAAAAATGAAGTTTTCATTAAAATCCTTAAAAGTCTGCCATAACCACTGATTGTTCAAAAGTCTGCTCTACTTCAAAATGACTGTCCACTGCTGAAAGCCATCCTCTGTTCTCTCATTTTCTTGATAAACTCTGTTGTTCAAAAGCAGTGTCTTATCCACTGATATGCTATCCACTGATAGTGAAAATCATCCACTGCTTCCATTTTACCGTTGTAACCACTGCCTTCATCAGTAATTTTCATAAAAGTACTGTCCTTCATTTCCTCAGAGGTTGGCATGTGGGCAGTACATAGTGATCAGTACTTTTGTAACCACTGCCACGTCAGCCTTCACTTTTTCCTCTATAAAACCCCCACTTCACACCAAAACAGGGTTTTACTGTCGAATTGAATTCTCAAAAATTCTCTTCTCAAAACAGTTTTTCTTTAAATTCCTTCAAAAATTTCTTCGATCATCATCTCCAAAATGACAAAATCGAAGTCATCTGGGAAATCCACTTCCAAATCATCCAAGAAAGATGCCTCTCAAAAGGCACAACCCACTGAAATTCCACACAAACCATCTCACAATCTTCTGGGTCTCCTCACAAAACCCGGCAACACTGATATGTTCGATTCTATCCTTGCTACCATCTCCGCATCAAAGTACAAAACTTTGTTAACAGCGGATGCACCAATTTACTTGACAACCCAAAGGGAGTTTTGGAAGAATGCAACCCTTGAATCACAAGGAGACGATGTAATAGCCATTAACTCTACCCTAAAGGGAAAACCTGCCAAGATTACACCACAGTCAATTTCAGAGGTCTTTCAACTCGATGATCAGGAAGGTACAATTTCTTTCCCTAGAAACGAGTTAAAAATTTACTTCATTGAGAGAGGGTATGCAGACACAATGATGAAGAAAGCTACCTTACAAAAAGGTTTCTTTCCTTCTGCACCAAGGTTTTTATTCCATACCCTCCTAATGTGTGTTTCAAACAAAACCACTTCTTTTAATGAAATACCATTAAAGATTCAAAATCTGGGATATGCTATTCTTCAAGAAGAAAATTTTAATTATTCTCGGGAAATCTTTAATGATTTGGTTAATAATGTTGAAACAAAATCATTCTTACTGTTTCCAAGGTTTTTAAGTTACTATTTTGAAAAGAAATTCAGTAAGGATGATATTGCTGTAATAAACCAAGGTGATTATTTTCAAATGAACAGTTTAACTGCTGAAACTTTTACAAGAATGTTAACACCTTGCAAAACACAAGCAGAGGTGCCTGAGCAGAATTTAGCAGCTACCACTGCTCCTCAGGTATCTGCTGCTGAGCCCACTGCTCAAGGTGATCAAAGCAGCAGAACAACTGTTTTGAAACCTACACCTACAATCCACAAAAAGCTACACAAAAAGAAAAGTCAAAAACCCCCCAAACCCATCAAAAAGGCAACTCTGGAGGATGAGATACCAGATCAAATGCCAGTGACAAAACAAAAGTCACAAGAAACCACTGCTGCTACTTCCTCACAGCAGTTGGTCAAAATATCTCAAACCATAACCGAAACACCTCCTGCTTCTTCACAAAAAGAACAGGTTGTACACATAGGGCCACCACATCATGATGCTCTGGAATCACTTGGTTCCATCATCCACAGCTCAATGCCCGGGGCAAATCCTGTTTCTACACCAAACCTCACATCCACAATTCCCTCACCAACTAAACTGTTGTTGGATGCAATTGATTTGAACCAGGCACTAACCAGTCCTTCTCAATCACCTATTAATGAGAACATACCTCAACAAATGACTGGGTCTGATGTATCAATCTTTGCTAACCCACCAACACAACCTGAGGAGGTTACACCCCTTGAGTTACAAGTAACTCTTGGTGGTAATCCAAGTGAAGCAGCCACTACAACTGTTGAACCCACTGGTTTACATTTGGACAGTGGTTACATTAATAAGACTTCCTTGGAGGCAATTCCTTACATAGCACCTCTGCCAACCACCAGTGGATTTATTTTTCCCACTGGCAACATCAAAAGGTTGTCAAGTGTTGAAGGAAGAAGACCCCAGTACCAAGAAAAAGGGGCATCAGTGGCTAGTGTTTGGAGTACACTCCCTACCTCAACCACTGATAAAACCACTGATAGTGGGAAATCAGATGATCCCATTAAATTGGGTGATGATTTAAAATATCAGGTTTGACGGAACGAGTTGACAAATTGGATACATCTGTTGCAGATATTAAAAACATGCTACAGCAGGTGTTGAAAATACAAAAGATGCAATCCACTGTTGTTCCACCTCAAGCACCTGCTCCACCACAAGCATCTGCTACAAATGAGCTCTGGAACCTCTTCCAACCTTTTCTCCAACAACAAAAAGAAATGGCTGATCAGCAACATGAACTACATGTCCAAAAGCTGAGAAACATAATGGAGTCTAGGTACAAGAACACTCAAGCAGATATTAAGGCAATCAAGGCCCATTTATTGGAAACCACTGGCACTGCTCCTCCAACAGTACTTTTCATTGATCAACTTCCAGAAGATAATGCCAAAAAGGGGGAGAAAATTCAGGAGTGGAAGAAGAAGGGAATAGATGATGGTCTTTACATTGAACCAGAAAGGGATGCTATGACCAGAAAAATTCCTGTGCCAGATGGTAGTAAAAAGGTTGATGCAACCCAAGAAGCACTTGATGAAGGAGTAGCAAGTGTAAAGAGGGATAGATTGGCAAAGGATATTTCAAGGTAGAATGAGGAGAAAAGAGCTTTCATGGAGCTGTATGCGCAGGGTTGTTCTGGGTCAAAGGATACTAAAAATCCTAAGACAAAAAGGAAACCTAAGTCCATCCCATCCAGAATTCCAAAGCATATTCCAAAAGCACCATCCAAAAGCCATCAGCATCAAACCTCCACCCAAACAGCTGTTGTAACTCCTGTTGTATCAACTATTGCTGGTACTTCAGAGGTTTCAACATCTGTTATCACTTCAACACACACCACAACCACTGCTTTACCACCACCACCATCACCACCAAAAACAACCTCACCACCACTTTCTCCTGCCAAAAAGCAGAAGACAACAGATGTTACAACATCTGCTATAATGACAACAGTGGTTGAAACACCAGTTGTTTCAACAGCTGTAAGTCAACCACAAACCACTGCCACTCAAACTATCACCACTGTTCCACCCAAAACATCATCAGTCCCTCCTCAAACAAAAAGGAAAAGGCTAATTCTAAAAGATGATGACACATCTCCACCACCAACATCTTCAAAATCTCTGTCACTTGTCACAATTCCAAAACCCACGCCTCTATCTTCAGCTCAAATTCTAAAGCCATTACCTCCTGCTGGTGTCTCATTTCCTCTGGAACTCATTGTAGTTAGGGAAGAAATCAAATCCTTTTACTATGAGGATGACCCAGCTAAAAGGAGTTTGCCATCAGTTGAAGGATATCCCAGGCCTAACAATATCGAAGAATATTTGAAACTCAAGGCCAAGCAAGCAGAGGATATCGCAATCAGAAACAAACAAGGGAAATCTGATAGAGAATTTCAACAAAACTATCAGTTTTTACTCACATAGGTCAGAGCCATGGAGCAATTTGCCAAAAATGTATGTCAGAAAATCTCAGAAAGGGCAGATGAGTCCTTGAGAAAAGACTACGTTGAGAACATCATGACCTACAAGAAATACAAGGGGGAGAAACACATGTACAAAAACTGGACCATTCTTGAGCTTGAAAAAGAGGTAGCCAGGATTCAAGAAATGATTAAAAATAAGGTCAAGCAGACTCCTCCTGAAAAGTTCAAACAGTTTGAAGCTGATAAGGCATTAGAGTTGAAGAGAATGAAAGAGGAGCTGATAGCTGCTGATTATGGGTCAAAGAATTCAGTGACAAAGTGGGGAGAAGATAGGGTCAGGGCTACCTACAAAAGGTTAGAGGAACTTAGAAAGAAAGATCCAAAAGTTCCACAAAAGCCTGACTACTCCAAAGCAGAGGTCTCAAAAAGACCACCAAAGCTGCAAGTCAAACGAACCACTGCTCCAGCTGGTGCTGCCATCTACAAAACAAGGAGTCAAAACCAGTCAGGTGCTGAAACAATTCAAGATCTAAAAGCTGGAAGTGCTGTTGTAAAAGAGGGCATTAAATTAATGATAAAAGAAGATCTTGAATTGGAACAATCTGCAAGTACTGCTCAGCCAGTCATGAATAGGCCAGCCTCACCAAATACCTCTGCAAATAAACATCTCCCAAGAAACCCACCAGGCTCAAAAATACAAAAGTGGGAAACTGACAAACAGTCCTACGTATTGACTTTGCTCAGGTCTGGTGGAGAAGTGAAGAAAATATCAAGGGAACAAGCTTTTGGCCTGAGTCTTGAAGATTTGCAGGATCTCCTTGATCTTCCACTTAGCAGGGATGATGATGACACAGATGCCCTAGACTTTGAACTATAATTTAAAGGTCAGATAAGGGAACTGCTGATGAGGCAATAATAATTCCACAATAATGAAGAGTTTTGGCATTATCTGTTCCAGGGGGAGATTGTTGGGATTGAACCCTACCAGAGGAACAGATAATTAAAGCCAAAACTGGATCAGAGCAGTGGATCCAGAATAAGCAGATGTTACATATAAGTCTCTCCCCTTGAAAGTGATTTCAACATCTGCTGACCTCCTATCTACTGATCGTGCAAACTGCTGACCCACAACTGCTGTTCAAGTAAAGACCTGATGAAAGACTAAAGCTCTGCTGTTCAATCTACTGCTTTGGTTCAAGTACTGCTGATCCGAACAAGTACTGCTGGGTTCACAGCAGTGGAGGGATGCAGCAGTTGTTTATTCTGTCTTTATGTAATGTAATGTATTAAGCAGTAGTTAGTATAGCAGTGTTTGTATAGATCAGGGGTTATAGTTTGTTAGGAGGTTAGATGTCACTTTCATGGTGACGTCAGCATTAGATGCTCAGTGGTTTGCTAGTGCCTATAAATAGAACAGTGCTCTGTACTGTTCTATTAGCTCTTTGCAAACTTGTTTTCCTGCACGAACAAACGCTGAGCTCTGGCTGAGGGGGAGTTTGTATTAAGCATTACATTGTAATCGGTGTTGAAACTAAATTCAATCTTTCGGTTCTTTGTAGAAAATGTCTTGATCAAAGCAATACTCTCGTTTGATTGTATGCAAAGTTTGTTTCCATATTAATTCCGCTACACAACTCATCCATCTTCATCTTAATTTCAAACGAAAAATACAATCAAAACCAAACTCAGATCCAACATAGAAGAAGCTCATAAGTCTAAGTATACAATGCATCCAGGAAATGATAAAATGTACCAGGATTTAAGGAAAAATTTCTGGTGGATAGAAATGAAAAAGGACATAGCAGCCTATGTTTCTAAATGTTTAACTTGTTCACAAGTTAAAGTTGAACACCAGAAACCCTCAGGTTTGTTACAGCAACTAGAAATGCCTGTATGGAAATGGGAATTGATAACAATGGATTTTGTTACTAAATTACCCAAAACAAAGAAAGGAAATGATACAATCTGGGTGATTGTAGATAGGCTAACCAAGTCAGCTCATTTCCTACCAATGAAGGAAACTTTCAGTATGGAACAGCTAGCTAAATTATATGTAAATGAAATTGTTTCATTACATGGAATTCCTTTATCTATTGATTCTGATAGAGATAGCCGATTTACCTCTCATTTTTTGTCAAGTTTCCAAAAAGCCATGGGAACCAAGTTAAATCTAAGCACAGCTTATCATCCTCAAACGGATGGACAAAGCGAAAGGACAATTCAGACAATGGAGGACATGCTTAGAGCTTGTGTAATTGATTTCGGAGGTAATTGGGACGATCACTTACCTTTAATAGAATTTTCATATAATAATAGTTATCACACAAGTATCAATGCTGCACCATTCGAAGCACTTTATGGATGAAAGTGCCGAACCCCAGTCTGTTGGGCAGAAATTGGAGAAAAGAAACTATCTGGACCTGAGATAGTGCAAGAAACAACCGACAAGATTATTCAAGTCAAGGAACGACTAAAAGCAGCACGTGATCGACATAACAGTTATGCTGATAACCGACGCAAACCATTGGAATTTCAAGTAGGAGATAAAGTATTGTTAAAGGTCTCTCCTTGGAAAGGAGTAGTAAGATTCAACAAAAGAGGAAAGCTAAGTCCCAGGTATATTGGACCTTTTGAGATTATTAGAAGAATAGGACCTGTAGCCTATCAGCTACAACTGCCAGAGGAAATGGCAGGAATACATGATGTTTTCATGTATCTAATCTCAAGAAATGCTTAGCTGATGAATCGCTAATGGTACCTCTTAAGGATATAGAGGTAAATGAACAACTCAAGTTTGTAGAAAGGCCTCTACAAATTGAAGACAGGAAAGTCAAGAATCTCAAACATAAGAGACTAGTTCAGGTCAAAGTGAAGTGGGACTCCAAAAGAGGACCTGAGTACACATGGGAGCTTGAATCTGAAGTGCAAAGGAAATATCCACATTTGTTCCAGTAGATCTCGAGGACGAGCTCTAAAACAAGGTGGGGAGGATATAACAATCCTCAATAAACCGACACCCTCAAATAATTTCTAACACCCCGAAATATTTTAAAATATCCCAATATGTCTTTAAATACATCCCGTATGTGAAAACCGAGCCCGAAATACAATATATTATTTAAAATAAATAAAAAACAAGAAAATTTAGTTGAGGCGGGCCGCGACAGCCCTTATCGTTAGTTTACGCGAGCGGTATAAAGGTTAAGACCTTATTTCGTTGATTTTTAAGTTTAGGTGGGCCGCGTAAGACCTCCGTTAGTTAACGCGGGCCGCGAGAGTCCCAAAATGTGGCGCAGCCCGGTGCGGCCACGTGGCCCAACACATGTCGAGCCTACATAGTGATCCGGATGGGCTACACGTTGACCTGGAGTCAACGCGGGCCGCGTAGGCCCTTCCCTAATGTTACGCGGACCGCGACAAAGCCAAAATCAACAACTATAAATAGAACACATCGGATCTCAGTTGAATTCGTTCATTTCTTTCTTAAGCAAATTTCTGAATTTTAGGCTTTACAAGCGGGTATTATACCCCCCCCCCCTAAATAGCGAGGCTCTACTCCGTTGTAAGTATTATAACCCCTAGATACGTATTAGATACGTTGCCCGATTGATCTAGGGTTCCGTAACGGCTGTCGTGGTTCTGCCCGACGTAGTCGTTGGAATGCCGTCTCGGGGAGGGTATTACTAATGTTAAAATGGGTTATTAATACTAACGCGTGTACATTTGTGTAAATTATAGATAATTCTCAGGAAACCCTTACGGAAAATCTAAGACAGCAATGTGAGTAATCTCCTTTTTGTTAACAGTTTTTACAAAACCTTAACTATTTTACAATGCAATTTAGCAGTGATTGAGTCTTTGTAATTCTTCAATTACTGCCGGTATGTTGGGGTTTTGTATACAAAATGTACTACATTGTGAGTAGAAAGTCGGGATGACAATACGTTATCATTGGACAATGAGTTAGCCAATGTGTAATATGACCCACAAGTCAGGATTGACAGTACTAAAGGAGTAATTGTGTAGATATAAACATTGTAATTGCTCTCAATACTGTTTAAATTAAATTAATGTTTCTTGATTAAACTGGGATTCACTCACCAGTATTTCCCACTGACAAATGTTTTTAAAACGCGTTTCAGGTAACACAATGTGAAAGCCAATTAGAAGCCAGCTGGACAACACTGAAGGCTTGGAAAAGTGGCTATAAAAGTTACCTAAATAAAGAAGGCGTTTTAATTAAAATAAAATGGGATTTATCCTTGTAAATCAGCTTGTAATAAAACTTGGGTTTCATCCCAATATGTTTATTTATATATAAATGGTGGTTTTACTCTGATAAACATTTCCTAACTACGGTCCTGATGAAAATTTCCGCTGCCAAATTAGACGATACACGATACCACCGAAACTGGCTCGCGGCCACCCGTTCCCAGGATAGATAAGGGATCGGGGTTGCGACACCAAACACCACCGTCGCCGTCAAAACCCACCACCACTGTCGCCGTCAATCCTTACCGGCACCCTCACCGCCGTCGCCGTCAAAACCCACCACCACTACAACCCCGCCCGTCGCCGACTTTTGTCGAGAACCTGCCGCCTCCACCGCCGTGAACGGCGTTGGTCGTCGGTGACGTCGCCGGCGACGTCGGCTCTCCGACTCTCTCTATTCTCGGTCTCTCTCCCCGCCTCTCTTTCTGGTAGCCGCAGTCAGGAACATCATCAAGGGGGTGTCTTGCCGGTTAACCGGCGCCGTACATATGAAGAAGGGAGGTAAGGGTGGTTGTTGCTGGTGGTTGTCGACAGAATGGAGAGCCGCCGGAACAGAAACCGGCTCCACAAGTCACCGATCAGAACGACGAGGGGGTGGGGGGTTGTCTGCTGTGGGTGTTGGGAAGGGGAAGTTAAAATCAAAGATCTGATCTCCATTTGTTTTTGTTAGTGTTGTGCATGAATTGTTGTGTGTATATAAGTTTGTATGTAATCAAGAGGGAGAGGAGAGTGAAGGTCTGTGTTTGAATTTTGAAGGAGAGAGACAATGAGATAGGAGAGAGACAATGAAAAGAGGAGAGTGAAGGTATGTGTTTGAAATATGATGGTAAGGATCAGGGGAGATTTGATAAAAAGGATGAGAGAGACAATGAAAGTCTTGAGACTTTTAAATGATCTGACAAGTGACAAGAGGATTAGACATTTTAGTTAAATGACTGAAATGCCCTTTAATGTGATTGGTGGAGAGTGGTTCTCACGGTTCTTACAACTGGGGATGGTTTTCATTTTAGCGGCTCCCTATATAGGAGAAGGATCCGTTAGGAACCACCATTTATTGCGAGAACCAATGCGAACACAACCAAAAATACCTAAAAATAGCTAAAAAACACACAAAAAAATTTAATATTTTTTTGTAAAAAAATCGCTCCTTTTAGTAGCAAAAAAATTTAATATTTTTTTTCAAAAAAAAAAATGGCTACTAAAAGTAGCGATTCTAATGTAAAAGATATTAAAAAAATTGTGTGTTTTTTTTTATTTTTTTTAGATTTTATTTTTTATTTTTTTGGGGTTTAGTTTTTAGCAATTTAGCTTGGGGGGGGGGGGGTTAGGTTTTTTGGGGGCGTTTAGTTTTTAGCTTTTAGCATGGGGGGTTAGGTTTTTTTTTTGGGGAGGGGGGAGTGGGGGTTAGGTTTTTTTTTGGGGGGGGGGGGGGAGTGGGGGTTAGGTTTTTTTTAGGTATTTTTTGTTGTGTTTACATTGGTTCTCGCAATAAAGGTGGTTCTCGCGTGAACCTTACCCTATATATATATATATATATATATATATATATATATATATATATATATATATATATATATATATATATGGTCAGGATTTAGAGAGAACGATGAAAAGTGTGAGAACGATTTTAGAGTTGACATGTGGCATTGATGCTAAATTACACTAAGGGGTAATATTGTAAAAAAACCCACACACATGAACTGGATGTTCAAATAAAATGCCATAAAAACACCAAATTCAGAAAAAACACCATGAAAATACCCAGTTAAAACACCATAAAACACTCAGTTCAGAAAAAACGCCATGAAAAACTCAGTTTAAAACGCCATAAACACTCAGTTCAGAAAAACGCCATAAAACACACTGTTTAGAAAAACGCAATAAAACCCATTTCATTTTTTTCGAAAAGTATATCAATAGTATACTCGTTGGAAAGATAAAAAAAACGCTGAGTTTTATGGTGTAATTTTTTTAGAACAATAATCACATATAAAAAAGTTATTGGCGTTTAAATATGATGGGGGAAAATGACATGTGATTAGCATGTGCACCCTTGTTTGGATCTTTCAATTTTAATCCTCCTGGTACTTATAAGGTTCCCATTATTTACAAAAATGTCACCGCATCATCTTAGCCACAAATCACAAAGATCCTATGGCAGAAAATCGTTCTAACTGTTCTCACACTTCAAATCGTTCTCTCTTGATCCCATTCCTATATATATAGGGAGCCGCTAAAATAGAAACCATCCCCAGTTGTAAGAACCACGAGAACCACTCTCAGCCAATCAGAATAGGGGGTAATTTGGTCATTTCCTTCAAATGTCCAATCTCTCTCTCTCTTCATTAAAGTCACCTGACTTTTTTAATATCTCTCTCCTCTCTCATCTCTCATACTCTATTTAAATTAGCAGATCTTCACCACCATTCTCTCATCTCTCTTTCTCCAAAAATCCTCACCACCATTATCTCATCCCTCTCCGGTACCCCCTGTTCTTCATCGGCTGCTGCTCCCAGATCTGCGACGGCTGCTGTTTCGCCCCCGTCTCTGTTCGTTGCTCCACCGGTAACCCTGTTTTGTGGGGTGATTTTGTGACTGGGATGCTCCACCGATAACCCTGTTCTCTGTTCGTTGCTCCACCGATAACGGTGGTGACAGCGAGGATTTGACGGCGACGGCGGCGGTGGTGGTGGGGGTCACCCACACCTGTGACGGCGGCCCCCACGTTTCTCCGGCGACGGTGGTGAAGGTTGCCGGTGAGGATTAATGGCGACGGTGGTGGTGGGTTTTTGATGGCAACGATGGTGTTCCTTGATTCTGATTGTGTAAGCTGCTTTGAAACAAATTATGATTTGTGTTTCTTTGATTCTGATTGTGTGAGCTGTTTTGAACACAAATTATGATTTGGGGTTTTGAGATTTTTGGAAGTGAAAGTTTTTTTATTTGTGTTTTGATTATGTCGGTTTTTTTGTTTGCATAAGTAATTTATTATTGATTTGTAGTACATAGTTTCTTGGGGGTTAATCTGTGTTGATTCCTTTTTTATGTTGTGGGGTTGATCTCAGTATATATGTGTTTCTTTCTCTAGAAAAAATGGTAGGTGTTTGATCTGTGTTCTTGATTTTTCTCGTGATTTTGAACAGTGAACTATGTGGGTTTGATGTGTTGGATTTTGGGCGGTGATGATGCAAAAAAAAAACACATATTTTGATGACTATGGCGCGACAAGGATGGTGGAGTGTAGGTTTTTGAACCTGCAACCCCACTTTGCAGCCTCTGATTATCGGAAAATCTGAACCAAAATCCCGTTTTTTCAAGAATCCACTCATTGTTTTGATTTTTGTTTGTTGGGTTTTTATATTTTTTGAGGCGTCGATAATGATAGCAATCTATCTGAGACACCTACCGAGTTGCGATTTTCTGTGTGCGTTCGTTTTGTGTAAAAAAAATTTTGAAAAAAAAAGTTAAAATCGTAAACTTTTTAACGTAAAACGTAAATTTTTTAACGTAGAACGTAAACTTTTTAACGTAAAAGTTAAAACCTTAAACTTTTTAACGTAAAACGTAAACTTTTTAATGTAAAACGTAAATTTTTTAACGTAAAACGTAAATAGTTTAACGTAAAACGTAAAAAGTGTAACGTAAAACGTAAAAAGTGTAACGTAAAACGTAAAAAGTTTAACATGAAACGTAAAAAGTTTAACATAAAACGTAAAAAGTTTAACGGTTAACGTAAAACATAAAACGTAAAAAGTTTAACGTAAAACATAAAAAGTTTAAAAAATCTATTAAAAATCTGAATTTAAATACTTTTAATAAAATAATTTAGTTTAAAAAATAAAAACTAATTTAATAATACAAAAAAAAAGTAATAAAAAATAATAAAGACAAAAAGACAAAAAAAAATATTTTTACTAAAATGCTCTTTCGCATTAAAATATTAAGGATATAATAAGATAAAAAAATACTTAATATTATTTTTTAACTACTTTTAATCTTGTCAATCCATCTTGAAGATCTAATGGTTGTAAAGTGGTTCTCTCGGTTCTTACAACTGGGGGTGGTTTTTATTTTAGCGGTCTCCTATATATATATATATATATATATATATATATATATATATATATATATATATCTAGGAGAAGGATCCGTTAGGAACCACCCTTTATTGCAAGAACCGCGACAACCAATGTGAACACAAACAAAAATACCTAAAAATAGCAAAAAAAACACAAAAAAAAAAAATTATATTTTTATCAAAAAAATCGCTACTATCAGTAGCAAAAAAAAATTATAAAAAAGATTTTTTTTAAAATATTTTTTTTGCTACTAAAAGTAGCGATTTTAATGTAAAAATATTAAAAAAAATTGTGTTTTTTTTTAGGTTTTTGGGGGGTTTAGCTTTTAGCATTTTAGCTAGGGGGTGGAGAGGGGGATTTAGGTTTTTTTTTTTTTTTTTTTGGGGGGGGGGGGGGAGGGGGAGGGTAGGTTTTTTTTAGGTTTTTTTGGGGGGTTTAGTTTTTAGCATTTAGCTTGAGGGGGGTTAGGTTTTTTTTTTTGGGGGGGGGGGGTGGTGGTTAGGTTTTTTTAGCTATTTTTTGTTGTGTTCACATTGGTTCTTGTTAGTGCAATCTGTCTATTGACTTCGTCTTATATCGAGTCATGAAATAGGATAAACCAGAGCTCGGGTGCTAGAAACTGAGTTTTGTGAGTTTATGGCTAATTCCGCTTGAAACTGTCAGTGGCAAGTTCAAACGGAATTAACTTTGTTAATTCCGCTTGAACGTGGCCTTGACCATTTCAAACGAAATCACCATTAGTATAAATAGGTGAGTCTGGTTGTCATTTGAAACGGAATTAGGTCTTGTGTTTAGTAACGAAGTGCTGCCAAATCGTCTCCAGGTGCTGTAATACTATCAATTCAATACAAGAGACATTTAAATTGAATTGAGCGTCCGTGTCATTGATTCCGCCTTTGATTCGGATAAACAACTCTTCTGATCGACTCATTTGGGTCATACAACGATCCTACAAGTGGTATCAGAGCACAGGAGGAAGAGTTTAGCTTGAATTCATCAGATTTCTGACTTCTACACCTTCTTTTTCAAATTAGACAAGATTTTACGGACAAAATGGATTGAATTTCACATATTATATGCGAAACAGTGTTTTAACAAACCCTTGAGAGAATCAGACCTAGTTTCAGCTTAAAAGTGACAAAAATGGGCCAAAAACCTAATTTCGTTTGAACGAGCATTGTAATTCCGTTTGAAAAGTCCACCTGATCTCGCTTCAAATCATAATTCCGTTTGAAATTCACGGGTGATTCCGTTTGAATCTGCTATTTCGCTTGAAAAGTTCAGCTATTCCGCTTCAAAGTGTAATTACGCTTGAAGATTTCGTTTGAAAGTGGGATTTCGTTTGAAGTTCTAATTTCGTTTGAAGTGTCATCTAGGGATTCCGTTTGAAAGCTGTTATTCCATTTGGACAAGTATTTTCGCTTGAGAAGTGATTCCGCTTGAAATCACTATTTCGTTTGAAAGTGGATATTCCGTGTCAAGATCATTTCACGTCAACCGAGTGTTAGTTTGTGTCAAATTGTTTGTTATTGTTTAATCTGATTATATTTGTTTGATTGTCTTTGTCTCCAGGAAATTCAAATTCACACCATGGCTGAAGAATTCTACAACACGTTCTACAACGCATTAACATCCAAGTCTTCAGAAATCTCAACTGTCACACCAAAAACTATTACGAAAGCGATCAATGAGAATATTAAACATGACAATTTTTATGGTACGCATTCAAAACCACCAACTCTTGAAAGTATTGAAGACTATACTTGGTGGAAAGAACGGTTTCTCAACTGGGCAAAAGCGTATGCACACGAGAGCTGGTTCTGTTTGGAGTTTGGATATAAAAGGCCGACTGATGATAAAGGAGAAGAGATTCCACTCAAGAAATTACCTAAAGATGACAAAGCAGAATTCTCAGCAGAACAGAGAATGATTGCTTTGATTCAAACTTCTATCAGGAATGACATGTTTGCTTTATTGCAACATGATGGAACATCAAAATCGGTTTAGGAAGCCTTGAGGGTAAAAGCTGAGGGGGGTAAACAAATCAAGAAAAACAAAATTGCTTTATTAAAGAAAGAATTTGATTTGTTTGACAGTTTGAAAGATGAATCAGTTAGGCAAATGATAGAGAGATTTGGTCACTTAAAAATCGAACTTGATCGGTTTGGGATTGTTAAAACTAGAGAAGAAATCATTGATAAGATAATAGAAGCGTTACCACGAGCTGATCAGTGGCAAACGTTTGTTTTCATTTTGAAAAATGATGCTTTGTATGATACAATTTCTCTTGATGACTTGATTGAAAAGATAGAAAGTCATGAGCTAGAGTTGTAAAAGCAGAACAAGATGAGCAGTTCTTCGCATCAACAAAATGCCAGTCTCTATTACAAAGGTAATCTACCTTCGGTGAAAGTTGCAGAATCACCAAAGACAGCATTCAGTGGTGAGAGGACAAAAGAGCCACAAAAAAGCTCATCAAGTTACGATCCGGGTTATCATTCATATTCGTCAAAAGCTAATTCTGAAGAATCAGAGGAAATACTGTGCAACATTGCTCTTAAGTTGAAGAATTCTCCGACAATGAGCATCAATGCAGCTAAACAACAAATGAGCTTCCTTGCATCTGTTCTGGAATCGTATGAAGGTCTTGTAGCTGGCAAAATTGGAAACTCAGAGTTGACCAAAGAAGACTACGACCAGATTGATCCGGAAGAAATGGAACTCATTGATATTCGTTGGTGTTTGGCAAGTTGCATCCGCAGAGCTCAGAGATATATGGAGATTACTGGGAAACAATCATTAGGCGGTGCATCAACAAAGCTTGGATTTGACAAGTCCAAAGTGACCTGCTTCAAATGTAAGCAGAAAGGTCATTTCAAGAGAGAATGCAACAATTCTGCAGTTGGTGGAAATGAACATCCATTCAATGATGATTATTATCGAAAGGCAATTTACCACCGAAGCAAAGAAGAGCCGAAAATGATTGAAGATAAACCCAGAGATAAGTCAAGAGCTTGTGATGTAATCCATGATGATGAAGGATATGATTGGAGTCAAATTTGTCCGGAAGAAGATCGTGTTGATATTCGAAAAACAGCTCATGGCAAAACTATATCAAAGAACAACCATTATGTTTTCGTTGCTGAAATTAAAGAGCAAAACAAAGAAGAAAATGTTGTTGCTGAGGTCAAAGAGAAAACCAGAGAAGAAATAAGAATGGCTTGGAACAGAATGAATGAAATGCAAGAAGAATATGAAGAGGCTGTCAGCTACAATAGATGGGATAAGAAGCAAGAGTGTTATGTCAACCATTATGGTGAACCGGTTGTTCCCAAGAAGGACATAATTCATGAGGATGTTCTTCTAGTGATTCCTCGAGTAGGAGAATATTATTCAAATGCTTTGAAAGACAACTTATATGAAAGAAAGCTTAGAAAAATCTTAAGAGATGTCATGACTTCAAGCTTGAGGAAGAGGGATGAAGAGAGAATGAAGAAGAATGTTGAGAATATGATTGAAGAGTTGAAGAAAGTTGTTGAGGAAGATGTGTCATGATAAAGACTCGACACTGAAGACTTCGTCAACATCCAAGGGGGAGTCTGTTAGTGCAATATGTCTATTGGCTTCGTCTTGTATTGAGTCATGAAATAGGATAGAATAGGATAAACCAGAGCTCGGGTGCTAGAAACTGAGTTTTGTGAGTTTATGGCTAATTCCGCTTGAAACTGTCAGTGGCAAGTTCAAACGAAATTAACTTTGTTAATTCCGCTTGAACGTGGCCTTGACCATTTCAAACGAAATCACCATTAGTATAAATAGGTGAGTCTGGTTGTCATTTGAAACGGAATTAGGTCTTGTGTTTAGTAACGAAGTGCTGCCAAATCGTCTCCAGGTGCTGTAATACTATCAATTCAATACAAGAGACATTTAAATTGAATTGAGCGTCCGTGTCATTGATTCCGCCTTTGATTCGGATAAACAACTCTTCTGATCGACTCATTTGGGTCATACAACGATCCTACAGTTCTCGCGATTCTCGCAATAAAGGTGGTTCTCGAATGAATCTCACCCTATATATATATATATATATATATAGGATAAAGATCCGTTAGGAACCACCCTTTATTGCGAGAACCGCGAGAACCAGTGTGAACACATGGCATTTTTGTAATTAAAGTGAAATTCCATCTAACAGATATATATATCTTAGATCTGGTTCTGCATCTCAATCGTTAACCTACAACCCCCATGATAACCTCCGCCGCTGCCCGGCACAGCCTGACACAACCGCCGCTGCCGGCACATCCACCGCTGTCGGCACATTCGCCGCCGATTAGCGTCAACACATCACCGTTGTGTCGGTATTCACGATGTTCACGACGACATTCACTGGCGACACTCACCGCTAGCGTTCACCGGCGGCGTTCACGACATTCACTGGTGGCATTCACTAGTGGCGTTCACCGGCGGTGTTCACGGCTGCGTTCATGGTGCATTCACATCTACATAATCGACATTAACATCACCCAACCACCACAACGAAAACTTCTCATCCGAAGATAACCACATCGAATACTCCTCCTCCGACGATGAACCCATCCGCTCTGACAGTAAATCCATAGGCGACATACTCAATTGATACAGCTATTGCATGTTCTTCCATTTTTTGTTTCTGCAACTGTCATATGGCTTCTATTTTTAGAGGATAAGCTACCATCTTCTTCCATTTTTCGTGCCACTTTCTAATACTTACTCTGGCTATATTGTTCTTGTGGTCCAATTTGTCTTATTTTGTTAACAGGTGAGTTGATTACCTTGGTATCTATAACTCCATATCCAGGCTAACCAATTGTTTCCTCACAAGTTAAAGAGTAAATTGCCATTTTAGTCCCTGGGTTTTGTCCAAATTTGCCATTTTAGTCCAAATAGTTTTTTTTTTGCCTCTTGGTCCCTGACTTTTACATTTTGTTGCCATTTTGATCATTTTGTCTAACTCCATCCAAAAACCCAGTTTGTAACAGGGGTATTTTGGGGATTTTTTTAAAAAATGTTTTCAGTTGCCATTTTGATCCAATTCCAAAAAATCAAAAAATTCAAAAAAATTCAAAAAAATCTAAAAATCAAAAAAATTCTAAAAAATCATAAAAATTCAAAAAAAATCTAAAAATCAAAAAAATTATAAAAAATCATAAAAATTATAAAAAATCAAAAAATTTCTAAAAAATCCAAAAATCATTAAATGTTTCGGCACGAACCGTTTCGACCCGTACCGTTTCGAGCCGAACCGGTACGGGTCGAAACGGTTCGTGCCAAAAAATTCTAAAAAATCTAAAAATCAAAAAAATTCTAAAAAATCAAAAAAATTCTAAAAAATCAAAAAAATTCTAAAAAATCAAAAAAATTCTAAAAAATCCAAAAATCATTAAATGTTTCGGCACGAACCGTTTCGACCCGTACCGTTTCGAACCGAACCGTTTCGACCTGTACCGCATCGAACCGAACCGTTTCGACGCGAACCGTTTCGAATCCATACCGTATCGAACCGTACCGTTTCGACGCGAACCGTTTCGAACCGTACCGTTTCGACCCGTACCGTATCAAACCGAACCGTTTCGACACGAACCGTTTCGACCCGTACCGTTTCGACGCGAACCGTTTCGACGCGAAGCGTTTCGACGCGAACCGTTTCGACGCGAACCGTTTCGACGCGAACCGTTTCGACCCGTACCGTTTTGAACCGTACCGTTTCGACGCGAACCGTTTCGACCCGTACCGTATCGAACCGAACCGTTTCGACACGATCCGTTTCGATACGGTACGGGCTCGAAACGGTTCGCGTCGAAACGGTTCTGTTCGATACGGTACGGGTCGAAACGGTTCGGTTCGAAACGGTTCGCGTCGAAACGGTAAGGTCGAAACGGTTCGCGTCGAAACGGTTCGGCTCGAAACGGTTCGGGTTCGAAACGGTACGGGTCGAAACGGTTCGTGCCGAAACATTTAATGATTTTTGGATTTTTTTAGAATTTTTTTGATTTTTTAGAATTTTTGTGATTTTTTAGAATTTTTTTGATTTTTAGATTTTTTTGATTTTTTTAGAATTTTTATGATTTTTTTTTATTTTTAGATTTTTTTGAATTTTTTGGAATTTTTTTTATTTTTTGGAATTGGATCAAAATGGCAACTGAAAACATTTTTTAAGGGTCGAAACGGTTCGGTTCGAAACGGTTCGCGTCGAAACGGTAAGGTCGAAACGGTTCGCGTCGAAACGGTTCGGGTTCGAAACGGTACGGGTCGAAACGGTTCGTGCCGAAACATTTAATGATTTTTGGATTTTTTTAGAATTTTTTTGATTTTTTAGAATTTTTGTGATTTTTTAGAATTTTTTTGATTTTTAGATTTTTTTGATTTTTTTAGAATTTTTATGATTTTTTTTTATTTTTAGATTTTTTTGAATTTTTTGGAATTTTTTTTATTTTTTGGAATTGGATCAAAATGGCAACTGAAAACATTTTTTAAGGAAATCCCCAAAATACCCCTGTTACAAACTGGGTTTTTTGATGGAGTTAGACAAAATGATCAAAATAGCAACACAATGTAAAAGTCAGGGACCCAGAGGCAAAAAAAAAACTATTTGGACTAAAATGGTAAATTTGAACAAAACTCGGGGACTAAAATGGCAATTTACTCCAAGTTAAAATTTCAATATTCTTGTTTGATTTACCTTTAATTTTG
Organism: Helianthus tuberosus; assembly: GCA_030545235.1. NCBI lineage: Eukaryota > Viridiplantae > Streptophyta > Magnoliopsida > Asterales > Asteraceae > Helianthus > Helianthus tuberosus. Next base: position 123,777,361 of record CM060387.1, read on the forward strand.
ATAGGTCTCCTCCAAAGTTTCTTGACATTACATTGTCCCAATAAATTTGTGATGTTATTGATCTCCTTGTGATGGACCAGATCAATTAGGCCTGCTTATAATTAATGGAAATGACTACTGAGAGAGACTTGAAAAGATTTATGAGTTTGGGGTTTGAGGACGTCGGGAGACTTTTCTGTTCGGAGTTTGAAGTCTAGGCTACAAACTTATAATAAGGAGGTTCCCGAGCAGGTATTTGTGTGGAATAATTGGACACCTAAAAAAGTTGGTTTGGTCGGGTGGATAGCCCTAGTCGAGAGACTCCCAACGAAGGTGGCACTTAACGCAAGAGGCATCCAAACACAGTCAAACTGCTATGTTTTCTGCAGCGATTCCCCAGAAACATGTGAACATATTTTCGTTTCATGTCAGTTCGCTCAAACAGTTTGGTCTGTAATTACTCAATGGCGCAAAGGCCCGGCTGCATTTATTTTCAGTCTCAAAAGATTTGCTAGAATGTCATAATCTTGTCCAAGGGTCTGCAAAAAAAGAAAAAAAGGCGATTTATGCGGTGTCCCTTATCTACCTCTGGAGCGTTTGGCGAATGAGGAACGAGATGGTTTTTAATCAAAGTCAAGTGTCGGTGCAGAAGGTAGTTGAGGAGATCAAGAACATGAGTTAGTTATGGGTAAAAAAAATAGATCAAAGGAAGTGAGTTTAACTTGGGGGCTTGGAACAATTTTGATGTATTTCCAGTATAGTATTCTGTTTGTTTTTTGCTGTATGAGTTTTCCTTCTGTTGGTGGATGTAATTGTGGTGTAGCACCTTGCTAAATGTTATGAATAATTTTATATTGGTCGTTCAAAAAAAAAACTTGCGGACATGCAGGTCATTTTCACCCTGTGGGTGGTCTCAGTCATCGGTGGTTGGTTAGAGTTGTTGACCCTTGTGTATAAGCAGACAATGCCATCGTTTCTGAACACTCAATCTTCTGTGATGCCACCTCAACATCAACCGCAACAACATCTACAAATTTAGATCAACAGGAGTTGCAATTCATACGTTTTGAGATTAAATGCATTATACATTTATATGTGTTTCGAAGGTTACACTCACACGATTCATTATTATATCCTTAAAGTGTTTTTCATAGTTTACTTTTACATGCTTCATTATTCTATCATCAAGTAAATCACATTTATTTACAATCATACCTTAATAATGCACATGTGCATTATTTTGCCAATACACCATAATCCATGTTTAATTATCAACCCTTTTCTTTTTTATCATTAAACATTAAACAAACAATTGGTTTATTACATAAGTTACCTATATTTTTCATACATCATGTAATCCTGCACATGTGCATTATGTTGACAACCATCTGTAATCATCAAAAAAATAAACTGTTAACCAACAGTACATAATTATGCACATGTGCATCACATTATTAACATCCAATAATCATCACTAATAAACATTAAACAAATAACTGTTATTTCTTACATTCATTACTTTTATTTTCATATATTACATAATCATGCACATGTGCATTATATTGATAACAATCCATGATCATCACAAATAAACTGTTAACCATCAGTACATAATGTTATGCACATGTGTATCACATTACCAACGCCCCGTAATCATCACCGAACAAATGTTGAACACGTGCGTACACACGCCATATACCTTATTAATTAGAATGTTATATGTTTTACTTTTTATGTATACATGAACAATTACAAGTGTTGTACATTCTACACTACATGAACAACTACAAATATTGTACATTCTACACCTAATGGCACGCTATATTGGATACCCTATGTTGAATCTGAATACAACCATATGGTCATCAGTATCAACCGTCGCCGTTACGGTTGATCTTGCCAACTTCTTGTTCTTTACCGCACGCACTCCGTCACCTCCTTTTTTTATGTTTCATCACGTAACCTCCTTTTTTTGAGGTTTCATCACGAGTTCGCTTAATTGCCAGCCTTTTTTGTGTTTGTTTCTTTTTGCGCACCTGCACGATATATTTAATGTGTTTACATAAGTGATATCATTTAACATTAATTTAATAAAGGGATGCACATGTGCATAAACTCCCATCTGGATTATCAAACATTAATCAACCTTTTTTACCTTTTTGTTTAACCGCCGTGTAATCATATTCCATTTCATCCGGCATTTTAATTGACCTTTCATCCCTTGGTTTCAAAAAAAGATGTTTTCTTCAATTTTTTTTCCATTGTTGATCTACAATAATAAACAAAATAAAATAAAATAAAATAAAAAGTAGAATCAATAAACATAGCTTATCAATGAATATGTGCATTAACTTTAACTTTATTATCACTATATACATTATGCACATGTGCATCAACATAAACGACCTTATTAACATATTCTGGCAAATTATGCACATGTGCATAGTGCATATAGTGCATAATTATGCACATGTACATCAGCATGAATGACCTTAATAACCCATTATGTCAAAGTTTGCAGATGTACATAACTATGCACATTTTCGTCTTTCTTTGTTTTGTCCTTTTTTTCCTTTCGTTTTCTCTTTCTGTTGACAGTTCAAAACAACCCCATTGTTCTTTAACCCCAACAACCCACTAATTACATCCTCGTCCACCTTTTTGTTACCATCATCCAATTTAATGACCATATATTTCCCTCTAAACTTATCCACCACGAAATGTGACAATTTTGATGGTAAGCTGTCCGTTTTAAGATTCAAAATACTACCAAACCCCATTTTTTTAACTACAACCTTCTGTTTTTAGACATTGCGTCCAACCCCATCAACATTTGATGTGGCAACAAACGTGTCCGTATAGATCTCCAGTTGACAGCTCTAACAATTTTTTTACATTCTGTCCCTTTAACAATTTCTTTACTCTCTGTCTTTTCTGCGATTGTTTTAACTATTTGTGATGTTGAATTTTTTTGCTAGTTTCTTAACTCTTTTTGATGATATCCCTTCTTTCATTGAAGCTGTTTATCAACACATTATATGCACATGTGCAAACACAATAACACATGTTATGAGATGTTCTTACATACTAATGCACATGTGCATCTTAAAGTTTATTTAAAAAAATTTAAATAACACATACCATCAACAACAGTGTTATCTGCCTTATTGACATCCTTGTCACTATTGGCTTTTAATGTTGATAACCTTCTATTCTTTGTCGTGCGAACTTCAACAAAACCTTCATTTGTTGTTTCCTCTTGTTTCCGCTTGCTAATCCTCCTATTAATGTCCTTGTGCACATCCTTCCTCGCTTTTTTCACATCTTCATTTATAAACTTAACATGTTTATACAAAGTATACTATCAACAAAAAAACATTATTACAATGAAGCACATGTGTATAAAAACATATTTAATTACTGAACAATCAAAATAAGAATTATAAATAATCAACAGAATATAACCTTTTGTTTATTATTCATATCTCTTTCGTTGCGCCTGCGTCTGCGTCTGTGTCTGCGTCTAGCATTTTTTACGATCCTTCATCTCTTGATTTTAATACAAATGTGACTTTCTTCAATTTTTTTCCGGTTTTTTTTTAAGTACTGATCTACAATTAACATGTTCAAAAACGTTAAATACCTTAATAACTGTTAAATATATCAATAACATAATATGACAAATTATGCGCATGTGCATAATAACATATTTTGTAAATCTATGCCCATGTGCATATATGTATATATGTATATATCACACAACAACATCTTATTAACATAATTTAACATGAAATGCACATGTGCATAACCATACATTACATCAAAATAAAACTAAACTACATTATTCACATGTTATTGCAAACTATGCACATGTGCATGATTGACTTATTATTACAATTTATGCACATGTGCATATATAATACCAAACATTACCTTAATAACATATTCTGCTAAATTTATGATGTCAACATATGCACATGTGCATACCAATATATCACACAATACAACACGAATTCCGAATCAACAATATGCAAACGACGTAATATATATCATATAAAAAAAGTACAAACGATTTGTATAAACTTGCAAACGTGCTCGATTTACATGACAATATAAATGCTATAAGGCACAAAGTATATATGTTACATTGCACAATATCTATGTTACAGTGTACATTATCAATGATACACCACATATTCCGGCGATTGTATTGCGATTCCGATGGTTATTCCTTAATATACTGTCATATTGACTATTATTGTAATCGCGTTGCCCTAATTAGCCCTAATTGCGAACGGATTATAAATCCACAGTGTTTACAATCACGTTGCCCTAATTACGAATGTAAGAAAAAAAGTACGATCTGTGATTATGTTCGTAACAAAGTTTATACGACTAAATGTGTACAAAATTTTGGGAACTAACCTCGATTATATGAGGAAATCTGAATATATGCTTGTAAAATCTCAAATCTCCGATAAAATGTCAATCCAAATGCTTCGATATGGTGAATCGATTGTAATCGACGAACTGGTGATGGTGAAATGTTGAGAGATTCGTATGAAATCAGAATGAAATGCAGATAGATGGAGTGGAGAGATGGAGAGAATGTGTAGAGCCTGTGGATAGTTCGGACGTGAAAGACTTTATTGATTATAACTGAATATATGATTGGAGTCCGAGATCAGGTGCTTGTTTTAAAAATTGTTTGGATATTTACAAAATTGCCCCGTGTTCACATTGGTTCTCGCGGTTCTCGCAATAAAGGTGGTTCTCGCATGAACCCTACCCTATATATATATATATATAGTTCATTTGAGAAGAAAATTTAATTGAGAAGAAAAAGAACAAAGGGTACAATTGTAAAATATCAAATAATTATTCTTTCATCTTATTTATTACAATCTTTAAGTAATTAATTATTCATAAAGACTATTATTCTCTACACTAATTTTCTTTGCCTACACACATAAAAAGTTATCCTACACCTTTTGAAAATTGTCCTACACATACGTAAATTTATCCTACATAACTCGTATTTTATCTTACACACCTAGTAATTTGTCCTACACTCTAAACTATTTTTTTTTTATTTTTTGAAAAAATATATATTCTGAAAATAAGTTACAAATTTAATGTTGTTAGCTATTAAAAAGGAAGACTAGAAGTTAATGATCTATGTAAGTTTACAAATATACCCTTTACATTAAAATTAAATGTAAATATTAAATAATGTAAAATGAAACATTCTAATTGGTTGAAACTTATTCTTTTATCTTCTTACAAAAAATTTCTTCTCATTTGAAGCTTCCAAAATATATGTTACAATCTTGATTCTCTTAGTTACAAGATTGTGAAGTTAAGTTTTCCATTATTATCATTGCATTTTGTTTATTTTTTGTATTTTAAGTAATTAATTTTCAATGTAGTTAGTGTTATTAATAAAAGGGACGATAAGAACGTGATTATTAGGTGATGAAGGTTATGTATGAATTTGTGATTACCCACCAATAACATCTTGTATGTATATTATATATTTATTCTTTTATACGTTAAACTAGAATATATATTGAGCAGTAATCTAACTTTTATCTATTTGTCTATTAAAAAAGTTCCATAATGCTACGCTCTTTTGTTGAGATGAATTAGACTAACTTGTAGATATTATATGTCATCTACAATGTAAGCATTTATCTTCCTTTCATGTTATCTTTATGTATATATGAACTTGTAATGGACATGCATGGATATGTTATACATGTGTACAAGGTAAGCATTTATTTTCTTTCCACTAGTTGATGTAAATTTGATCAATTTAATTACGAAGATTAATCTTGTTATGAGATTTCTCTTACAATGAAATGTTTGTTTTTCGGGAAGTTGTGTTAGTAGTTAAGCATGTATATATAAGAATTTGATCATAGAAAATTAGAGTATAGAAACATATTTGTCAATGTAAATATTTTATATGTATAAATGCATATAAATGTAAAATATTTGTAAATATAATTATTTGGTTTTTTGTTGTAAACTAGTGGATGTCCCGCCCGCGTTGCGGGGCGATGGCCGAATAATGAGCGAGTGTTAGGCAGCTCATTGACACGAAAAACAATTAAATCGAGTCAACCAATTAAAACAAAACATTTTTATAGTTTTGATTAAAAAAAAACTAAAACAATGGCAATATTGTAATTTTTAACTGAGGGAAAGTTGTATTTTTTTACTGGGGTAAAATCGTAATTTGCCAAAAGCTAAAGTGATGTCAGTACTGTAAATTTGAACCAGGGGCAAAATTGTAAATTTTCACAGGGGCAAATTCGTAATTTTGAACTTAGGGTAACAGCGTAATATAAATTTGAACTAAGGGCACAATCATAATTTTAAGCTGAAGGCAAAACCACAGTTTTATTTTAAACCGAGGGCAAAATCGTAATTTTGAGTTGGGGGCAAAAGCATAATTTTATTTTGAACTGGGGAAAAAACGTAATTTTGAACTGAGGAAGAAATCATAATTTTTTAAACGGGGAAAAATCACATTTTGGAACAGATGACAAAATCGTAATTTTTAGCTGGGGGCAAAAACATAATTTTATTTTGAACTGGGGGGGCAAAAAGATAATTCTGAGCCGAGGGCAAAACCACAATTTTATTTTGAGTCGAGGGAAAAATCATAATTTTGAGTTGGGGACAAAAGCGTAATTTTATGTTGAGCTGGGGGCAAAAACCTAATTTTAAAATGGATATAAAATGATAAACTGGTTGGTCCAATGGGGGAGTGCCAGGCAAAAGGGTAATTTTGAGTTGAGGGCAAAATCGTAATTTTTAGATGGGGACAAAAGCGTAATTTTATTTTGAGCTGGGGGCAAAATGGAAATATTAGACAGGAGCAAAAACGTAATTTTAAAAAGGATATAAAATAATAAACTGGTTTGTCAAATGGGGGAGTGCTAGGCAGCTAGCTGCCTGGCACTATTCCCCATTTGGTAAATGTTATAATAAACTGGTAGGTCCAAAGGGGGAGTGCCAGGCAGCTGCCTGTGACTCTTCCCCATTTGATAAATGTTAGTTGATGCCCCGCCCGCGTTGCGGGGCGATGGCCGAATAATTCTCAATCAATCAAAAAAACACTATTATAGTTTTGTTAGGAAAAAAAACTAAAACGTTGACAAGACCGTAGTTCTGAGCTCAGGGCAAAACTGTAGTTTGTCAGGATTAATGAGCGAGTGTTAGGCCGCTCCTTGACATGAAAAAAATTAAATCCAGTCAATCAATTAAAAAAACACTTTTATAGTTTTGCTAAAAAAACTAAAACGATAGCAATACTGTAATTTGAACTGAGAGGAAAGTTGTATTTGTTGACTTTGGTAAAATCGAAATTTGCCAAAAGTTAAAGTGATGTCAATACTATAAATTTGAACCAGATACAAAATCATAATATAACTTTGCACTAAGGACAAAATCGTAATTTTAAGCTGGGTACAAAACTATATTTTTAATTTGAACTGGGGCAAAATCAAAATTTTGAACGGAGGGCAAAATCGTAATTTTGAATTGGGGGGCAAAAGCATACTTTTATTTTGAACCGTGCAAAAACATAATTTTAAACTGAAGGCGAAATCATAATTTTTGAAACGGGGCGAAAATGCAAAATCGACATTTTTAGTTTGGGGCAAAAGCAAAAATTTATTTTGAACTGGTGCGAAAATTGTAAATGTAATCTGGGGATAAAATCATAATTTTGAACCCATGGCGAAATCATAATTTTGAGCGAGGGACAAAAACATAATTTTACTTGAAAGTGGGAGCAAAAACGTAATTTTATTTTAAATTAAGGACGAAACCGTAATTTTAAAACTAGTTCTATAAATCATTGTAAATAAATAATTTTATTTTTCAAATAATTTTTATAGTAGTTTTCGAACCATTGTACATTAGACCATGTGTAGTGGTTAAGCCAAATAATGCCCCACCGTGGGGTGTTTTGCGACACGTGGCAGTAAAGTCAGCATGGTGCATTATTGAAAAAGTTGCGTAGTGGGAATAATGCCCAATAACGTCCATGCAATCATTTCACAATTATTTATTTTTTTTAATTTAAAACATAAAAAACTTCATTAATTTAAAATAAAAATTACACTACTTGAAATAAAAAAAAAACCAAAAAAAAACCAGAAAATAAAGAAACCGAAAAAAATATAAAGTTAAAAAAAAAAAAAGATGATCTAGAGTCCATATTTTTCTCGAATTTTTTGGCGATTCATTTGCGCAAGGATCAACGCGTCGCCTTGGAGGTGGTCGATCGGTTTGGACAAAAACTCAATGTCCTTTTCCATTTGCCTCGCCTCTTGCATCTCGTTAAACTTTTTGGTTTCGGCCACTCGTTCTTTCATAATCTCATAACGTTGGTGCCCGAGGTCGCGAATGTCTTGGAGACGACGGTTCATCTACTCGAAGTTTTCCTTCAACTCGAGATCGGAAGACGACTCCACCGTTTTTTTCCCGGTTCGCTTATCCTTTCTTCTACCGGGCGGTCGGGTCAACTCTTCTTCAAGTTCCTCGTCAACGTCCACCACCTCATTTAGATCGACATTGCGGGCATCCGATGTCAGTGTTTCAGGGTCAACGGAGGATGATGTTTTTGACCGTTTAGCTCGACGTCTACTACTAGACGTCATGGTACCTACTAGCGCCCACTTTGGACTTTTTCGTAGTAGATCCCAACACTTATAGTACGGGAAAGGGCATTTTGTTTTCTCGTACTCTTCCAAAGACTTCGTTAAAACCCACGTGTCACCTTCACCGCTCGGGCGATTATCGTAGTTACGTTGGTACACTTCTTGGAAGGCATGACACTTGTTGTTGATGTCGGTCCATTTGCTAGAAATGGAATCTTTGTCCCGATGCTCGCCTTGACCCCACGTGCTATAAAAGAGTGCACGAACCCTATCCCAAAAACGGGGCCCGTTTGAAAGTTTGCTACAAATTGAAAAAATAAAAGTAAAATATAAGTTGTATGTTAAAAATAAAAGTAAAAATATAAGTAAAAAATAAGTAAAAATATAAAAGTTACCAATTTCGTGGTCCTCCGAAACGTCGAGCCACGCCCGAGTCAACGTGAATTCCTCCTCCTTCGTCCATTTAAGGTGAGTTTTTGTACGTCGAGGTTCGTCCTTTTCCTTCTTCTTATGCGGCCTTCTGCCGCGTTTCGATTTCTCTGGCACCGGTTCGGGTTGCGTCTCCGGCACGACATCGACATCGACATCGGGTTCGGCTTGTTGTTGTGAAGGTTGCGACCCGCCGGCTTGACCATAGCCGAAGGTGGGAGGCATGAACGGAGTGGCGCAGCTCAAGTAAGCCACGTACGTTAAAACGCTCGGGTCCATGTCTTGAAGGTTATACAGGTGTTACGGTTGGATTGTGTTCTGGTTCATGGGTCTTGCGGGGACACCAAAGGGGGGTCGGAATGGATGCATATTTGTATAAAATATAGAAGAAGTATGAGAGAAAGTGTGATTTTTTTATAAAAAATAGGAAGAAGTGGGTATTATTTATATAGTGGGTAAATTTTGGAATTAAAAAAAATAAAAATATTAAACAATTGACCGTTGGCAACGCTCATCTCTTGCCCCTATGCAATTTTCAGCGTTTTATTTAAAACGCCAAGTTCAATTTTTTTCAAAAATAACGCCAAATAAAGCCTACCGTAATGGGGGGCGTTTTTTAGCGTTTTTTTTTTTTTGAATTTTTTTTTAAAATACCGCCCCACTACGGGTGGTCTTATAGAAATTAAGGGGTTGTTTGGTAGCATCTGAATGGTCATTAAGAGGCTACCTCTTAATGAAACCATTGATAATTTTACCAATGAGAAGGTTGAAGAATGTGACATGTGATGATTTACCATTCAGAGGTTACCTCTTAACCATTCAGACTTGAGGTTACCTCTTATTCATTCAGAGGTTTTAAACCATTAAGATGTAGCATCTGAATGGTCATTAAGAGGCTACCAAACAGCCCCTAAGTTTTTGAGGGTTACGAAATACAACTGATGGTGAACCGTTAGTTTTAGATAATCTTGCCATGGTTAATCCTATTTATTTTTATACATGGAGCCGTTTTTTAAAAAAAGATTCTTATTATAAACAACCAAGTGTTTTATAACGTAACCGTTTTATTAAATGTGAAACACCGCTATAAAAACCTTTCTTTTTATACTAATGATTTGTCCATCGCTATCCATTGCTGGTGAAAGTGCACTAATTTTAACGTTATTTTACTAATTTCGTGAAATTAATGTTAAAAAAGGGGATGGTTAATCATGCATCATCGTTGATAGCCGGACAAGGGAGTACATGCACTAATTGGCCTTTGTCTTAATTGCCGAGTATTATGTGCCTTATTTCCAAGGCTTGATACAAAACTACCATCTAGCCGGGGGTCTAACTAGAAGCAACATCTCTATTCCTACGGGTTAAAGGTAAGGCTGTCTACATCTTACCTTCCTCAGACGCTACTTTAGCTTTGCTATTGGTGGGATTTACTGAGTATGATGATGATGATATCCGTTGATGGTGCTCGTTACATGTAGCGTGTAGTTTGAATGTCTGATATGCTTGCAAAGTCTAAACAACACAGATGTTTGCCACATACTTGTTGGTACGTATGTGGATTAAATTTAGACTAATTTAATCAATATCTATAAGGATTATAAGAATGGGCATGATCAGTGTTTTAACGGTGGATCAGACTGGTTAGACCTAGATCAGACCCTCAGCCGATTCAGTTTAGTGCTACAGGACAATGTCTCTTTGGACCGGCCGAACCAACTACTAGAAGCCTGACTATATACATATTATTTGTATATGATTTATGATAGGGGTATGCAAAAAATCGAATTAACCGAACCATAACCGAATTAACCGATAAAACCGAACCAAACAAAAAACCGGTGGGTATCAACCGGTTTTTATAAATTCAGTCCAGTCAGTAGATTGGTTTGCTATACTTTCCAATTTTAGAAACGTTGTTCATGATTATATTATGAAAATAAGATTTATTAAGTAGGGTTTCTCCTAACAGACAAAAATAGAGAGATGAGTTTTTTGCAATTAATGATTCTGTATGTACACTTTTTATACTAAAACTAGCTGATGCGCCGGCCGCGTTGCGGTGCGATTACCGAATAATTCTCAATCAATAAAAAAAATACTACTATAATTTTGCTAGGAAAAAAAACAAAAACGATGATAAGACCGTAATTTTGGGCTCAGGGCAAAACTGTAATTTTTCAGGACTAATGAGCGAGTGTTAGACAGCTCCTTGACACGAAAAAAAAATAAATCGAGTAAACCAATTAAAAAAAACCTTTATAGTTTTGCTAAAAAAACTAAAACAATTGGAAAAACGTAATTTTGAACTGAGGGCGCAATCATAATTTTAATTCGGGGATAAATCGTAAATTAAATGGACCAACGGGGAGTGCCAGGAAGCTGCCGGCACGACTGTAATTTTACACTGGGTGCAAAATTGTAATTTCACCAGGAAAATAAACAAAAACGATGGGCAAAATGTAAATTTAAGTTAAGGGCACAATCGTAACTTGGGTGTGAGAAAAAAAAACTAATGGCAAAATCTTAATTTTGAACCGAGAGCAAAATTGGAATTTTTAGCTGGGAGCAAAAGCGTAAATTTATTTTTAAGTGGGGGTAAAAACATAATTTTGAACTGATGAGGAAATCGTAATTTTAAGGGAAAAAACTAATGACAAAACTGTAAATTGAAAAGGGGCAATATCGTAATTTTGAACCGAGGGAAAAATTGAAATATTTAGCTGGAAGTAAAAGCGTGAATTTATTTTTAAGTGGGGGCAAAAACATAATTTTGAACTAATGGCAAAATCGTAATTTTAAAGTGGGATAAAATCGTAAATTTGTTGGGCTAATAGGGGAGTGGCAGGCAGCTGCCTGACACTATTACTTTGCCGCCCATTTTGCCCAATGAAGGGCGACACCTATTCCTGTGTCGGTGCCACCACTTCCTTTTGTAGTTGTTGATAATGATAATGATAATTAGGTCATGCGGTGTCAATTAACACCCTGTCACCTCAACTCAATACCGCCCCCTACACTGTTATAGTGGCGTCAAAGGAGAGCTAGAGTTGTCATTGTTGTCATCTTTTGGAGCGCCAAAGCTTGAAGGGTGGGAGAATTTATGATTTTGACCATTCTTGGTCATATTTAAAAAAAAGTTTTTTTTTATTTTGTGAAAAACTACTATATATAACCTAAACGTTAACCATTCATACCATACAATCTCTACACAACATATCAATCCTCTCTACACTTTTTTTTCTTTTCACAATGTTTCCAAACAACAACATGATAAACGCGCTCAGCCCGAATCACCTGGTTTTTGCTCAACGTCAACAACCGATGAACCCCGAGAAGCCGTACCGAATAAACCCACAAACGGGTGAAATAGAGTACTATCACGATTATGCCATCTCCTCAATCTTCGCATCCGTCATCATCGTCACTCGTACACGGTTTCATGTACTATTCTCAAATGCCACATTCGCCTCAAAATTCTCTACAATCCCCATTTCCGCCACAATCTTCACAATCCATACCAGAAACCCAAAGTGTACCCGAAACCCAACCCATAACCGAAACCAACGCAACTTCATCCAAGAGTCATAGACGCCGTAAGAAGGGTCCGGTACAACAACGTGCTCCGAAGAGGGTCGAGAGGTAAACACCTACTGAAGAGCTAGCTTGTCATGGGCGTGGCTCGATGTTTCGGATGACCCGATTATTGATAATATTTATTTGTCAACTACACACACACACACACACACACATATATATATATATAGGGTCGGGATTTAGAGAAAACGGTAGAAAGTGTGAGAACGGTGAGAACGCTTATGGATCGTCCGATTAAAACAATTTATGGACTAGATTGGCGCGGTGGCGTTTTCGTAAATAACATCAATTTTATTACGTGGACGCGCCTCATTAAGTGTAAAAAGGTCTTTACACTTCTATACCAAAACGCCATACTAATTAATAAAACTCCATTACGGACCAAAACACAACCCTATATAAACAAAAACATCCCAGACATAAAAACACACCCCCCAGAACCTGAAACACCATATTTTCTACTATATACCATTCATCTTACAAACGCCAAAATACCCAAAACATCAAACACACCTACTCAAAAAACGTCATATTTTCTACTATATACCAATCGACGGTTCTTTCAGATAAACTATTTCCTCAGTAAAACGCCAAAAATGGCAAATATCGTTTCTTGTATATTCAAATAATGTTCTACGCCAAAGTTTCGGAGAATGCATTCTTCCCTGAGGTGTTGTGACTCAAATAACATTTTGCTGCATGAGATGGACAAATCATAAACAAAAAGATGCTGGTGTCAGACTTATGTCATTTTTTGTATTTTGTTATTGATGAATATTATAATGGCATGAAAAGACGAATGACACTGATGAGTTGTTTGAAATACATATTCAAACGAAAAACTCATGTCATTTTGTCTTTCCAAACGGCCATAAAAACACAAGCATGGCTAAGCCAAACCGCCAGCGAACATGATTAAAAGAAGAAAGAGACTGATGACAGTGAAGATTTGGAAGATGAATTGTTTCTATTTTTTTTTTTATTTTCTTTTTCTGTTGTTTGTTATGTATTTTTCAACTTAAAATAAAAAAATACATTATATTAATAAAACGCCAAACAGTCATAATGCATGTGAAATGCCATAATACAGTAAAAACGTCATAATACAGTAAAAACGTCAAAAACTCCCAAACTATAATAAAAGTAGTTTACAGAAGTATTAATAAAAGCTAAAAATGGGAAAAAAACAAATGCCAAAAACTACTTAAAGCCATTAAAAACGCCAAACTTGGGAGATGGAAAGTCTATGGCCCTAAAAATTCATAAAAAGCTGAACAAAAAACAGTAAAAATACACAGTAACTGAAAAGACGGCTGCTTTATTAATATCATTTATTATAAATAAAATCTCGCATAAACTATGCGCCAAAAACATCCTATAAGAGAGACGTCTCTGCACAATCAAATGATCACAACCCAAAAACAAACGCCATATTTCCTATAAACCATTCACTTTAAAACGCCAAAAAATAATAGTTAAAAAGCCAAAGATGCAGAAGCTCGATTCTTCTATACTGGGTATTGATCTGAATGAAGTTTCACTGAATGGATTCTTCTCTGAGTTGGGTATCTCTATAATCTTTTGCTGAATGAGATGGATAAATATTCAAGAAAAAGAGACTGATGACACTGATATGACATCATGTCACTTTGTTTTTGATGGATATATTGATGGCATGAAGGGATCAATACATTAGAGCAGGCGTTGGTCTTCAACATGTCATCAAAAAAGTATATATCCGCCCACAATAAAGGATGCCACAAAAAAATAAGCATCTTCTAAAGACGGGCGTTATGTAGGAAAATAAGGATCTACATAAGGTATTCAAAAACAGGTTCAAAACGCCAAAAATGGTTAAAGTAGAAGAGGCTGATGACAGTGAAGATTTGGATGAGAAATTAGATTATAATTTTTAATTTTTTTTTCATTTTCTATTGTTTGTTATCTAATTCTCTGTTGTTTATTATCTAATTCTCTACTAATTTAAAAAAATTGAGTATGAAACGCCAAAAACTACAAACAACAAAACGTCTGATAGTGTGAAAAACTGTGAGAACGAATGCTAGCAAAGCACGATGTTGCTATATAAAACGCCAAAAAACGCAAACAAAGTATTACTGGAAAAATCAACACTAATTGACAAATTAAAATTGAAAGAAACAGTAATTGCTAAAACAGTAAAATGAAGAGACGGTATCATTATTACCAAACATTTATTTATATTAAAAGCCACTACATGGAAAATTGAAATTTATTTATTTTTTCAAAAGCCATAATTGTCTGTCACATTATAGGCCTGTATCCTACATGGCACAACAATTGATATAATAAAATCAAGAAAATTACTGATGTTTTTTACATTAAAGGTCTGCATCCTGATCTAAAAAACAATAAAAACGCCAAAACAATACTTAAAACGCCAAAATATTTACTATGATCCTGATCTAAAAACAATAAAAACGTCGCGTATTTATTAAATGCCAAAAAGTGAAAAGATGAAGTGACACGCGTTTAAAAAATGAAATATGAAAGGACAAAAAAGCCCCTCCGCCCTTCTCTAAGCGGCGTGGCACGTGTTGGGCCAGGAAGCGTTCTCACACTTTTTAGCGTTTTCTCCCAAACCCGTTTCTATATATATACTCAAGTATTTTATTTATTTTGTCATGTATTATATATTTTTTTGTCGCGTATAATATTTTTTGTCAAGTCACATATAATATTTTTATGTCAACTAGCTTTATAATATTTTTTACTACGGAATAACCAAGACCAAGTCGTGTTTTGAAAGCGTATCCGTGAGAAATTTTTCACCGTGATGAATACCATACACCTGATTTGTTCTTGAGAAAATGGACCGCATTGAGAACAAAAATCTCCAACTTCTATAGCATTTACAATATTATCTCGAACAATTGTACACGAGCAAGCGGTTCAAGCGATGTGAACATCATGACCACGGTCCATAATGAGTTTAGACTCCAATATATATCCAAGTTTTCAATGATACCTTCTTAGGAGCTTATTGGCAATCTCTAAAATGGTATCGTGTACCACCATTTAACCCAAAAACTTCCGGCCTATCGTCTAAATGATCGAAGTCAACCTCTACAACACCCGAAGCGACCGACTCTCAAGGTGCGTCAGTTACTTGTTCGTATTTAAACCTAAACGACAACACCGGCGACTTTGTTTTCGAAGATACACAATAGTTGGCATGTCCGCCAAGGAGTGATAGAAGCAAGGGCCCGGTTAACCTCCACGTCTAATCCCTCAGGTCCATCGACTAATCCATCGAGGTTGGACAAGTTGCACGAAAAAATCTTTCGTTTGGTCACACTTAAGGAAAAAGAGTACCAAATGCAAATGGAAAGACAAATGAAAAAAGATTTCAAGTTCCTCTAGAAAAAAACTTTTCGCATTGCTTGTTTGAGAACCAGACGCTTTTCGAATCTCAGAAACAACGAATCCGAGCAAAATACTAAAACATGAACTAGTAGTTTTCTTTTCTATTTGTTTTTTAGTAGTTTTTTATGGTTTGTAATTGTTTTAATTATAATTTGATGGCAATTTTTATGTTATATCTTAATTATTTTTATAGCTTAGGGCGGTGGGGTGGCACGTTATTTTAGCGTGATAAAAATTCTTCACACATTAAACTAAATAGCACACCGCCGCCATTCAATTCATCACGCGTGGAAAATTCAACGAGTTGAGAATATCACGCGTTGATTTCAAATGTGACCGTTTCATTTTTGACCGTTTGGAACAATTTTTTGACCGTTTGATTTTAATTGTTTGAGGGTTTTTAAATAAAATTCAAATTATTCCCCCATTCAATCAAAAAACTCTCCAAAAACTCTCTAAATTCAACTAAAAAACTCTCAAAAATTATACAACAAACATGGAAGGATCAAGCAAGAGAGGTGGGGGTTCGAAAAAAAGAGGTTCGGGTACGAAGAAAAATCCCGTAAGACCCAAGGTTCTAGCGAATCTTGGCGAGCCGACGCGCTTTAGGTTGCAAGACGAACCCGAGCAAGTCCCACCCTTTCAAACCCAACAATATCCACCATTTCAAACCCAACAATATCCACTCTTTCAATCGCAAACGTATCAAAACTAACCGTTCGTTCCACCGTTTCAACCTCACCAATTTCAACCCCAATCGTTTCCAAACTTTCAAACCCAACCCCACCAACTCGACCCACTACTAGAAGACAACACCCTCATCCATCATTTTGCAAACGCGTATCGTGAACCACAACAAAGTCTTGACGACGATGAAGATGATGATTACGTTCAAGAAGAAGAAGAAGAAGAAGAAGAAGAAGAAGAAGAAGAAGAAGAGGAAGAGGAAGAAGAAGAAAATGATGACGTTCAAGAAATTGTCCCAACCGTCCGACAACATTGGACGAGCGAGGAGGATGTGGCCTTGGTGAAGGTGTACTTGCACATCTCCGAGAACAAGAAACATGCCAACGAGCAAAGAAAGGATACGTTTTGGAGACGGGTCATTAATCATTTTAGCCGACTTCCCGATGCAAAGGAACGAAACATGGACCAAATGACGTCGAAACGGACAGATTTGAACGGGAAAATTAGTAAGTTCAACGTTTGTTTCATTCAAAAGGTATGTTTTTTATAAAGTTTAAATCTTTTTTTATAAACTCATATTTAAAAAAAATACAGTTTTTTTTAAAATACAGAAAACTGTTTTTTTTTAAACAGAAACAGTTTTTATTTAAAAAAAACAGAAACAGTTTATTAAAAAAAACAGAAACAGTTTATTTAAAAAAACAGAAACAATTTTTATTTATAAAAAAAACAGAAACAGTTTAAAAAAAAGTTTCTCAGTTTATTTTCTAAAAAAACAGAAAATAGTTTATTAAAAAAAACAGAAAACAATTTTTTTTATAAAAAATAGAAAACAGTTTATTAAAAAAACATAAAACAGTTTTTTTATAAAAAACATAAAACAGTTTATTTTTTTTAACAGAAAACAGATTTAAAAAAAAATACATAACCTTTTATATTTTTTGTAGAACCGAAATCCACAAAGTGGAGCGAGCGAGGCGACAATCATGCGACAAGCCACCGAAGAGTATTGCGATCTCTACAAAAAGAGGAGTTTTCCACACGTGGTGGCATGGGAAGTTGCGAGAAATCACCCGAAGTGGGTCCCGGTTGAGTTGGTTGACATGCGTGGTCCTACCACTCCAAAAAAACGAGGAGGTTCGAAAAGATCAAAGACATTCGATTCGGGGAACTACACGACTTTGGCGTCGGATAACTTGCCCCAAATGAATTTAAACGAAGACCCCCTTGACGAACCCGATCAACCCGTTGACGACCCGGTTGAAGAAGATACACCTACAAGCCCACGACGCAGGAGAAGTAGTGAATCGTCAAGCAAAGGAAAGGAAGCGGTGGTGGAGTCGATCTTCAGAATCGAAGAGGAGAAAATGACGCAATACATGAAGGCCGAACAAAGAAAAGATAAAATTATGTCCGTAAAAGTTAAACGCGAGCAGGCGTACATGGGACACTTGAAAACGGTTGAAAGACAAAATGATTTAAAAATCTTGTGTGAAAAGCACGCCCATCTCGACGAACCGTTTAAGTCAATTGTAATTCAACAAAAACGCGAGATTTGCGCAATGTGGGGTTAGGAGATGCCACCCGTTTAATTTAAGTTTTTTTTCCAATGTTTAGTTGTTTTTTACTTTGCTATGTAATTTATTTTTTAATTTTAATGAAATTTATAATTTAGTGTTTTATTGTTAATTTCTAATTTTAAAATAAAAATTAAAAAAAATTGGGAGTGATAGAATTATATCACTAGTGACCACCGCCACTACAAAATGGTTGTGAGTGATAAAATAGGGGGTGATGACATGACAGGAGTTGATTGGATATTGTGAGTAATAGAATTCTATCAATAGTGACCACCCCCACTCCCCTTATGTTATTTCATTTCAATTTTATAATATTATAAATTAAAAAAAATCCAAAGTAAAATTAATTACTGATCAATAATGACAGGGATTTTATAGGGTTTTATCCCACCAGTTAATAGTTAATAATTGATCCCCTATTGATGTGTAACCTACATGACGATTTGTTGATGTGAGACCAATGGGTATGGGCTTCGTGAAAGGCCCGTCCCCCCATTAGGAACGTCCCACACCGCCCCCTAGGGGCCCGACGCGGCAAAGACGTCGGAAATCAGACGGTGAAGACGGGGCATGGAGTGGTGGGTCCATTCAATATATCCGTTGAGATATAACGGCTAATTTAAAAAAAATCAAATTAATTTAAAACCTTTATAAATACCCAGATATCTATCCACTTTTATACCAAAATTCACCCACTTTCTCCAAACAACTCACACATTTTTATACAAAATACCCATATAATCTTCTCTAAAAAATACACCATGTCATCTTTTTCTTCATCGGGTTCGACGGACACCATGGAAGCCGTAATTTTTTTTATAAACAAGGTGGTAGAGGCGACACAAATAATTTTGGAAGAAGAAGAGGAGGAGGAGGTTTCGTCACAACCACGAAACAGGAACCCACGCATCGATCGAGACCGAGAAAGTTAGTGATATTTTTATTCTTATATATTTATTCTAAATTTTTTAAGTTTATGTTTTTAGTCTTATTTTTTTAATTATAAGTTGTATATATATTTTGTTATCTTGTAGGTGCTAACCAAAGATTAATCGTTGATTACTTTGCCGACGAGCCGCTGTACTCTGTGGCTATTTTTAGACGCCGTTTCAGAATGAGTCGTCGACTTTTCTTACGTATCGCCGACGATTTAGCCGTTTATCACCCGTTTTTTACCATGCGACCCGATGCTAGAGGCAAAATGGGCTTCACCACCTTACAGAAATGTACTACGGCGATTCGTCAACTTGCTTATGGGACGACAGCCGATTCTTGGGACGAATACTTAAAGATGGCCGAAAGAACTGCTAGAGAATGTTTATACAAGTTTTGCAAATTTGTGGTGAAGCTCTACAGCCAAAAATATTTGCGAAAACCGAATCACAATGACGTTCAAAATTTGTATCAACACCCAAAACGTTGCGATACTGTATGTATGCTTGTATTCTGCTGCATAACATGATCCTCGAAGACGAAGGACATGCAATTTGTGAGTATGACGAGAACGCGGTGGAGGAGAATAATGTTCCGGTTAGCGGAGAACAACAAGATTTGAACAGGTTCTCGTTACATAACGATTTCACACATGTCAATCTTCAATCGGACTTGATCGATCACATTTGGAGTCTCGGAGAAAACAACGCGTAGTTTTTTTTATTTATTTGTAACTTTAGGCTTTTTTTTAATTTAAGTTTAGGTTTTTTTAATGTTACTTTAGGTTTTTTTTTTTTAATGTTACTTTACGTTTTTTTTTAATGTAGCTTTAGGATTTTTATTTTAAATGTAATTTTAAGTTTTTATTTAAATGTAACTTTTTTTATTTTTATTTACTTTGTTTTAATTAACATGGCAAAAAATAAATAATAAAAAAATGGGGGAGGAGCATCCACCACACCCTTGGATAGTCTCCAAGGGGATGGTCCTCCCCCATGCTTACGTGGCGCTTATGTGGAAGATAGTCCCTTTAGAGACTATCCTCCCCATATCCAATGTTCTGATAAAGTCTCTAAAGGCTTCATCCATGTAGCCATATGGTATCATATAAATTCAAACCAAATAAACATCTTCCTACAGAGAAACTCGTGTGGCGTATCTAAACGATATGGTGTCAAACGTAGACAACCAGTGAATTCAATAGAGTTAATCTATTTTTTATCATTACAGTTAAGTTTGTTTTTTTTTTTTTTTTAGAACTTTTATTTAATATATAGCTATGTTTTCCTCTTATATTACTTAAGCGATACTATTGTTTTCATCTATAAAAAAATAATAATAAGTTGGATACAAATTATTGAGCTTGGGTTTTCATAAATTTACATCGAAATATTATATAGAGAAATGTAAACTTATCGTCAGTGGCGGATTCAGTCATTTTTTCCATTGGGTTTCTTTTCGTAATTTTTCATTAGTTTTAACAAATCATACAAAGTTCTCACTAATTTTTTCTATTTTTTTCAAACCTAGTGGGTTCCTGGGAACCCACAAATATGGGCTAGATCCACCCCCGCTTATCGTAAAACATTTTTGAATTTATAGAAAACATTATAAACAAAAAGTTATAAAAGAAAAAAAAATATTATGCTTTGAAGAACATCAAATATGGATAAGAAAACTTTACTTGTCACATCAAATATGGATAAAATAACTTTAAGGGTGTAACAGACGCTAGCACCCAAGATGCGCAAGACCAAGATCCCATAGGTTTGAACTTATTTTTCTCAAATTCACATTGATGTTTTGAAAGTCACATGGACACATTGATGTTTTGAAAGTCACATGTAACCGGTCTAAAAAATAATTTAGTGTTAATTTTTGTTAAAAAAACTTAACCGTACCCCTTATATTTTTTCAACTGCATCCTTTGAAAATTTTCAACCGCCTCTCTCAGAAAAAAAATATTATGAATTTATAAACAGAACAATTTAAACACTCGTTATTATGAATATATAAGTATATAACACAATTTATATAATTATTTTTAACAACTTATTCACTTTAGTTAACTCAATCTACAATCTAATTTTATTAACCCAACTACAACTAGCTAAGCCCAAACCCAACCCAAAGATTTTGAACTAAATAAACCAACCCACCCATAACCCATTCTAGACTTGTAGTTAATGATTTTGTTGTTTTATTTTAGGCTTTGTTTGTTTAAATGATTACTAATCAACGTTTAAAACTAGTGCGTGAATGTTTGAAAATTATGGACTATGGTATTGGATGAACATGATTGTTTATTTTGTTTAAGTGTTCAGTGTTGTTTTATGAACTTATGGAGCGATTTATATGTGATAAGAACCATGACTATGGAAATTTGATAAGAACCATAAGTAGGGAAGTTATGACGTGATTTCTCAAGAGGAAAATGGTTGAACCACTTGTTTTAATCGGATTCTTCTAATTAAAGACCAAGTTATGTTCTAGATAAGTGTTTTTTGTTGTTTTATTTATTTAATGATTAGGGGAAATAGAAGTAGGGGGTTTGAACTTTGAATTTTTTTGTTATTACTTTACTTACTTATGGTGGAAGGTGCGCTCCCCAGATGGGGAGTGGTAAACTTTTCTCCTAGCCAATCATCTCATGCCGTGTCAACTTCCTTCTTCACTCCTCATTTTATACTCAAACACTATGGGTGCTCCTCACATGAAGAGTGGTAAACAAATTTAAAAACAAAAAAATAGACAAATGTGTGATTGTTTGTAATAGAGTGGGGTCAACCATTAACTCTCTCTCTCTTTCTCCTTTTCCCCAGGGGTGTTCAAAAAAATCCGAATCCAAAATATCCGAAAACCCGTATCCGAAATATCCGAATTTTCGGATATCCGAAAATCGGATAATCCGAAAATTCGGATTCGGATTCGGATAGTGATTTTGAGAATTTTCGGATAATCGGATTATCCGAAAATTTAATTTTTATTTTTTTCGGATATCCGAATATCCGAAAATATCCGAAGTATCCGAAAAATATCCTAAGTATCCGAAAAATATCCGAAGTATCCGAAAAATATCCGAAGTATCCGAAAAATATCCGAAATATCCGAAATATCCGAAATTTATATTCGGATATCCGAAACTATCTGAAAAATCTGGTTCCAAATATTAAAAAATAAAAATTAAATAAAAATTTGGATATTCGGATATCCGATTAGATATCCGAACCCGAATCCGAAATTTCGGATATTCGAAAATCGGATATCCGATCTTGAACACCCCTACTTTTCCCCACATGGGTGACTAATCCCCAATTCCACTCAATCACCCCACTTAAACAAGTGGTGGCAGTGGTGTTACCGCATGGTGAACCAACTCAAACACCTCACTCCCCGTATGTGCCCTTCCACCCTTATGATGGTTTACCATTAACTCTCTCTCTTTCTCCCTTTCCCCACATGGGTTTCTACTCCCCAATTCCACTCAATCACCCCACTTAAACAAGTGGTGGCAGTGGTGTTACCGCATGGTGAACCAACTCAAACACCTCACTCCCCGTATGTGCCCTTCCACCCTTATGATGGTTTTTTATGTTGTTTATTGTTTTACTTGAAACTTTGTTTACTTATTAATGTGATAGGAAGTTAGGAAATATGGTTTAATTGTTTGAAAATTGAAATTGACCCAACCCGACCCGATATGATCCGACTCGCTCTGAAACTTTGTTTGTTTATGTTTACTTGTTTTAGATGATCCAACCCGACCCGCTATGAACCAATTTTTTTTATATAGCTAGGGACCTAAAATCTTTAAAAAAAAAATTGAACCCCCAGAAAGAAAATTCTAGGTCCACTAGCGGTTAAATAAAGTAAAGCATTCTTTATCGATTTGTTTACGGGCAAGTAAAACGACCGGTTTTATTACATGAACAACCGGTTCACTATGATGTTGGAGATGTTAGTTTAACAACTAGTTCAGTTTTCATAAGGCATTTAAACTGAAAGGCAACGAGCAACATGATATCGTCTCGAAGGAACCAATTTACAACTTAATAGTGAATTTTAAATTGAGAACTTAAAATTTAGAGTTAATTGCCCGGATGATCACCGTGGTTTCATGTTTTTTCACGTTTAGCCCCCATCTTTTGAAAATAGCAGGTATGCTCCCTATGGTTTGTTATTTTGTTACTCGGATAATCCCCTAAGTAGATGTCAGTTAGTTCGGAAATAGCAGGTATGCTCCCTATGGTTTGCATTTTGTTACTCGGATAGTCCCCTGAATAAATGTCAGAGGACTATCTGAATAACAAAATGACAAACCATATGAAGCATACCTGCTATTTTCGAAAGATTGGGACAAACCGTGAAACCACATGGACCATCCGGGCAATTAACTCTAAAATTTATAAAGGTATACTAAAACTTATATACATATTCAAATTACGATATAAGTTCCTAAAATTCGAATCTAGAAGAAAAGGATGCTCTCAAAAGTCAATGTTGACTTCTTCCATGACATCTTGAAGACGTGTGAACAAGATGAGAGTTCACACGGAGCCCATATCACACTTCCAACGACTAATAACAATTAAGATTGCAAGTTTTTTTAGTAAACCACGAACATAGATTATTTACTTCAACTCACTTGAACACCAATCAATTTTTATTGTGCATCACCTTAAATTAATTGTTAATGGGATTATATCGAAACACACACACAAACATACATATACATGCATTCTTTTAGCTAATGAATGATATTATATTTTAGGATATTGATCTACTTTTTCTTTATAAATAAAATAAAAATAATATCTTTATTGTGTGGAAAACTACATAATATAATGTCGTTTGTATAAAACTAGGTGATGCCTCGCCCGCGTTACGGGGCGATGGCCGAATAATTTTCAATCAATTAAAAAAACACTACTATAATTTTGCTAGAAAAAAACTAAAACGATATTTTTCGGATCAGGGCAAAATTGTAATTTTTCAGGACTAATGAGCGAGTGTTAGGCGGCTCCTTGACACAGAGAAAAATTAAATTGAGTCAACCAATTAAAAAAAATATTTTCTACTTTTGCTAAAAAAAACTAAAACGATTGGGAAAACGTCATTTTTAATTGAGGGCGAAATCATAATTTTAATTCAGGGATAAAATCGTAAATTTAATTGGGAGCAAAATTGTAGTTTCACCAGGAAAACAAACAAAAACGATGGAGAAAATGTAAATATAAGTTGAGGGCAAAATCGTAACTTGGCTGTGAGAAAAAAAACTAATGGCAAAACTATAAATTTAAACGGGGCAAAATCGTAATTTTGAATCGAGGGCAAAATTGGAATTTTAGCTAGGAGCAAAAGCGTTAATATATTTTTAAGTGAGGGTAAAAACATAACTTTGAACTGATGACAAAATCGTAATTATAAGGGAAAAGAGCTAATGACAAAACTGTAAATTGAAATAGGGCAAAGTCGTAATTTTTAACCGTGGGCAAAATTGAATTTTTTAGCTGGGAGTAAAAGCGTAAATTTATTTTTAAATGGGGACAAAAACATATTTTTGAAATGATGGCAAAATCGTAAATTTAAAGGGGATAAAAACGTAAATTTATTCGACCAATAGGGGAGTGCCAGGCAGCTGCCTGGCACTATTCTCATGCCACCCATTTTACCTAATAGAAGGCAATCACTATTGCCGCTAATGAGTTTTGTAGATATTGAAGAAGTTACAACTAGGGTATATGCCTGCCCCGTTGCGGCGTACGTTAGCACTGACATTTGATTGATATCAGTTCGGTTTATTACAGTACCGATACGATACATGCATTCGGTATAACAATCAACATGTGTTTTACATCAACAAAAACCATAAAAACGAACATCAGTACTAGTATCATGTTATTCGGATGATATTGATTCAGTTCATTATGGTATTGGTATAGGGTTTAGGATCAAATACAAAGGCTTCTAAAAATAAGAAGTTATACAAAGGATATCAAATGGACTCCTGTTGACCTCATTCAAGCGACATTGGAATCGTCTTATCGAACTCTACAATGTGAGATTTTAGGTTTTCGCTTTTGGATTTATCGGTTGTAGATTTTAGAAGTTTTGTATATTATCATTTTGTCTTTTATTTATCATTGTGTCTTTTCAATATTTGCGTCATTATGTCTTTTTTGCGACTCATTTTGTCTTTTTTCATTGACATTGTATTATATTTTCGACATTGTGTTATATTTTGCTCAACATTGTGTCATCTTGTGCGATTCATGGTGTCTTTATACATTTCTTATTTTTAGGAGCCTTTGTAGAATAAATTAAGCCATTAGTATAGATATCAGATTTATTTTCACAGAAGAAGTCATATAAATATTATCAAATCTGAAAACCATAAAAACATGAGTTTCTTTTTAATGCAAATTGAACAACTAAATATTTGGAAACCATTTTATGTTAATCATCTTAGTTTGATGTTGAATCTCAGTAGTCTTTTTAACGTTTGGAAGGTTCAGTTTTTTTGTTTTTTTTTTTTGTTTTAATAGTGTTTAATCATCGGGCAATAACACGATATCTATGATAAGAGAGCCAATCATATAATGGTTTCATGAAGACTCATAGTGGTTTACAATTAAATTAAATTCAAATATGTGACTTCAAATTAATATAATAATAGTTTGCAAATGAAGAAACGAGGAACTAATTCGGGGGTTTGATTAGTTTGGTTTATGTTCCTATTATAGTGGTTAATCTTCTTATGACTTTTCTGAGCTCCTTAATGACGTGGTAATTCTGCAAAACAGAACACCGTTACTCGTTAAGAGGGGAATATGGGGGTTTCCCTCTTAACCGGGCTCCGGCGTGATAATAAGCGACCGTTTTGAGGAGATAAGTAAGTATTAAGAGTGAGAGTAGAATGTTTAACCTGTGGAGTGGATGTCTCTATTTATAGCCGGAGAGGTGTAAGAGGATGTGGGCTGATGGGCCTTGGGCATGAAGGCGACAAGATAGAGGATATGCTCCTTGTCTCACTGGTGTCGACCGTTAGTGGCTTCTAGGAGCCCTCTGTAGTTGGCGCAATGTGATTGGAGCCACGTGTCACTGTTGTCGGGCTGGCCGCCCCTCTGCCATCAGCAGGTAAGTGGAGTTCGTGGGGCAGTTGTCTCTGCCCTGTGATTGGTGCCATGTAGGCGTCCTTAGGTACTTTTTGTCTCCTGCATGTCAGACGATCGTGGAGCACGATTGAGCACGGTCAGAAGGACGCTGATTGGCTCTTTTCTTCTGCCCCCCGTACCTTTTGTACTATTTGAAACAGCATTGCTCTGCTACCTTGCGCGATTCTTGCTGGGTGCGTGGCTATCTCGCGCAGGGGTTGGATGACTGAAAGCTCTTTCAGAAAGCTAAGCAAGGATCCTTATTGTCTAGACCTCGCGCGAACTAGATCCTTGGTGAAGTATCCCGCGCGAGGATGAAATAGAAGATCTTGCTGAATTAGGAGTATGGTCCTGCGCACTTGGTGGAAGGTCTGCGCGGCTTTTTGGGACCATACCCCTTCAAGTCCCCCCAGCCCAGTGCTGCAATGTGCGCGAAGTGAATGGTTGGAGCTCTGGACTTAAAGGAAGTGCTAATTGATTGAAAATGGTTGCTTGATTTTGGTAGACGGCGCGCGTGTAATTACTTGTGGGTTACTACGGCGCGACTACCAGATTTGGCTCAAAGTGGTTCACTGCCCTTTGGTGTGGGCGCGTAGGGTTAATCAGGCAGTGGTGATGCTGCGCGGCCTTAGTAGCTTCTGCATGAAGTTTGTAGTAATCTTGGGCGGGACGGTTGCATCTCTCATAGATGCATCGCGCGCGGTCGGTCATCGCGGAGGTTATCTGGAATGTGCGCGGCATGCCCAAGAGGTATTTGGGCAAGAGTTCGATATAAGTCACTGTTCAGTGACTGACGAAGCAAATGCGGAGTTGGCTCGTGCTGAAAATGCATATGATCACCTAGCGCTGCCCGTGATGGACTTGGTCGCAAAAGCTTTAGAGCATGATGACTGGTGCCATCGTCTTAAGGCTATTCTGGACCCAGCAGAAATGGTTAATTTATCTGATGAGGAGCTAGCGGCGGGCAGTGATGGCGATGGTGAAGGTGATGATGATGGTGATAAGCATGACGATGATGATGTTGGCGGTGACGACTTTGAATAGATAGTGTTTACAGGCTTTGTGCCTTGTAATTTTTATCTTTAGGTTTTGAATGTAACTTGGTGCGCGGTCGCGCTTGTTTTGGATCATATGAATGATCGTTGGTTTCTATGTAATCGTTGCGCACTTGCGCTTATTAAATATGATATTTATTGTTATTCTGTCACGTTACAATTATTGCACTGTTGTTAGAAACTTTGGTTAAGTTAGCGCGAATAAATGTAAGTGTGGCTCTTGAGCGAGTATAGCTGCTTGGTCTCGCGCTATGTTCGCGGAGGACCTTGAAGGCATAACTCAAGAGCTCGTAATTCACTAAAGTGTTTTCGTGCTAATCAAAAGTTTAACATGCATTTGTAACTCAAGAAGCATTATGATAAAAGAAAACATGTCGTATGCTTTCATTAATTGAGAAACAGGCGCTTAGGCCAATCATACATCGCAGATAAGTAACATAAGGGCGTTTAGCCGACATAGGAAATTAAAAGGCGCGTGGCCAGCATGAAAGAAATGGCGCATGGCCTAGAGTAGTTACATATAGCACTTGCGCAGTTGTTGAGCATTCCGTGTGCGCGGGATGATGTGTCCATCCAGGGTGCGCAATTTGTATGCCCCCTTTCCTAGCACTTCATGTACCAAGTATGGGCCTTCCCATTTGGGTGCTAGTTTTCCTGGGCGTTCAGCGTTTGAAGCTTCATCGTCTCGGAAGACGTATTCTCCTGGAGTGAAGGTACAAATGCGGACTCTCTCATTGTAGTACCTTTCCAGCTGTGTCTTGTATTTTGCTTCTTTAATACGCGCAATCTCGCGTCTTTCTTCCAGTAAATCCAAATCGAGACGGCGCTCTGCTTCATTATCAACCGTGTTGACTGCTGTCAAGCGCGGTGAGGGGAGTCCAACTTCAGCCGGGATAACTGCCTTCGAGCCGTACACTAGGCTAAAAGGAGTTTCGCCGGTGCTTGTCTTCGGCATGGTTCGGTGAGCCCATAGGATGCTTGGGAGCTCATCTACCCAGCCTCTTCTCTTTGTGCCCAGCCAGGCTTTTATCCCTTCAACGATACTTTTGTTCACACTTTCAACCTGTCCGTTGCCTTGAGGATGCGCAACGGAAGAAAAAGTATGTTCGATTTTCATCTCTTTCATCCACTTCTGGAGGTCCTCAGAAGCAAAATTAGTACCGTTGTCTGTGACGATTTTGAGTGGAAGACCAAATCTGCAGATGATGTGCTCCCAAATAAACTTGTGCACCAGCATTGCAGTGGTTGAAGTGAGAGCCTTGGCCTCCACCCACTTAGTAAAATAATCAACGGCCACGATTATGAACTTCACGGCTCCCGGAGCATCAGGGAAGGGTCCCACCATATCAATTTTCCACTGTTGGAAAGGCCAAGCAGTGGATACAGGAATGAGATCATTTTTTGGGTGCAGGGTCTTCGGGGAGTGTCTTTGGCATGAGTCACATTTGCGCAACTCCCTTAGAGCATCGACATGCATCCCCGACCAGTAATAACCAGCATTCATAATCTTCGCGACAACCATGCGCGGACCTGCATGGATGCCGCAGATCCCTTCATGAATCTCTCTGATCAAGTAATTCGCGTCTTGGGGGTCCACACAGCGCAATAAGGGCCCCAAGAAGGACTTTCAGTATAAAAGACCACCATTCATCTCATAATGCGGGGCCTTGTTTTGAATCTTCCTTGCCTCTGCTTTGCTCTCCGGGAGTATTCCTTCTTGCAGATATTGAATTATAGGGGTCATCCAAGATGGCTGCCCTATCTCGATCACATTTACCTGGCGCAGTAGGACTGATGGATTTTTGAGTACTTCAATCCTTACATCTTTCGCTAAATGTTGAAAGGAAGTTGAAGCAAGCTTGCTCAAGGCGTCTGCTGGTTTGTTTTCGGAATGATTGATTTGGACTACCTTGTATGACTTAATTTTCTGAAGCATTTCTTTCACCTGATCCAAATATAAGGCCATAACTTCGCCTTTTGCATCATAGATTCTGTTAATTTGACTGGCGATCAAAAGTGAATCAACGTGCGCTTGCAGATTTTTAGCTCCCATTTTTATGGCGAGGCGTAAGCCTACCAGAAATGCCTCGTACTCCGCCTTGTTGTTGGTGTTCTTAAAATCCAACTTAATGTTGTAAGTAAATTCATGTTTTTCAGGGCTCACAAGGCGCAATCCGGCTCCTGCGTCGTCTTCGTTTGAGGCCCTATCGGGGTACAGCAACCACAACTCATTAGATGTATCTTTCACGGGAGTTTCGACAATCTCGCAATCCTTGATTTTTTCCGCTGGGACTTCTGTGATAAAGTTCGCAAGGACTTGACCCTTGATGGCTGGGCGTGGTCTGTACAAAATGTTGTGGCCCCCCAGCTCGATCGCCCACTTTGCTAATCACCCAGACGTTTCTGGCTTTTTCAATATCGTCCCAATATGGAAATTGGTAAGTACGGTGATGACGTGGCCTGTGAAGTATCTGCGCAGCCTTCTGGAGGCATGTATCAACGCCAGCACCAATTTTTCCATCGTTGAATATCTCGTTTCTGGATCCGTAAGCACTCTACTAACGTAGTAAATTGGAGTCTGAACTCCATTTCTTTCTACAACCAATACCGACCCTACTGCCTTATCTGAAGAGGATAAGTACAGGATGAGTGGTTCCTTCTCTAGCGGCGTGGTCAGGGTAGGGAACTCAATTAAACATTCTTTCATTTGTTGGAAAGCGACTTCTGCCTCGGGCGTCCATTTGAATTCTTGCTTCTTCACGCAATTGCGTAGAGTGCTGATAAACGGATATGACTTCGCGGCATGATTTGACAGAAAACGATTGAGCGCGGCTAGACGGCCGACCAATCGTTGCATTTCTTTGATTGTTTGCGGCGACGGCATCCGCTCTATGGCTTGGACTTTTTCTGGATTAACCTTAAATCCGCCATTTGTAACTATGAAGCCCAAGAATTTGCCTTCCTCCATACCGAAAGAACATTTGGCTGGATTCAGCTTCATATTCACGCTTCTCAACGAGTTGAATGTTTTCTCGATATCTTTTAGCATTTGGTCCTCTTTAGGACTTTTGATTACCAGATCATCGATGTAAACCTCGATATGCTTCCCAATATCTCCAGCGAAGGTCTTATCCATCAGGCGTTGATATGTCGCGCCAGCGTTTTTGAGGCCGAAAGGCATCTTTGTATAACAGAAGATCCCTAGATCGGTTCGAAAAGCTGTCTTGTCTTCGTCTTCAAGCTTCATTTGAACCTGATGGTACCCTTTATAGGAATCTAAGATGCATTTCCATCTGTATGGCGCGAGAGAGTCTATCTTTTTGTCGATTTCGGGCAAAGAGTAGCAATCTTAGGGCATGCCTTGTTGAGATCTGTGTAATCAACGCACATCCTCCATCCCCCATTAGACTTCTCCACCATCACGGGGTTCGCAACCCAACTTTGATAGCGCACCTCCCTTAAGATTCTTGCTTTCAGTAGCTCACATACTTGCTCGTTCATTGCTTTGGTTTTATCCGCCCCTAAGCTGCGCCTTCTTTGGACTTTTGGTTCAATGGAGGGATAAGTGTTAAGACAGTGTTCAGTAATGTCGCACGGGACACCGGTCATGTCTGCCGGAGTCCAGGCAAAAATGTCCATGTTCCTGAACAGAAGTTGTTTGAGGTGCGTTCTGATGTTTGGTGAGATCGCGTGGCCTATCGTCACCGTTTGCTCTGGGTACTTTCGGTTTAAAACCCACTTTTCTGGTTCGCTTGTTGAAACCTTCGCCGCTTTTGTTGGGCGCATCTCCTCCTTCGACATTACTTCTTTCTTGGCATAGATAATTTCCACCCCCGTCTCGGTTGGAAACCCTATCGCTGAGTGGGGCGTGGAAGTTACCATGTTCAGTTCGCCTTGGGTTTCTCTCCCAATCAACACATCATGCATCGATTTGACAGGCATCACCATGAAGTTTACATTCGTTGTTCTTGAATGTTTCCCGTCAGAGAGTGTGACGGGGAAACTGATTTGGCCTAGCGGGAAGACCATTTCGTTGCAAAATCCTGACAGAGGATAATCAACCGGTTCAAGTCTCGCTTTGTCTTCCTCATCAAACTGATTAAAGCATTGCTCATAGATGATATCAGCTGTACTCCCCGGGTCAATGAAGACATACTCAGTTTCATAATGGCCGATAATACCGGTGATGACGATGGGCAGCGTGGCGCGAGGACCCCCGCGCACCACCGGGAAGATGACCTGTTGCTTTTGCCATGACGGCTCGTAGGGATGCTTGCCTTTATCTCTTGCGCTATATCTTGGCCCGTTGACCATGTGCGTTTCCAAACGTCTAACTTTTTTCTCTCTTCCATCATCGTTGCGCTGGATATGACGTGTCTCTTTGCGCACATTCTTTATCAGATGGCCTAGTTTTCCGCTTTTCAGCGCTTTCTCGATCTCTTGACGTAGGCTGATACAGTCATCTGTAAGATGGCCTGTATCCTTGTGAAAATCGCAGTACAAGTTTGGGTCTTGACCCTTCTTGTTCGTCATAGGCCTCGGAGCATTAAAATCATGGTTCTCCGTCATGAGCACCTCCTTTGGTGTCTTTATGAGCGGAGTCCAGTGTTTGTCTCGATTTTCGTTT
This sequence comes from Helianthus tuberosus, assembly GCA_030545235.1. Taxonomy (NCBI): domain Eukaryota; kingdom Viridiplantae; phylum Streptophyta; class Magnoliopsida; order Asterales; family Asteraceae; genus Helianthus; species Helianthus tuberosus. Next base: position 123,809,482 of record CM060387.1, read on the forward strand.
CTGACTGCTTTTCGATAACCAATGCGATCAATAGTGTCTCGCGCGTCTTCTTTGTAGCGAGGCTGTTCTTCATAACGAGGTTGATGTGTTCAAAATGTAACATATAAATTTCATCAAATGAGGCATAAAACTAACCCTTTTTTAGTACTAATGTTGGAAAAAGTGTGCTTTTGTCTTCCTTTTGTATTTTCAGGATTAAATGAGCTAAAATTAACAAAAGAAGCAAAAAGACATCAAAATCTAACATAAATACAAGAAAAGGAACAAAACGTGACATGCCCGACCCCACAACAACATCTTCCCAAGCAAAACAAGAGATCAGAAGACTGAACACGCCCCGTGCTCAGCCAGCACGGGGGCGTGCCCAAGTGTCAGCAGAAAAGACAAAGTGGTAGAAGCTTCTATTGCCCACCACGGGGCCGTGCTCAGTGGACACGGGGCCGTGGTCAACTATAAGATTCGCACAATCCAGCAAATCTACATAGTACAAAGATTCTTCTGCACCACGGGGTCGTGCTCAGCGGACACGGGGGCGTGGTCAACTAATAAGACAAAGCTACATTAAATGAAGAAAGAGAAGGATGTGGACACGGGGCCGTGCCCACTGGACACGGGGCCGTGCCCGAGCTTCTGTTAAGCCTATAAATAGAAGTGCTTGGCTCAAGCTCAAACCATCCCTTGGCACACCACCTCTCTCACACTTCACCCACCACCCACCACCGCCATAACACCATCATCCACCACCATCATCCATTGTCCATCGTAGAGTGTGTGAGTCGTCTCGGGATCCAAGATTGATCGTAAAAGTTCTTGACAATCAAGGCCATGTTTGCCTAAGTCTCTTACATCACTTGGTGAAGACAAAGTGTCTAGTGTAATACTTTTTATTTCTAATCTTTTGCACTTTTTATTTGGTTTCGTATTAATGACTTTAATAACTAGTTGCTTATGTTGAAGGTGATCTTTCTTTATCGTTTGTCCATGGTGTCTTGAAATTATTTTACTGTCTATATAAAATAAAAGATTTTCACCATTCATATCTCCACGGTCTATATGGAGGTTTGTTGGCTACCTGGTCGGGGGTTAAGGGATCTTGCCATTGTTCAGCGTTTAGAGGTCCTGCAATGGACCTGGGTCTAATTTAGTAGGACCTCCTTCAATACTTCACGGTATTGGATGGCGGGGGTCCAAACTCTTTGATCCCCTCATAAGTTAACTACTATTAATACTATAACCCGGCTATTTAGGACTGTATCCCTGCTGACTCAGACTACTTAGTCGAGGGTAACGTCACCTCCAAAAGAGGGGCCTACCATAATATTGCATTAATAACTTAATTAATTATCTTCCAATAATCCACCCTTTTAGGATTGTATCCTTGCTGACTCAAACTACTGGGGTGAGGGTAACGTCACCTTCAAAAGAGGGGCCTACTACAATAACTAAGATAATCTCTTAAAATAGTGCAAAAGTGCGGAAATAATCAAAGGTTACACTAGATACGAGTCGGAACCAAGTGATTCATCTTGTCTATCTGTTTTTCTTTTTTTATTTTTATTTTCAGCATTTTAGTTAGTTTTTATTTTTCTTAGTTTAAAACATTTTTCTAAACTTTTTATTTTGATTAGACGTTGAGGATAAACCGGTACTAAAAGCTCTTGTGTCCTTGGACGACCTCGGTATCTTACCAACGCTATACTATGCTCACGATGGGTGCACTTGCCCATATGTGTGTTTAGTGTTAGTAAAATATCGTGTTTTATAAATTTAAAACTTGGCTAAAAATAAGTGTTAAAGGGGCTTAAAATATACACCTAATATATATAACACTTCACACGCATCAGAGGTCGTTCGTCATAACCGCTGGAGTGGTTGGCTTTCCACCCAGGGTTTTTGCCTTTGTTTCGTCTGTTGTTGTCGCGCGAGCTTCACTTAGAAAATCGATCCTCATTATAAGAGTTCCTGTTGCCAGCCAGTGACTCTTTAGTCTGCGCGACTATCTTCGCGGCTTCCATGAGCTTATCCCATTCTTTGGGCATTCCATCTTTACCAGTGATAGTTCTGATGCGGCTATCACAACGAATGGCTTTCTTGAAGTGGCGGCGCATGAGTAGTTCACTTACGCCACCAATTTCCATACACTCCTTGTTGAAGCGAGTGATGAAATCTTCTAGACCCTCGTTCTCTCTTCGCCAGATGTCCGCTACTTCGGCTGTATCGCGCTGGTAACGTCTCTGCTGACTGAAGTGATTCAAAAACTGTGTCCTGAAATCAACCCATGATTTGATCTTTCCCAGAGGGAGGCTGTCGAACCAAGCACGAGCAGCCCCTGTAAAAGTTTGAATAAATAGGTGGCACCACATGGGCATATTCCATCCTCCCATGCACCCAACGCTTGTGAAAACTCTGACGTGATCATTAGGATCAGTCAACCCATTAAATTTTCCAACTGTCGGAGGTAATTTCTCTCTTGATAGCGGCGCTAGCGCGATCTTGGGAATGAACTTTGAATGTTCTGCAGCTTCAGCTGGTCGATAGGCGAGGCAGAAGTCGCGCTCTGCCTCTTCGTTGTATCCGACGTGTTGTCGCGGTCTATAATTTTCATGGTTCCTTTGCAGGCGATTGAAGACCGACGAACCTTCATCATCTTGCCAAGTTGGGTCGTTTGGATCTGTGTCATCCCAATCATTGTTCAAATTGTGCGGCCCGAGCCGGCTATGAACTGGACCCCTTTGGACGTGTGACGGATAGTCATAATAGCTTTCTGTTTCTCCCCTTGTATCGCGCGTGTCATGCACGCTTAGCCTTCTCGCAGGGGGAGGTCTGTTAGCTCTTCCTTGGATGTTTTGTTGTGGGGGTATCTGGCGCGCCCCCTGACTTTGTCCCTGAGGTGTAATCAAGGATGGTTCTGCTGTTAAGACTGCTTGCTGTGCGCTCAAAGATTGATACGCCGCATTAATTGTGGCAATCTGCTTGGCGTACCATGAGGCTACAGTCTCGCCCTCTGGTAGCCCTAATAGCGTCGAAATGTTATGAGGTGGAGCTGGATTTGAAGGTCCAGCGCCATTGTTTCCTGGGGTTACCGTCTGAGTGATGCGGGTGATGCTCCCGCGGGGTCCCCCAGTGTTGGTTACTTCGATCTCACCAGTTTCTTCGATAGGTTGGACTTGGACGTTTTGATTGTCCTCCACCAACACTGCATTAGAGTTTGCTCCGAAACCGAACTCGGGAATGATTCCTTGACCAGCCATGATCGAAGGAAGAAAAACGACGAAAACTCAGAAAAAGAAGATGAAAGTGATTTGTAGAAAACCGGTGGGCGCCAATGAAGAAACAAGGAACTAATTCGGGGGTTTGATTAGTTTGGTTTACGTTCCTATCATAGTGGTTAATCTTCTTATGACTTTTCTGAGCTCCTTAATGACGGGGTAATCCTGCAAAACAGAACACCGTTACTCGTTAAGAGGGGAATATGGGGGTTTCCCTCTTAACCGGGCTCCGGCGTGAGAATAAGCGACCGTTTTGAGGAGATAAGTAAGTATTAAGAGTGAGAGTAGAGGGAGTAGAATGTTTAACCTATGGAGTGGAGGTCTCTATTTATAGCCGGAGAGGTGTAAGAGGATGTGGGCTGATGGGCCTTCGGCCTGAAGGCGACAACATAGAGGATATGCTCCTTGTCTCACTGGTGTCGACCGTTAGTGGCTTCTAGGAGCCCTCTGTAGTTGGCGCAATGTGATTGGAGCCACGTGTCACTGTTGTCGGCCTGGCCGCCCCTCTGCCATCAGCAGGTAAGTGGAGATCGTGGGGCAGTTGTCTCTGCCCTGTGATTGGTGCCATGTAGGGGTCCTTAGGTACTTTTTGTCTCCTGCATGTCAGACGATCGTGGAGCACGATTGAACAGGGTCAGAAGGACGCTGATTGGCTCTTTTCTTCTGCGCCTCATACCTTGTGTACTATTTGAAACAGCATTGCTCTGCTACCTTGTGCAATTCTTGCTGGGTGCGTGGCTATCTCGCGCAGGGGTTGGATGACTGAAAGCTCTTTCAGAAAGCTAAGCAACGATCCTTCTTGTCTAGACCTCGCGCGAACTAGATCGTTGGTGAAGTATCCCGCGCGAGGATGAAATTGAAGATCTTGCTGAATTAGGAGTATGGTCCTGCGCGCGACTTGGTGGAAGGTGTGCGCGGCTTTTTGGGACCATACCCCTTCAGCAAACATATAAAAGAAACTATTAATATATACACCCAAATAGCAAAATTGATTCAATATTTATTTTACAAAATTGATATTTTCTTTTATTTGTTTTGTAATACATTAAGTTTTTCATTCCTTTCACCAACAAGTCAACATAGCAAGATGCTATGGAGACATGATTAAATCCAATATCTACAATACAGCAAACAGAATACAAAATATTAAAGTAAAGAATGGTTTAAGCTAAACAAATCAAACTTTATATTTGGATATTATATCTTCTCCAATCGCTCCAAAAGACCCGAATATTCTTTGATCTTTGCCTCATCCATTCGAAAATTTCCTCCTTTATTTCTTCAACTAGTTTGTTCGTGGATGTTAATATTTCGTAAAAAAACCATGTTGTTTCTATTCTTCCATAAGTACCATAAAGTTGCAAGGAAGATTGCATGAATTATCTTATGTTACGCCTTTGATCTTCCCAGCCCATTTACATATAACAATCTGACCTCAATCTCATCCATAATATTTCCGGCTGGAACATTTAGCCACTAGACTTTTAATTAGGTTTATTATTACTATATTAGCTTCATTGTTCCTCAACACCTTTGAAATTGCCAATACAACTTCGTTTTTTTCTTTACGTTTTTATAAACTTTTCTAATTTTGAACATTTCGAATATACCTTTACGACATATTTATTTTATTCAACGTTTTGGTATAAGTTTTATTTAAAACCAAGCCGGTTCATGATGTGACAAAAACGAGCAGATCAGCTCTTTGATATAAATTTAATTATTCCTTCTAAACACGCTTTAATGTTTCTTAGCGCTCATTATTACAACGATGTAACTTCATACGCTTCTCTTTAACAACTTAACCATTTATGTGTCACTGTCACGACGCCTAGCTTTGTAGTTTTTCAAACCTAAACGTTTCCCACAGTTTAGCGTGCAACAACGCAATACACAACGTTGGGAAAACGGATCGACCCTAAATTCAAAAACCGAATTCGAATTTGGAATTCAAATTTAAATTTGATTCGAGTTTTGGATTTTTAAATTTTAATTCAAGTACTGTTAGTATGTTAATGTAAGTCGGCCAAATAAGGGTTGATTCAATATGTTAAGGGTGAAAAAGGCCACTGAAAAAGACCAAAATATTTAAAAAAATAGAAACTTGTTGTGAAACTAGCCTATTAGCAAAAGAATAAGAGAGAACAATAAAGAGAAAGAGAATGATGTTATTAATTGAGGTGTCTCTTTTACAAAGGAATACAATGAATATATGTAGGAGATGAAGTCTTGGAGAACAAGCTAATCTAATTAAGGAGTTGATAACCACATAATATAATATATTTATAACACTCCCCCTTGGTTATCAACATAATACGCTTGATGCTGCCTCGTTAAAAACCTTGCTAGGAAAACCTGGTGGGACAAAACCATAGCTAAGGGAAAAAGAGTGCAGCGTGTAATGCGCATTATCTCCCCCTGATATTTCTGGATCAAGTACGTTGCCTCGTTAAAAACCTTACTAAGAAAATCCATTGGGATAAAACTTAGTTAAGGGAAAGAGAGTGCAACTTGAATAAATCTCCCCCTCATTATAATATGTATCCTTTAAGTAAAGTGGTCCATCATCCTCGAAAGTTGCTCAAAACTTTTGTAGAATGATTTGTCGTTTGATACCTTGAAGTGCAATCCTTTATATTGAGTAATGTTGTAAAATCTTCTTGTGATACTTCCAGTGCTTCCTCTTGCAAACAAATACCATAAGATCCAAGACTATTTGTGTTACATTCTTGATATCTACAAGACTAATAGAACTAGCTTTCATGGGTTAGTAAAATATAGACACATATCATTCTTACCTTTAGGGTATTGACATATCTGCTTTACCATTCAAATGTCTCCTCATTGGACATGTGCTATCTAATGTTGATAAATTCAAATAAAAAATAATGCATAGCTAGAAAGTTAAGTTAATGCACAATTGCACTTTAGCCATGGTACTTTTGAAATGAGAATCTCTACTTTGGTAGGAGATGATAATAATCATTTCTTATAAAAGTGTCTGAACAACCTTTGACATACTATAAGGTTGAGCTCTCTACATACTAAAATGTCCCACCAACATCTTCTTGATGTAGTTTGATAGATGAATAAAAGTATGATTACAAATATACTCGAACTGCAAGTCGAGTAATAATTAGACTGTGCTAGGGTCATTAAAAAAATTCCCCTTCTAAAAGCTCGCCAGTTTCTCTTGATGATGCTCATACATCATCACTGTAAATTGCGATTATAGTGAACTTTTAAGAAAGAACATTTGATAAAGATGGATAATATTATCAAACTTATATTGCTCTTTATCAAAATATATCATGAGTTGTACAACACTCAACTTGACTATTTTAGTTCATACTATCTTTAACTTTATAAAGATACATTCTTGAGGACTTGAAATCAATGCTTCAGGCATTTGCAATCATATACATACTTCTTTCAACTTTGAAAAACAATGTATGTGCATTCACTCTTTAGGAGTTCTATTACATACACTTCCTCATTGATTTCTATATCATATGCAAGGATGTCTTGAATATTTAATCCATATTGTACCACGCTTATACATTGTACCTTAAGATGCCATAATAACCAGGCACAAGTTTTTTATGTATAGTTATTGGTGCACAAGAATTACATCCTTAATGTCACACCCTGGCTTTGCGGAAGCGTGGGTTTATTTTGGTGTGACTTCTTAATACCATAACTTAATCACAACAAAGCTATATGAAAATAAAACCATGAAGATCATCCGTTGATTTGAGTTTGAAAAGTAAATTACGACAACATTGTTTAAAGTTGACTCATGCAACGAGTTACAACCCAACAAAATAAAAACATTGTTCGAAAGACACAACTACAAACATAAAATAAACACCGCTTAAGACTTGCGACTTGTCCAGGTAAAAGTCACAATCCCTAAACGTGGATAACCTCGTAACTCTTACGCAGCGTGAAAACGTAGCATACTTCGCCAGATCCCTAATTCCCTGAAATACATGTAAGTTGAAAAGTCAACATAAAGTTGAGCGAGTTCATGTGTAGTGAGTATGTAAAACCTTTGTAAGTATAAAATTCATGGTATGTAGCAAATAAGGAAATAAAGAGATCACCAATGGTTTGCAAGGCCATTGATATGTGTGAAGTGCAGTAGGAAGACTCAAACCTAGCAGATTTTTGCGTCGGGTACCAAGTCACCCCGAGGTCCGTACTGTTGGGCCTGGGGCTGGGCTCGCTACACCCAGATAGATCTACCGCTAAAGACCCTCGGTCCTACCATGAGGATTAATGGCCTCCAGTTCCCGCCTACCCACTCACATGATCTAAGTAGTAACCCTCCTTACGCTAACCATACCATGTAAGTAAAAGTTCGTAATAATCGTAACATGTATTTCACCCCCGAAGTATAAACACTGAAAACAGTTAAGCGAAAAGGGGGGGACATGAACTCACTGAAGTGCGTCTCGAAATAGTCCGTCCCAAAATAACCTGCTGCGTGACGACCTACACGTACTAACTTCTATTAGACGGACGACCGTGCCTTGGCTTAAGGTTTAAGTTTTTGGGAAATAGTTAGGCAACTATTTCGTATTTACACTTCGTAATTATCTATAGTTATATTCCTTCCCAAGGATGGGGGTTTTAATACATGTGTGTTTTGTAAATCCAAAATACATTATCAAGTCTCACTTAATAAAATATATTTTATTCATTCGTCTAAAATCTTCTATCTCCAAAATATACATATTTTTCCCAAAAATATTATATTTTATACCTTACAATTTCCAAAATAACACTTTTTATCAAAATACACATTTAAGAGTATTTTTTCCAAAAATACGTAAGTTACATTTAAAGTTCGTGTGGTAATAATAACACCGGTGTAACTTAAATTACGGAAACATTTCTTTGTTAAATCCTTTTGTCACACAAGTGTTTATACACTTGTTCGTTTACAAAAATGCTTTTAGTTCATGAAAGATCCGGCTCTTAAACATGGTTTGCATCTTACACTTGGTTCTTTGAAAATACCACTTGTAGATCTTTAGATCTACTAGTTTAAAACTCTATTTTACAAGAAACACTATTTTTACACAAGTTCATGGTTATGTATGGAAGGGTTCGTCATCTTGTATCTTTGAAGCTTAACATATTGCTAGTTCATGTTCCATGAACATGATCTAGTGTGGTTAGATGACGATCCGTTCCACTACTAGCATTAAACAACATAAAATAATCATTACTAAATAAGATTCACAAGTTTTACACCATTATTTACTCTTTAACCACCATGTTCATCTTTCTAGCAAGACTTTAAGTTTTGTTTTCGTATGATCTTGAGTTTTAACCATTAAACCTCCTATTAACCACTTTAGACAAGATCAAGAGGATGTTTAGAATCACTTACAACTAGCTCAAGGCTAGGGAAGAATCAAAGCGAAAACAAGGTGGTTAATAGCGATGTAGAGAGGTCCTTGTGATTCCGTAAGTACCGAGCTTGCTTGTATGTCACCTTGCACCCTTGAGTAGGTAAGAAATGGTTGATCAAGACTTGAAGGTAGTGGTGGTGATGATGGTTGTGTTCGGCCGAGAGTAGCCAAGAGGGAAAGAGAGAGAGTTGGAGTTGGGTGATTTTGTGTAAATGAAAGTTCTTATCTCTTGTGTCTACTTATAAACTAAATCTCCTCATTACCCAATAGATAAAATGTCACCTTGATACTAAAAAAGTTTAATATAATAATAAAAAATGTAAGGGTGTGTCCCCTTGGGGGACCGATTCGGTCAAGGGGGGGGGGGGTAATTGGTTTGATTTCAACTTGATAGTTAGTAACTAGTTTGATTAGTTAAGAGTTTAAATTAGTGTAATAGTGTGTTATGAAATATAACGGGTGTTAGGGTATTCGGGGACCCTAACTGGCTCAGAAAAGGAAAAACAATGTCATTGACAATATTTTTATGTTCCGGGTAAAGTCCAGTTGTTCGGTTGGATATTAATCCGTTAAAGTGCTAAATAAGCATTTAAAGTGTCGTTAATATTAGTTTTAGTGACACAATGAATTCCTGACACTTCGGAAAGTGTCTAGTATTATTTTCCCATGTTTTTGCACTTTACTAGTTATGTTAAATGCTGAATTTTGTATTAAAGTGCAGAATTTTGTAACTAAAGTATGTTTTAGGCACATCCGGTCACTATAAATATCACCTAGTGACGCAGTTTTATAATCCTCACCTCCCTACACTCTCTACTAGTGTAGTAATCTATTCCCGGCTCATGCTGGCCTCAGAGACAGTGCCTGTCTGATGCTGGCTATGTCAGCATGTTTACTGGGTTATCCGTATAGTGTGCTCACTGTGCTTTTGTGCATCAAGGTTGTCACTAAGGTTTGTGTGTAAGTAATAGAGTGACAGTAATAAAGTATGATGCATGAATATGTATGTATCAGAAATCAAGAAGCAGTTTAACCACAGTTGTAAGCAAGCACAATCATTAAGCATTAATTAAATATTAATTAATTCGTACGGATACCTGGTTTGGTGAGGGTTGTCACATTGTCCCGCCGTTAAATAAATTTCGTCCCGAAATTTAGGCTCTGCTTCTAGTTGCAGGGGTCTTGGGAAATAAATGGGGGTATTTCTCTTTCATACGATCCTCACGTTCCCACGTGAATTCAGGTCCATGCCTTGCATTCCAACGAACTTTGACGAGTTTGACACTGCTCCTGCGAGTTTTGTTAACTTTCCAATCCGTAACCTCGACGGGTTCTTCGGTAATGTGGAGCGTGTCGTCGATATGAACTTCGTCAGCAGGAATGATCACTGTTTCTTGTGTTGGACTCTTTCTCAAATTTGATACATGGAATGTATCATGAACACCATTGAGTTCAGCAGGTAGGTCCAACTTGTAGGCTACAAGCCCAATCCTTTGCAGGATTCTGAAAGGGCCAATGTAACGCGGATTCAACTTTCCACGCTTTCCGAAGCGTGCCACACCCTTCCAGGGTGAAACTTTCAATAAAACCATATCTCCAACTTGAAATTCCAAATGTTTCCTATTTGGATCTGCATAAGCTTTCTGTCTTTCGCGAGCCGCCTCGATGCGCTTTCGAATCTGCGCAATCTTGTCTGTCGTCTCTTGGACTATTTCGGGACCAACAAGCTGCCTATCACCTGCATCAGCCCAGCATAGTGGTGATCGACATTTGCATCCGTAGAGAGCTTCAAATGGCGTGGCTCCAATGCTTGTGTGGTAGCTGTTGTTGTATGAAAATTCGACCAATGGTAAATGATTATCCCAGCTACCACCTAGGTCCATTACACATGCTCTCAGCATATCCTCCAATGTCTGGATAGTTCGTTCACTTTGCCCATCAGTTTGCGGATGAAATGCAGTCCTCAGATTCAATTGTGAGCCAAAAGCTTCTTGGAAGGATTGCCAAATCCTTGATATGAAACGTCCTTCTCTATCAGAGATGATCGAGAGAGGCACTCCATGACGTGCAACAATCTCTCGCATGTATATTTCCGCAAGTTTACTCGTGTTATCCTTTTCTTTGATTGGCAAGAAATGTGCGGACTTTGTTAGGCGTCAACTATCACCCAAATCATATCATGGCCTCTGGGCGTCTTGGGCAGTTTCGTTATAAAGTCCATTGAAATCTGTTCCCATTTCCACTTGGGAATCTCAGGTTGTTGCAGAAGTCCTGAAGGCTTCTGGTATTCAGCTTTTACCTTGGCGCACGTTAAACACTTGCAAACATAAACAGCAACATCGCCTTTCATCCTAGGCCACCAATAATAATCCTTAAGATCTTGGTACATCTTATCCGCTCCTGGATGGATAGAGTACCGAGACTTGTGAGCTTAATCAAAGATAATCTTTCTCAAACCACCAAACAGAGGAACCCAAATCCTTTTCATGAAACATAGCGTTCCTTCCTCGTTTGGCACTAATTGCTTCTCCATCCCACGGAGATATTCCTCTTCAATATTCCTTTCTTTCAAAGCTTCTCTCTGGGCGGCACGAATGCGCAGAGAGAGGTCTGTCTGTACGATCATCTCCAAAGCCCTAACCCTTATGGGCTTGATCCTTTCTTTTCGAGTCAGGGCATCAGCGACCACATTCGCTTTCCCTGGATGATATTTGATCTCGCAATCATAATCATTCAACAATTCGACCCAGCGTCTCTGCCTCATATTAAGCTCTTTCTGGTCGAATATGTGCTGCAGACTCTTATTATCCGTAAAGATTGTACACTTTGTACCATACAAATAATGTCTCCAGATTTTCAGCGCAAATACCACTGCGCCTAGCTCCGAATCATGCGTGGTATAGTTCTTTTCATGAACTTTCAATTGGCATGAAGCGTAAGCTATAACCTTCTGGCGTTGCATCAACACGCAACCCAATCCTTGACGCGAGGCGTCACAGTATACCACGAAATCATCGGTTCCTTCCGGTAGCGCTAAGATCGGCGAATTGCAAAGCTTGTCTTTCAGTAACTGGAATGCTTCTTCCTGTTTGATTCCCCAATCAAACTTCTTATCCTTCTGTGTGAGCGTGGTCAGAGGTTGAGTGATTTTGGAAAAATCCTCAATGAATCTTCGATAATAACCAGCCAAACCCAAGAACTGTCGAAGCTCGGTTGGCGTCTTTGGGGTCTCCCAATTCTTGATCGCCTCGATCTTTGTGGGATCAACATGGATTCCATTTCCATTAACCACGTGTCCAAGAAACTGGACTTCGTGTAGCCAAAACTCGCACTTTGAGAATTTGGCATACAACTTTTCCTTTTTCAGCAACTCCAAAATAGCTCTTAGATGTTGTTCGTGTTCATTCTTCGTCTTTGAATAAATCAAGATATCGTCTATGAACACAATCACAAACTTGTCCAAGTACGGCTTACAAACTCTATTCATCAAATCCATAAAAACAGCTGGCGCATTTGTCAACCCAAACGGCATCACCAGAAACTCGTAGTGTCCATAGCGAGTTCTGAAAGCGGTTCTAGGAATACTTTCCTCTTGTATTCTCAGCTGATGGTAACCAGATCGCAAATCGATCTTCGAGTAGTAGCTTGAACCTTGGAGTTGGTCGAAAAGATCATCGATTCTCGGCAAGGGATATATGTTCTTGATTGTCAACTTATTGAGCTCTCGATAGTCTATACACATACGGAAACTACCGTCCTTCTTCTGAACGAACAGTACTGGAGCTCCCCAAGGTGAGAAGCTTGGTCTGATGAATCCTTTGTCCAATAGTTCATGGAGTTGTGTCGACAACTCCTGCATCTCTGACGGCGCAAGTCTATAGGGTGCCTTGGCTACAGGCGCGGCGCCTGGAACCAAGTCAATGTGGAACTCAACTTGCCTTTGAGGCGGTAATCCTGACAAGTCTTCTAGAAAGACTTCCGGATATTCCTTGACGACTGGAATGTCTTCAATCTTTGGCTCAGCAGCTTTCTTGTCCACGATGTGTGCCAAGAATGCAACACATCCTTTCCTCAAGCACTTTCTAGCTTTCAGGCAGCTAATAATTCTTAGTGGCGTATCATGCTTCTCTCCGTGCACAATGATGGTTTCTTCATCCGTCAATGGGATGCGGATGGTCTTCTCATGGCAAACGATCTCGGCTTTATTACTCGATAGCCAATCCATTCCCACTACCACATCAGAGCTTCCCAACTCGACAGGTAGTAGGTCTAACGTAAACTCGTGCCCTCCTAGTTCAATCACACATCCTCGGACAACTTCACTGGCCTCAACTAGTTTTCCATTTGCTAATTCGATGGAGTACGGAACGTCTAACTTACTAGGCGTCAATCCAAGTACATTCTTAAATTCTAATGACACGAAACTATAATCCGCACCAGTATCAAACAAAACGGATGCAAAGCGTTGGTTTATAGGGAACGTACCAGTAACAACATTGGGATCCTGGCGCGCTTCCCTCGCCTCAATGTTAAACACTCTTCCGCGGGCTTGATTCAATCCTGGGCAGTTCCTCTTAAAATGCCCAATGTCACCGCAGTTAAAACAACCCAATCTTTGACCATTACCTCCTTCGTTCCCCGCTTGATTGTTGTTTTGATTTCGATTCGCGTCCCCAGCTTGATTTGCATTAATCCCTTGATTTCCATTACCTCCATTATTCCCCTGTACACGATTTCCATTGCCACCTCGATTATTGTTCCGATTACCAAAACCTCCTTGGCCTCCCCGGCCTGCACTAGCCCAGCAGTTATCCTTCAAGTGGCCAACTTTTCCACAAGCTTCACATACTTTTGGCCCACACCGGCCAGAATGATGACGTTGGCAGGTGTTACACTTGGGATGAGTACCCATATATCCTTTTCCTTTCTTCCCAGCACCGGTTGCAGCTTGGACCGGTGTGCTTGATTCTCCTTTCTTGCCAACACTGCTTGTACCCTGCTTGAAGTTCGAGAATTTCCTCTTATTCTCACCAGACGACTCTACGTGAGTCTCTCTCTTCTTTGGCTCAACATTCGAAAACTTGTTCAGGCGGATGGCTTCCTCAGTAAGAGACACGCTCAGATCGATAGCCTCTGTGATTGTTGCAGGCTTGGAAGTAGTGACCATACTCATGATCTGTGGAGCTAAACCCCAGATAAAGCGCTCGATTCGCTTGAATTCCGGTGTAACCATATAAGGTACCACATGAGACAGGTCGTGGAATCTCTGAACATATTCCGCGATTTTGGGATCGTCCATCCTCAAATGCCAAAACTCAGTCTCCAACCTTTGTATCTCAGCACGAGAACAATACTTCCTTCGCATCAATTCTTTTAACTCAGCCCAGCTCAACGCGTAAGCATCGGCTTCACCAAGAGTTTGCACTTGTAAGTTCCACCAGGACAGGGCTCCGTCCAAAAATAGCCCAGAAATGTAAGTCACTTGTTGGTCTGGAGCGCACTTTCTCATTCGGAGAACAGACTCCGTCTTTTCGGCCCATCTTACAAAAGCAACCGCACCTCCGGTGCCGTCAAAGTTCACAGGCTTGCAGTCTAGGAACTGCTTGTAAGTGCACCCATGTGGTGGATTGTTATTGCCGTTATTGTTCGAATTGCTCCCGCTGGTTCCTCCTTGTGAGGCTGCATACTGCGCAATGGCGGCAGCAATGATTCCTTGAAGTTCTGCCTCGTTGGCAGGCATACGCGTCTCGCGTCTTGGTGGCATCTTCTAAAAGATGGTTCACGTAGGTCAGGTCATAGTATGTAAAGTGTACGTATGTATTCAACAATATCAACACATAACATCTCATGTTATAAATAAATCAACCACATAACATCTCATGTTAAAGAACATAAACAGTCAATCAACATCACATATAATGAGAATACTGTGATTGCGCTGTCATAAATCAAGACCACAATGTAAGGTTTACAAGTTCATAACTGTATCATCCATCATCAATGACTAAGGGCCACATCGCCCTAGTCCAAACTATCTAGTCAGTGACAACAACAACAAATATACAAATCACCAAAAGTCACAATCATCAAAATGTGGTCTCCAAAAGCTGTGTATAGTCTGCACAATCGCGATCGTCTCACCAAAAGTCTACCTGCGTCGAATCAAAATGGCCTAAGCTGATGGCGGTGGAGGAGGGGGAAAACGAGAAAAGAGTAAACGTCGCATATAAAGCCAGTCCTCCTCCATAGCGCGATAAGCGCGCAATAGGTATGTTATCTGCTGCTCGGGAGTCCAAAAACGAGCAGCAGAATCAGGTGAAAGCGGACGAGGAGGGTGTGATACCGCAGGTGGGGTCTGGCAATGGCACGGTAGTCGCTGAGCTCGCTCCAGATCCTGTACGCGACGGGTCAGCGCCTCCTGCTGTATCATGAAAGATGTGAGAAGATCCTCCGTAGGATACCCAATGTGATATGGGTGATACGGATCCGTCGGTGGCATAATGGGGGCGTAGTCCAGAGGAACGGCTCACTAGATGGAGCGAAGGATGGTACAGTAAATGGTGCAGCAGTGGGAACAACAGTGGGATGAACAATCTGAGGCACAAACTAGCCTCCTCCTGACACAAGAGGTGTATGACCAAACGGATGACGTGATGAACCCTCCCCAGGACGTGGCGGAGGTATGTCCTGAAGATAAGTGATCGGGAGATCTGTGCGGTGAGTATCTGTGGTGTATGGGGGAATCAAAGGAACATCAATGGGAGCTGAAACAGAAGCTGAAACGGGGGCTACAGGTGGTGTAACTGGTATCACGAAAGGTGGGTAATATTCGTCGTCAACTATCCACCCATTGTGGGTGTGCGCGTATCATGGATCAATATGGGTCGTGAAGGGTGCACGGTCGATCATCACCGGCATAGGGTCAGGAAATGGTGCAACAATAGGATCCTCTAACAGAAGTGGAGCATCAACATGAGCATCAACAGCATGATCATCCACCAACTGTGGAACAACAACAGGATGATCATCAACAGGTACATCATCAACCAAAGGAGCAACAACAGGTGCATCGGCATGAACAGGGTCATGCCCAAATGCGGGGTCAGGAGCAACGCCTGGCTCAGGGGCCACGACCGGCTCCGGATCTACAAACTCCATCTCAAAATCAGCTGGATCAGCAAACATAGGGTCGACAGGGGCTACAGGATCCTCCAAGTGTTGGTCTAAGTGTACGAACTTAATGTCCTGGTCTGGATCAAAGCCAGGTGGAAAAATAGGATCTGAATCATCATCAACATCATGATCGAACTCAAAGCTGTGCGCAGGAGCAGGTGCAGCGGATGACGCCATGTCCGGGTCAGCGTCGTGTGAGTGGTGCTGCACTCCCTGCGTATGCAAAGATGCGGACGCCACAGACTCAAATGAGTCTGGGACAGGTGAATGAGCATGAGCCTCCTCTGCAGGAGCGTCAGCAAGCAGTAGGATATCACCAACAGCAATATGGGCCTCGCCCTCAAGGTCATCCTCAAGTGGGTCCTCCTCAAATAAATCGACATCATCGTCAGAAACATCAACAAGTGGCATATCAACAACCGGATAAGCAGCAAGGGGTATAGGAGCAGGGATCACCACGAGTGGTAAATCCCCAGCGAGATGGCCATCAGCAGGCTCTGCTACGACATCAGGAAGCGCAAAGGGCTGAAAGTCGTCATCATTTGTGCTGGTAGTATCGGAAGTGTACACCTCGTGCTCCGAAGAAACTATGTCGTCTAATACTATGGCCATGGGATCTGTAGTGTCCGACTCTCCAGTACCGGATGAAGGCATGACGTCTGTAACACAAACACACACATGCACAAATAATCAATCATATAATCAAATAAACATGTTAGTCACCAATAAGCAATCAAGTAATTTTCCTAGTCCCACTAGTCTATCCTCCCAGCCTCTCAGACTGATCCTCCTAGTCCCACTAGATTAACCTCCCAGCCTCTCAGACTGAATCTCCTAGTCCCACTAGATTAACCTCCCAGCCTCTCAGACTGAGCCTCCTAGTCCCACTAGACTACTCCCCCAGCCTCTCAGACTGAGCCATAACTTTTAAAAATATTTTGCACTCTGGATCTGTACATAGTGTATGCAATGTAAAAATGTTTTCGTGAGAGCCCTAGTGATCATAGTCTAGACTCGAGAAGAAATCCTAGTTCGCTATGATCAAGGCTATGATACCAAGCTGTCACACCCTGGCTTTGCGGAAGCGTGGGTTTATTTTGGTGTGACTTCTTAATACCATAGCTTAATTACAACAAAGCTATATGAAAATAAAACCATGAAGATCATCCGTTGATTTAAGTTTGAAAAGTAAATTACGACAACATTGTTTAAAGTTGACACATGCAACGAGTTACAACCCAACAAAATAAAAACATTGTTCGAAAGACACAACCACAAACATAAAATAAACATCGTTTAAGACTTGCGACTTGTCCAGGAAAAAGTCACAATCCCTAAATGTGGATGACCTCGTAACTCTTACACAGCGTGAAAACGTAGCATACTTCGCCAGATCCCTAATTCCCTGAAATACATGTAAGTTGAAAAGTCAACATAAAGTTGAGCGAGTTCATGTGTAGTGAGTATGTAAAACCTTTGTAAGTATAAAATTCCTGGTATGTAGCAAATAAGGAAATAAAGAGATCACTAATGGTTTGCAAGGCCATTGATATGTGTGAAGCGCAGTAGGAAGACTCAAACCTAGCAGATTTTTGCGTCGGGTACCAAGTCACCCCGAGGTCCGTACTGTTGGGCCTGGGGCTGGGCTCGCTACACCCAGATAGATCTACCGCTAAAGACCCTCGGTCCTACCATGAGGATTAATGGCCTCCAGTTCCCGCCTACCCACTCACATGATCTAAGTAGTAACCCTCCTTACGCTAACCATACCATGTAAGTAAAAGTTCGTAATAATCGTAACATGTATTTCACCCCCGAAGTATAAAAACTGAATACAGTTAAGAGAAAAGGGGGGACATGAACTCACTGAAGTGCGTCTCGAAATAGTCCGTCCCAAAATAACCTGCTGCGTGACGACCTACACGTACTAACTTCTATTAGACGGACGGCCGTGCCTTGGCTTAAGGTTTAAGTTTTTGGGAAATAGTTAGGCAACTATTTCGTATTTACACTTCGTAATTATCTATAGTTATATTCCTTCCCAAGGATGGGGGTTTTAATACTTGTGCGTTTTGTAAATCCAAAATACATTATCAAGTCTCACTTAATAAAATATATTTTATTCATTCGTCTAAAATCTTCTATCTCCAAAATATACATATTTTTCCCAAAAATATTATATTTTATACCTTACAATTTCCACAATAACACTTTTATCAAAATACGCATTTAAGAGTATTTTTTCCAAAAATACGTAAGTTACATTTAAAGTTCGTGTGGTAATAATAACACCGGTGTAACTTAAATATTTATTTGTGATAGCGTTGGTATTATTTTGGAGTTGTTACTTTTTAGTGTATGCGGGTTATATTATTTTTACCCTAAAAATAATATATTTGTAGTTCACAAAATAATCATAAAATCACACAAGTGTTTTATTATGAAATATATATTCTCAATATATATTTAACAAGTTTTATTTACGAAAATCCACCTCTGAATACCTAGTTATTTGTAATAAAAATCATGGCGAAGTTTGTTTGAAGAACAAGTCAAAAATATATTTATAAACACTTGTCACCAAAAATATTCTAAGTGTTATTTTCTGGAAAAATTTCGCCAGAGTTTCCTCTGTAACTGGAGGTGGCCACGCTTACAAGCGTATCATTTTCTTTTCAAAATTCAATCAACAATTTTCCAATCATCAATAATCAATGTTCAATCGTCAAACTAGTCAAAATCAACATAAATCGCAAACACATGAACTTGTAAGTTGTGTGAAAGTATGTAGTAACTTTCTATCATTTTTAGTAGATCTTTCCATCTTTAAAAATAAAATCAGTTTCTCGAAAACCTTATTTTTAAAGAATATGTAACTTTACAACTTCTCGTCAAAAATTACGGAAACATTTCTTTGTTAAATCCTTTTGTCACACAAGTGTTTATACACTTGTTCGTTTACAAAAATGCTTTTAGTTCATGAAAGATCCGGCTCTTAAACATGGTTTGCATCTTACACTTGGTTCTTTGAAAATACCACTTGTAGATCTTTAGATCTACTAGTTTAAAACTCTATTTTACAAGAAACACTATTTTTACACAAGTTCATGGTTATGTATGGAAGGGTTCGTCATCTTGTATCTTTCAAGCTTAACATATTGCTAGTTCATGTTCCATGAACATGATCTAGTGTGGTTAGATGACGATCCGTTCCACTACTAGCATTAAACAACATAAAATAATCATTACTAAACAAGATTCACAAGTTTTACACCATTATTTACTCTTTAACCACCATGTTCATCTTTCTAGCAAGACTTTAAGTTTTGTTTTCGTATGATCTTGAGTTTTAACCATTAAACCTCCTATTAACCACTTTAGACAAGATCAAGAGGGTGTTTAGAATCACTTACAACTTGTGACACTCTGGATTTTCCCGAGCAACCTTCTTGTTTCAGTATTGCGTGTACATTTTATTAAATGAAAGTTTGTGATTTATCTTGATGTGCTACGTGTTTATAATGTGTATGTATAATGTATAGTTATATATATGTATAGGTTTGTAATGAGCCGAGACCATGAACCCGACTCGAGACCACTCAGTCTCGAGTAAACAGTGAACAGTTGGGCCGGTTGGGCCATACACCCGAGAAACCCACTCGGAAACCCATTAGGGTGCACCAACTCAGAACGGGTATAAAACCCATGAGGATGACCAACCTTGCCACTTTTCACCATTTGCAAACATTCCCTCACACTCACTTCCTCATACTCTTATCCACCCTCTCAACAAAACCCTACCCACATCACCCTCTCCTCTCTCTCTCTCTCTCGGATTCAACCGGCAACAACAAGGAATCTCGGTCAAGCTCATTATCATCACTCGAAGACTTCACTTCATCATCTTCTTATATACCTCGGTGTCACATATCAACCGGTTAGTGTTTTAAATGTTCACTAGGTGTTTATGTGTATAATGGTGCTACTTGCTTTGAATGATTAAATGGTGGATAAAATATGTGAACTCTTGTATGATAATGAATTGCTAAGATTTTTGAATGCTGAATGATTTGTAGTTTGGGATGCTTATGGTCATTCGATTTATGTTAGAAATTATAGGACAAATGTTGATGATAAATCTTATGCAAGCATGCTATTGTATTGATTGAATATGCTAGATTTAGGAGCCGATGATGATATTGACTTGAGTTCATGCTAGGATAGATTTTCTTGAATGAGCATGTTGTTGTGATAAAAACCCTAAAATGATGAACTGTTTGAATATGTTATAAACATTTAAAATTGCTATGATTTGATCTGTTTTAATTAGAATTTAGACAAGAAAACATGTTTGTGTGTTTTGGTTGGATAGTACACAATATCATGAAATTGAAATTCTATTAGATAGTACAATGTTGCAGATGTTCTAGAATCAGTAGGCAATGCAAGTCGAGACCCTTGGTTTCGACTCGAGACCATTTATGCTACAACTCGAGACCGCAGTGGTTGCGACTCGAGACCATCAAGCAACAACTAGAGAAAGGCTTCAGGGACTCGAGATCAGTAAGGACTCGACTCGAGACCTCATGATCTCGACTCGAGACTGGACCCCAGACCCCTGAGGTTGCGACTCATGCCAATACCACTCGAACCAGAAGTTCATGACTCGAGATCTCCTGATTGCGACTCGAGACCGCATGATCTCGAGTCGAGACCACCTTGTCTCGACTGGGCTGCCTACCTGGGTTATTGGGCCACCATGTGTTTTGTTTGGGCTGCCTGTTCGACTGGACTATGTGTTAACTGTTATTGTTTGACTGTGCAATTATTAGAGTAGGACCAATAACTCAACAGATAATTGTATGCATACTATGTGTTAGATACGTGTAGGATATACGTGACTTCTTTACACCCAAACCTGACCTATTCTGGTAACCATAATAGGACGTGGTGACCAACGTGTTTGACCAAGTAACTAATATGCCGAGCAGCCTAAGGTGAGTTCACACATAAAAGCATGCGTCCCAGGGAGGGACACGAACAAACTAAAGAATGCTTTCAAACTAATATTTCCGGGGGAAAAATGCGAATGGGTACATTTTAAATTACTATTTCCGGGGGAGATACGTTTGGATAATATTTATATGTCACAACTAGCAAAACTAAACGAATCTCTATCATGTAAAGTCCCTGCTTATAGTACCGATTAATCGCCGGGGGCGAACGGGTTATTAGTTGATAGCGCTATTAGGTTTGACAACCTCACACCGTGACCGGGGGAGATCGGGCGTGAACTAGTATACCTTGCATCTTGGTCAATGACGATAGACATTGACCTGGGGCACAAAATCTTCTCGTCAACAGTTTCGGTAACGTCAGTTTAGTAGCTTTCATATGGGGTAGCTCCCCATGACGTGATTATAAATGATTTATCTAAACAACCTACGTTTTTCGAAAAGTTAAAACTGGACATCTCGTGAACTCGCCAACATTATGTTGATACCCTACTGCATGCTTTGCAGGTACCTAGTGACTCCGGAGCTTGCGGCTTGGGGAAGTGTAGTGGTCGTCTAAACCCGTGTGTTGGGTTCTAAATAACTTGAACTATGAACTTTGTTTAAACTGTTTTGCCTATGCTTCCGCTACTTACTTAAACTGTTATTTGAAATTAAACTTTTGAACTTTAAACTATGATGTTTACTAACTATTATGGTTGGTGATCATTCTTACTTTTAACTAATGCTTAGTATAATTGGTGGCTGGATCCTGGTCATGTCACACGCCTCGCGGTGGTACTCTGCATGTGGATTTTGAGGGTGTGACACAACTAGCTCAAGGCTAGGGAAGAATCAAAGCGAAAACAAGGTGGTTAATAGCGATGTAGAGAGGTCCTTGTGATTTCGTAAGTACCGAGCTTGCTTGTATGTCACCTTGCACCCTTGAGTATGTAAGAAATGGTTGATCAAGACTTGAAGGTAGTGGTGGTGATGATGGTTGTGTTCGGTCGAGAGTAGCCAAGAGGGAAAGAGAGAGAGTTGGAGTTGGGTGATTTTGTGTAAATGAAAGTTCTTATCTCTTGTGTCTACTTATAAAATAAATCTCCTCATTACCCAATAGATAAAATGTCACCTTGATACTAAACAAGTTTAATATAATAATAAAAAATGCAAGGGTGTGTCCCCTTGGGGGACCGATTCGGTCAGGGGGGGGGGGGGGTAATTGGTTTGATTTCAACTTGATAGTTAGTAACTAGTTTGATTAGTTAAGAGTTTAAATTAGTGTAATAGTGTGTTATGAAATATAACGGGTGTTAGGGTATTCGGGGACCCTAACTGGCTCAGAAAAAGAAAAACAATGTCATTGACAATATTTTTATGTTCCGGGTAAAGTCCGGTTGTTCGGTTGGATATTAATCCGTTAAAGTGCTAAATAAGCATTTAAAGTGTCGTTAATATTAGTTTTAGTGACACAATGAATTCCTGACACTTTGGAAAGTGTCAAGTATTATTTTCCCATGTTTTTGCACTTTACTAGTTATGTTAAATGCTGAATTTTGTATTAAAGTGCAGAATTTTGTAACTAAAGTATGTTTTAGGCACATCCGGTCACTATAAATATCACCTAGTGACGCAGTTTTATAATCCTCACCTCACTACACTCTCTACTAGTGTAGTAATCTATTCCCGGCTCATGTTGGCCTCAGAGACAGTGCCTGTCTGATGCTGGCTATGTCAGCATGTTTACTGGGTTATCCGTATAGTGTGCTCACTGTGCTTTTGTGCATCAAGGTTGTCACTAAGGTTTGTGTGTAAGTAATAGAGTTACAGTAATAAAGTATGATGCATGAATATGTATGTATCAGAAATCAAGAAGTAGTTTAACCACAGTTGTAAGCAAGCACAGTCATTAAGCATTAATTAAATATTAATTAATTCGTACGGATACCTGGTTTGGTGAGGGTTGTCACACTTAAGATGTTTCAACTAACCTTATAAGCACTTAAATGCTTTACGATACTCATCAGGAGTTCCAATTGTATTCAACGTATTCAAATATGAATCTGTATACAACGATCATATCGTTCTCGAGAACTTATTTTACATTTATTTAATAAATTTAATCATTGAGGGACTTTCATGTAAACTTTTAGTATCCAGTGATTCATAAATTTCATAAGACACATATCAATTCTCTCTTTATATTACCAGACTAATTAAATATTGGAAAGCCAATACATCCACCACCAGAGAATACGTCTCCTCATAATCAGTTATAGGTCTTTACGAAAATACTTATGCCACCAATTTTTCCTTATATCACTTTATTTAATTTTCACATGATTCGCATAAAAGACCCATTTGTATCCAACATATATTTACAACTTCAGTTGTATGGACTGTTGGTCCAGAAACATTCCATGTTATTAGAGAATTCAACTCCGCCTTATTTGTGTCTTTCCATTTTGGCCAATCATTTATATGATTTCATTCATAGGCAGATCTTAAATCTTGATCCTCGTCACTTCATCATTTCAAGCGCTATATTATATACAAAAGTATAACGACGTCGATTTTATTTCGATTCCATATATATCTTAGACATGATACAACTTATCGATATCTCTTTCTTTTCAGGTACCTGAGGTTCTTCTTGAACCATCATGTCTACTGTCTCTTCAGGAGATCTTATTACTATAACCTCGACTTGACCATCTTAATTATTTACTCCAATTTTCGAGGAATTTTATTATTGGAATCAACTAGTCTACCACGTTTTAAGCGTGCAATAGACTTATTATAAACTATGTGGTTTTTCTCTTGGGACACAAATATAACTGGAGCATAAGCAGTTGATTATGTGACTTACTTAGTCACTCTATTTAGGCCAGTGAACTTGTCTGGTAATTTGTTTTTTAACATTGGTAAATAAATTATCCTTTGAACTTCTGGTTCACGTTTATAGTCTAAGGATCAAGATGACATGATAATTCATTCCACTTTTCACTTTCCAACTGCTTATTATCTCCCCCTAATGTTGGGAACATTCATTCACTAAAGTGAAAAACAATGATCCATAAACAAATTTCTCCCTAATGGCTTTAAGTATTCAATAATAGACGGTTATTTATACCCAACACATTCTCAGACTTTTTAGAAGTCTCATCTTTGTGCGGTGTGGTGGAAGAGTTTCAATATATGTCACACAACCAAAATCTTTGATGAGACATCTTTGGTTCCTGGCCAAAAACCAACTGTCTGGGGAGAACTATAACTTATTGGCTTGATGTGAATTAATGGTACTATATGTAAAATTACATGTACCTAAATGAACTTTTGCTCCTCTCATGATCATTGACTTTGTAATCAATAGTAGACGTTTATTGATCTTCTCAACAATAACATTTATTCCAATGATCGTTAATAACTTGAGAATCAAATTCATTATTACCAAATAAATATACTAATCTGGAATAATATGCTTGCTATCACATTAACTAAGCTACAATCATACAAACATCAGGTTGTAGATTTGATAACCATTTAGACGATGCATCGATTTAAAACACTAAATGGTATCATGTTGAGATATGCATATCCCTTAATCACTTCCAGAATATTTAGGGATACACACCCTTAATTGGCAAATACATAATTTTCCTTAAGAGCAAACAATACATGCTATCAGCTAGAAGAATCTTCAAGTTCTTCATTATGTTTCACATCATTATTGATTCGGTGTGGTCTAACCGGTCATGCCAATAAAGTAAATAATTATGATCCATAGTTTATGATCATATATGTATCACTTGCACATATGTAATACAAAACGTAAGATATGATATAACAATTAACTATCATTTCAAACTGTCACGTCAATTTGCATCCTCTCCGAATATTATCTTCATATAATTACTCCCATAATTTACCACTTCAAGTGGTTAATCTTATTATGACCATTATTACAATTTTGATATAACATTCTAATATGGTCAATCTCATTATCAACTTGGCCATCATAGCATTTTTTATGACCGATCTCATTATTATTATGACCATCATTATGAATTTCTCAATTATGTCCATGACCACGATATTTTCAATGATCGTTATATAGTTACATTCAATTCAGGGAATGGAGTAGAACCAGAACAAGCCTTATAGCTTTTCATTCTTTATTCGGTCACACGAGTATAAAATCATTTCAAACTTTTCATAACTCTAATAATGATATTGCTACTTCATAAGCATATCTTACGTGTGATATATGGAAAATTTTATCGAGTTTTTCCACATAAATAGTCTTCTCTTCACATAAGATCCATTGAGAATAAATTACATATATGAGTTATATAATTTTATCGGTCTAAAATCTTATGACCTTTTATAACTTGATAATGAGATTTGAGGAGTATGACACTTTGGGTTTAGTATCTAAACATATTTATATCCTTTTATGAGAGTGAGAATACTTTGGTTTTTATTATATGTATTCAACACAATATATATAAATAAATGATAGCATATAAAATACAATGTATGATATAAACTCAAATTATTCAAAACACAATATAATAACATGTCATCATATAAATCAAGTTTATTAAAACTTTATAAAATATGTTCTTTCATCACTAACAAGCAAATATATAATTCATGTATTAATCTTCTATCATGGGATAACCAATCAAAAGTATATCACACATATTAAAATTTGTCCATTAATTAAAATCATAAACAAATATCTCTCGTTCAACTTCCCATGATATTTTAGTTGATAATGATATATAAATGTATCCTAAGGTTCTAAATTAATTTAGAAACATATGTTTTGCCAAACAAATATTTCATATATTCAATTCTCATATAATGCATACATATTAAAAGTATTTATCATCAAATAAATGGACATCAATTAATACGGAGTGAAAAGAATTCTAGTTGTATAAATCATTGGCAATTAAATATAATTTTTACATCTACTTATTATGGTAATTCATCATTTAACATATACGAGTTATGTACATATAGAATTATCATTTTAGTAAGAAATATTCTATGTTTATTAATTGATATCTGTGAAATATTAAATATCAAATAATAATTTACATCCGTAAAGGTAAGTAACATATTCTGAAAAAAATCACTTTAATATGTTATCAAAGGAGACATTATTTATCATATTGATTACTGTTAGCTAGAATTATCATTGATTTAAATGGTCTAAGAAATATTCTGAAATAATAATATCCATGTTCTTCTCAACTAATCATAAAGGTAAGTATACATGATATACTTGTTTTAAAAGATAATATCCACTAGAATACTAAAAATCAAATCTTAATATGTTATATCATTTAGTAGATTATTAGATTATTTTACCTAACCTAGTAAAATAAATCTTAATAACAAATTATTTTTAAAATAAAAGATTGCATATGAATAGATATTTGTTATATAAACATAATAAATAAATAAAAAACTTTAACATGTTCTTTTTTTTTATTTAATCTGTCATGCTCTTTGACCTTATTTTTTGAATTTGTTTACAACTAATTTTTTTTCCGAACGCATGACGTTTCTTGTTTATAATTGTTTTGATGTTTTTGTCAGAAACTCAGAATACATTTTTTGACAAAAGTCAAACAAAATCTCATTGATTTCAGGCTTTAAGTTCGATCCAAAAGTTTATTTTGTGATGTTAGAAATTTTTTTTCAAACCCTTTAATGGTGATATCTACGATGTATTTTTTTTCTTTTGGATGATATCAATGAAAGAATTCAACCAGTCATCCAAACTACCAATATATCATTACCAATAGTAAATACGAGATTAATAAATAAAAATTAAATTCAATGAATTAACATAAAACTTACCTGTTTGATAGTTTGATTCAACATCCTTGTGATATTGCAAGTCCAACTCCAAAAACAAGTCGTGCTGATAACGTGTTGTGAAACTAGCCTATTAGCAAAAGAATAAGAGAGAACAATAAAGAGAAAGAGAATGATGTTATTAATTGAGGTGTCTCTTTTACAAAGGAATACAATGAATATATATAGGAGATGAAGTCTTGGAGAACAAGCTAATCTAATTAAGGAGTTGATAACCACATAATATAATATATTTATAACAAGGGAAAAGATCAAATAGGAAGTTTATTTTGGCTAGGAAGTGTAGGAAGCAATAGGATTAGGACATGTGGCAACATTTAAAATAAAGAGGAAGGGTATTTTAGTCAATCCAACCATTTCTTCTTCCTTTTCAAAACCTAGTAACTTCAAAACCCACCATTTTCAAAACCCATCATCTTCAACCATTTCTTCACTTTCTATCTCAATAATCATTACATTATAGTGCAATTTTCATCACAAATCAATGATTCAAACACCCGATCAACGTGTTCTTCAGCTTTTTTGAAGAAAACCCAGTTTAATTTTATAAAAAATCTTGTGTTTTTCCGGTGATTTTGGAGATAATCACTCGATTCGTTCGATTCGAGTGCTGATAAGTGTTTCTATCATTCAAACTTCGTCAATTGTTGAAGAAATCACTTCAATCATGTAAGAAATTCTATAATTTCATTTTTACGATCTGGTTTTTTGATTTAGTCATTGCGTTTTACGATCTTGGCGGGGGTCCGGGGGCAGCGCCCCTGGTAGCGGGATCCCAAGGGCGGCAGCCCCTGGCGGGGTCCAAGGGGCAGAGCCCCTGGCTGGTTCTGTAAACAACAGGTTCTGGTCATTGCGTTTTAGTTAGATTCTGGTTCTGTGAACAACAGTTTCTGGTTCTGTGAACAACAGTTTCTGGTCATTGCGTTTTAGACAGTTTCTGGTTTTGTGAACAACAGTTTCTGGTCATTGTGTTTTAGAAATAAAACATTTTTGAAGTGTTTTTACTCATTGCGTTTTAGGTAAACACATTTTTATGTGTATTCAGTTCATTGCGTTTTAGAGAGAACAGTTTCTTTTGTGTTTTTAGGCCATTGCGTTTTAGAAATAAGACATTTTTATGTGTTTTCTAGGCATTGCGTTTTAGAAATAAGACATTTTTAAGTGTTTTCTAGCCATTGCGTTTTAGAAATAAGACATTTTTAAGTGCTTTCTGGCCATTGCGTTTTAGAAATAAGACATTTTTAAGTGTTTTGGGTGCATTGTGTTTTAGGTAAAACACATTCAGTCCATTGCGTTTTAGAAATAAGACATTTATTTGTGTTTTCTGGTCATTGCGTTTTAGAAATAAGACATTTCTTTGTGTTTTTGGTGCGTTGCGTTTTAGAAAAAGTCATTGTTTTACGTTTTTTTTTTTCATTGCGTTTTACGCGACTGGGTTTTCTCCATTGCGTTTTACGCAACTGGGTTTTCAAAAAAAAATTTCGAAAATATAGCAATAGTATACTCGTTTTAAAGATAAAAAAACGCTCGTTTTTTTTGTGCAATTTTTATAAAAAATAATGTCGTATGAAAAAGTTATTAACGTTTAAAAAATGGGGGGAATTGGAGGAGAGAGAAACTATTGTGCTGGATTGACTAGAATGCCCCTAACAAACCCACGTGCCTCTTTTTTTTGTTTCAATTTCATCCATTTAATCTTAGCCATTGATTAACTAAATAGATTGTCAAGATCACTTCTTAGCCTTCCTAGCCAAATAAACTTCTTATTGTATCTCCACCCTTTATAACAAAACTTAGGGGCTGTTTGGTAGCCTCTTAATGACCATTCAGATGCTACCTCTTAATAGTTTAAAACCTCTGAATGAATAAGAGGTAACCTCAAGTATGAATGGTTAAGAGGTAACCTCTGAATGGTAAATCATCACATCTCACATTTTTCTACCTTCTCATTGGTAAAATTCTTAATGGTTCCATTAAGAGGTAGCCTCTTAATGACCATTCAGAGGCTACCAAACAGCCCCTTATTTAAAGGAAAACTTAATCAGGCCCATGAAGTCACGAATAGTATTATTTTGTTAAATCACGAGAGTTGTATATTGTTAAAACTTATAAATTTATTTAGTTATTAGTTAATGATAAGCATTATGGATTTCGTTGTCTATGTATCTATTTTAACTTTGTTTAGTTTTTAACATACATTTTGTAACTTTTTTTTATTACAAACCAAAAACAATGTGGTGTTGCAAAATGGAAAGAATGTTTTACTGAAGAAACACTGAACTAATTCGGGGGTTTGATTAGTTTGGTTTATGTTCCTATCATAGTGGTTAATCTTCTTATGGCTTTCTGAGCTCCTTTATGACTGGGTAATCCTGCAAAACAGAACACCGTTATTCGTTAAGAGGGGAATATGGGGGTTTCCCTCTTAACCGGGCTCCGGCGTGAATATAAGCGACCGTTTTGAGGAGATAAGTGAGTATTAAGAGTGAGAGTAGAGGGAGTAGAATGTTTAACCTGTGGAGTGGAGGTCTCTATTTATAGCCGGAGAGGTGTAAGAGGATGTGGGCTGATGGGCCTTGGGCCTGAAGGCGACAACATAGAGGATATGCTCCTTGTCTCACTTGTGTCGACCGTTAGTGGCTTCTAGGAGCCCTCTGTAGTTGGCGCAATGTGATTGGAGCCACGTGTCACTGTTGTCGGCCTGGCCGCCCCTCTGCCATCAGCAGGTAAGTGGAGATCGTGGGGCAGTTGTCTCTGCCCTGTGATTGGTGCCATGTAGGTGTCCTTAGGTACTTTTTGTCTCCTGCATGTCAGACGATCGTGGAGCACGATTGAACAGGGTCAGAAGGACGCTGATTGGATCTTTTCTTCTGCCCCTCGTACCTTGTGTACTATTTGAAACAGCATTGCTCTGCTACCTTGCGCGATTCTTGCTGGGTGCGTAGCTATCTCGCGCAGGGGTTGGATGACTGAAAGCTCTTTCAGAAAGCTAAGCAACGATCCTTCTTGTCTAGACCTCGCGCGAACTAGATCCTTGGTGAAGTATCCCGCGCGAGGATGAAATTGAAGATCTTGCCGAATTAGAAGTATGGTCATGCGCGCGACTTGGTGGAAGGTCTGCGCGGCTTTTTGGGACCATACCCCTTCATTTACATATACTTAAAACTTTTGCATATCATATATAATGATACTAAAGACATTCATTAATCAACCAACATCTCGTTATAATACCTGGTATGACGTCACCTTATTTAGATACAACAATCAAACAAAATAAGAGAAGCTTAATCTTCGTTAGACCGTCAGACCACGTGATGAACACAATTTCCTTTAAATGTATCTTACGATTTTTAGTGGCCATCAAACATCTAGTCGAGCAATAACCACTTGCTAACAAGATTTTGTCTCTTACCATTCAGTCCAAGTGGTAGATAAGTTCAATTTTAATTTAATTGTGTTAAATAAGTTTCTTCGTATAAAATATTGTTGTAATAATATAATATTGGTATGACGGTCATTTTGAATGGATTGTTTACATTTTTTTAAATTGACTTTCATATTAAGTTTTTTTTTTAAATAAATTTATTGTTAGCTGGTCAACACTTGATATTTTCAATTATCTATAGTATCTTATTAAAGAAACTGAGTTTTCTATCCTTTTGATCATTTTACACACGTATACATTTTAGAGGGGTAATATTTGACAATTGTTCAAAATTTTAAGATAGAGGGGTAATATTTGACAATTGTTCAAAATTTTAAGGTGTTTTGAGGGTAATCTAGGGATTTCATCTAGGTCATCTCTACCCCTGCTCGTTGTTGAAGATGAATAGCCGTTGTTCAATGCTCAAAGTTGTGAATGGAACCTTTCAGTATCCATTGTCCGTCAGCGAAATTCACCTTTCAATTGAATGGTGCCACTCAAAAGTCTCGCCTTGAATCCACCCCAAATCGTTTAATTCCCCCTGTATTCTCATCCCCTTCATACACAAACACGTTACAGAGAAATAGAGAGGGAGAAAACAGCGATCATCATACCAACCAAGAAATACATATAACATCGATCCTAATTGCCCCAGTTCATCCTTGATTTTGCTCACTTTGTTTTCACATAGATGAAGAGGTTCAACCTAACGACTGCATCAAAATCTACACGGGTAACATATTATTATACATCCTTGTTTTCGCTAAAGTCCTTATTTATGTTGGGGGTTTCATTTAGTACAGAGTTCTTGATTCAATTTGCATGTATTGTTTTTGTCATACTCATACTTACCAGTTTGTTTTATGATTCTGGGGTTGAGTTGTGGTTGATAAAGCTAATTATAAGTCTTCACTAAAGTTGATTCCACAAGATTAAGAGTGCAAAGTGTTCTAATTCAGTTTCCCCCAGTTATTAATGGGTAATTGATTGATTAATTGGTTGATTGATCATCTAGGGTTTGTGATTAAAGCTCAGATTTTTATTGCTTTTTTGGTTATGATTTTGTTGTTTTTGTGTTTCTTGATTGATTTTTTGACAATTTAGGGTTTAGGGATTGTAGATTTATAAGAAAGATTGCTAATAATGATGGTTTAAAAGGGTAACATTTGATTTGTGATTTGTTCAATTATATGGTTTGGTTGTGATTCACAGGCGTGAATGAAGGGCGATAAAAGGTGAAACTGTAACGGCGGTTAAATATGGGATCGAATGGTAATGTTTATCAAGATGTCATTGAATCGGGTGACGATTATGGTGTTAAATCTGCAAATGTTGAAGGCCGAAGTTGCCTGAGATTATGTGGATCAGCTGATGCAAGACATGGAATGACTTCAAATAGCGCGGTTCATGAGTTACTCGAGTATCCTGTGTGTCTAAGCGTAATGCACCCTCCAATTCATCAAGTATGTTCTTTTGTAATTTATAATCTAATCGTTGGCGCGTGTTTTTTCCTTTGTTTGGATACACAAATTCTGCTTTGATATCGAGTATCCCGGTATATTATATGTTAGTGTAACACAAATATATCAATTACTAAAAACATAGTTATTGATCAGTGGTCACAGCATAAATGTTAAGCAGAACTACTCATGACTCAATGTATATGCTCAAATCATCTTCTGTTTATGATACAACTATGTATTACAGGATTTGAGAAAGTACCATCAAACACTCATACACGTTTACATATGCATGGATCTAATTTGGGTTATATTTCGTCTATAATGGATCGAAAGGGTAAGATAAGAATAATAAGTTGAGAAGGAAACGGGTCAAATGGGTCGAACGTGTCGCCCAAAGCTTATGTTTAGTCATTGAACCTCCCAAACCATTTATTTAAATTCGTATGTTGTTTGTTTGTTTTTTTCACCTAATGTTGCCGAGTTTTGATAACTGTCTTTGAACATGTTTTTTTTTTTGTAATTTATATGATAAAAATCAGAAAAATTGTTTTTTTTTTTCTATTTTTCTAAATTGCTTAACTTTGAAGGATGTTCGGGCCCACAAACAGGCGAAACCATTCACACATGTTAAAGACAAGTATCACCGACCTAATGTGTTTGGCAGAAAAATTCCGGTGGATGTTTTCATAGCTGATGATCATAGATATGCGACAACTATTGTCTCTGGTATCTGTTGTACTCATATACAGCATGCTAAGACATCTCAAGAGGCAGGTGCTCTATTCACCAGTATTATTGGTGCATATTCTCCAGATTTGCTAAAACGTATGATAGAGCCACTCTGGCAAGCAGGCGCAAAAATCAATGCATTGTGTGTTCCAACAGAGTCTGAAGGTGCAGGCTATCACTTTGATATTGAAGATTCCTACAGCTACATTGAACTCGTCGTATTCATTGGAGTGAGCTTGATGTAACCGTTCAAACACATTTCTAAGGAAAGCTATTCTAACTTCGTAAAAGCTAGGGTGAAAGCTCTCGGTGGAAGACTAGGAGTTGATGAAAAGCTGAGAAGAATAAAGTATCCATTGGACTTCACTCGAGCGAAAATGGTAAGAGAAGTGTTTTCAAGAAATATGGAATTCAAACGAGAGATCTTGAAGTATCTCATGTGGGGGGTGAGCAGACAGGCTTTCTCCAAAATATGGCCAGTTATGTCAGTGCGATATTGGCATGGAATGAACTAAGTTTGATTGTCAATATAAAAAATCATTTGGTGGATTCGAAATCACCAGTTCTCGAGTATGTTTCAGTGAAAGATGAAGTAGACAACTTTGACAAGGCCATGAGTCATATTGTTGCATCTTTGTGTCCACAGTATTTTCGCTACTTTTGTACAGGGGCAGAGGAGCAGTTGGTTCAAAGACTTAACTTCCCAACATCGGCTGCGGTTGCTCAAGAAATTCTCAATGAGAGGTTCGAAGAACAGATCTATTGCTAATTTTGCAG
The DNA here is from genome assembly GCA_030545235.1 of Helianthus tuberosus. Classification (NCBI taxonomy): domain Eukaryota; kingdom Viridiplantae; phylum Streptophyta; class Magnoliopsida; order Asterales; family Asteraceae; genus Helianthus; species Helianthus tuberosus. Next base: position 123,842,632 of record CM060387.1, read on the forward strand.
GTATGTCAAATAGAGGAAGGGCTTTGGTTCAATAGCTTGTAGAGATTCATAATAAGTATTGTGACGAGTGGATGAAGAGGATGATGTCATGATTGGATGAAGAGGATGATTGTGACGAATACTTGATGTCCGAGAAGAATGAAAATATCAAGTTCTTGTTTGATGAAGTGGATTATTCTAAGTTGTTGGATGAAGATGAAGAGGAAAGTGGATGAAGTGATACATGAGTGATTGGAGCTGGTTTTAGTTATTAGGAAGTCTGACTTAAATTTGAATTAGAACATGGACGGATGTATTGATCATTGTGTTTAGCTTTCTAACTCTTGTGCTGACTTTTGTTAAGAGCTAATGATGACGTTACTGGTAGTTGTAGTGAAAAAAAATTGTTGGGATCCTTTGAAGACAAACTGAAGTTGCAGCAGATCATAATGCATTTCAGTTACAAAATCTCAGAAACACCACCATTTTCAACTCTTGAATTCGTCTATCAACTTTAACTCTTTAAGCATGCAAAAGTTCTCATATGGAACTATGGAATCCTAGAGGGGGCAAAATGTGCAAATCGTGTGGTTTGGTTAATGGATATTTCAATACGTTCTTTTTATATGTTAAAGTTATGTAAATGGTGTAAAATTGTAAATATGTTTTTTTTTACGTTAAAGCATATATTTCAATAATATGCTGGTTTTGCATTATAGTTGACATATCTTAATTTATTTGTTTTTGTTCTTAACTAGATATGGACAAATATGTTTGTTGATATACACGGGTCGCATGAACTAAATAGCTTTTGGTTATGTGGGTCGTATGAACCAAATTAAATTATTATGAACAAACACCTGATGCGAGTCATGTAGCATAATAAAGCTATATAATAAATAACCCACAAATGCCATACACACGACACAAACCCCAAGAACACCCACGAGGCGACAAAACAGACGTACAAGCTGCAACGCGCGGGCATTCCCACTATATTATATATACTGTTAAAGATAATGGTCCGAATAATGTCAGGCAGGTGTCTGACATTTAATTACTAGTCGTGGATTTTTTTTAATTATTTTGTATTTTTCTTTTAAACCTTGAACTTCGCTTGTCTTTAGCCCTTTGTTTAAAAAAAACTTTTTTATTGGTTAACTTTATTTAAATGTGTGTTTAATAATTTTGATAGTATACATGTTTAAGGTGCTGTTTGTTTTTTCTGCAGGAAAACCTCTTCTGCTGCAGGCCACATCTGCAGGAGAAGAGGTGGACCAAATGTCTTCAGTCTGCAAGGAGAAGAGGGTTTGTTTTTTTTATATAAAACCTCTTCACACACAAACACACACACAGATCTCTCTCTACTCTCTCTCTACCACCGCCATCCTCACCACCGCAACCACTTCACCACCGTCATCATCACCACCGCCAGCATCACCACCACTTCACCACCGTCATCATCACCACCGCCATCATCACCACCACTTCACCACCGCCATCATCATCACCGCCATCGATTTAGGGTTTCGGAGGTGGAGGTCGATTTGGGGGTTTTGTTTCTGATCGATTTGGGGTGTTTTGTTTGCCATCGATTAGGGTTTCGGAGGTGGAGGTCGATTTGGGGGGTTTGTTTCCGATCGATTTGGGGGTTTTGTTTCCCATCGATGATGATGATGATGGTGGCGGAGCAGGGGTGGTGATGATGATGATGATGATGATGGTGGCGGAGCAGGGGTGGTGATGATGATGATGATGGTGGCGGAGCAGGGGTGGTGGCGGCGGAGCAGGGGTGGTGGTGGTGGCGGAGCAGGGGTGGAGGTGGAGGTGGTGCCAAGAAGAAGAGGTAAACCTCTGCTTGGAAAAGCTAAGGTCTCATCTCTTCCCCAAGAAGAGGTTGGGGAGAGGTAAAAAGCACTTCTCGAAAAAAAAAAACGAACACTCTACAGCACCTAAACCTCTTCCCGCGTCTGCCCGGTGCAGACAGAAGAGGCCAGGAAGCTCTTCTTCCAAAAAACAAACACCACCTAAGTGTCAGGCATGGCATGGCTGGGAATAGTGCCATGGTAGTATACATGTTTAAGTGTCAAGCATGGCATGGTTGGGAATAGTGTCAGGTAGCTGTGTCCCACTTCTTTATTTGCCGAGGTCTTTTTTTAATTATTTTTAATTTTATTTTAAATCTACAACTTCACTAATATACGTCTTTAGCTCCTTTTTTTGAAAAAAAAACTTTATTTTATTGGTTAATTTTGTGTAAATACGGGTTTAGTCTCTCTACTCTAACTTTGGTAGTATACATGTTTAAATGCCAGTAGAGTTGTCTGAGACTTCCCCATTGGCCGTGTTTTTTTTAAATTAATTTGTATTTTACTTTTAAACATTTTAATTTGCTAATATACGTCTTTAGTTCCTCTATTTTAAAAAGTTTTCTTTTTATTTGTTAACTTTGTGTAAATGTGTGTTTAGTCCATCTACTTTAACTCTGGTAGTATACATGTTTAGTCCCTCTACTTATATTCCTTTTAGTATTTCATCTTTAGCCTTTTCCTTTTGCTACCGTGACGAACCACCCTGGGGGAATAATAACTGTTTACTATTGGTGGACAAACACTACTACTCCTTGACTTTAATAAAGTTACTATTCAATTCCTAAACTTAGTTAAAAAAATTATTTGATAACCGTATTTTTATCTACGTCTCGACATAATTTTTATTAAGATTGTGTTATGAGTAGTATGTACAAGTATCCGAAACACAGGCGTACGTGATGTTATCAAACTGGAAATATTTGGCTTACCGTCCCGCAACACAGGCGGGCATAAGCCTATATTTTATTTTTATATTAATTAAAACCTTCTATGAATAGTAATAGATTTTTTTATGTTATTATCTTAATTTCTAAACCGAATTAGTACTAGTAGTTTTTAGTTCTAATGATAAACTAGCATCGTATTGCTATCATATCATACTGAATCCAACATCGGTACTGGCACCTGTATTCATTTTTATTTTTTTCGGTTTTTATTTTTTTATTATATTATTTTTTGAAAATCCGAACAACATTTGTATTAGTGCCAGTATTGATTTTTATGATTTTCTGTTTAGATAAATTAACATTGTATTGTATCGTACCATAACGAATCGAATAACAACGATACCGGTATCAGTATTCATTTTTATGGTTTTCGCTTTTGATTTTATGTTATTAGATTAATTTTTTAAACTGAACAAAATTGGTATTGGTATCAGTATATTTATGGTTTTTCGGTTATGATAAACTTACATCGTATCGCTATCGCACCGAATCGAACAACATCAGTATCTGTACCCATATTCATATTTATGGTTTCCGGTTTCGTTAGTGTTTCATTTTTGCAACTTCGTCTACGATAATAAATGAATACCAACACCGATATCGGTACCATGACGAATAGAACCTATACCATCCAAACGTCATCGGTACTAGTACCGGTATTTGTTTTTGTTGGCTGATGTGTTGTAAAACACACACTTTTATCCAATGCATTTTGTATAGTTTAGTTATTAATTAGAGTCTTTTATATTAGTTTTATTGTATACTTTATTAATTTATATTGTTACAGGTCTCAGTATGAAAAAGGAATTGAAACAAGCTTAAACGGATAAATAAACGAAGAACCGGGAGTTAATAAGATCAAGGGATCAAAATGCAAAATGCAAAAGGCTAAAAGTCGTTTTGAAAATAAGTTATTTAAACTTGAAGGACCTGAAATGAAATAAATGTAAAATGAAAAATTCAATGTGACATGAGATAAAAGTGAAGGAACCATAAGTGTACAAATAGTGAAACACGGAATTAACCACTTGGTGCAGAGTGAGGCACTGGTGGGCAATGATAGGAGACCCAGGGAAACCTGGGTTAGATCCTTGAGCCAAACGGGTTTTACCGGTAATTTCACCATCGTGCCTACGGGCGGGTGGGTTACCGGGTTTTCCCCGGAATTGGTGGTGGACTCGGGTTACTCTCGGAGTACTCCGTTTGTCCAGTGGGTGCCCCGAGAGTGCTCGGGATTGATTCTGTTGGCCGTTCAAAATTTTTTTTTCCCACAACTAACATACACCGTACACGTGAATTGTAAAGAATCTTTTGATGGAAACTATATTTATCTATATAAGACCGTCGGCTACGGTGGGATGGGGGTTTGGGACATGGGTTGACACGTGGAGTTCGAGCCCCATCGTTGGTAAGTCACGTGTTCGTGGGGTATGGCGGGGCTTGGCTAGCCCTAGGGATGGCAATGGGTCGGGTTTAGGTAATCCCAAACCCAAACCCGATTAGATAACCCTATCCTAAACCCATCCCAAAACCCGTCGGGTTTCTATCGGGTAAATATCCATCGGGTATCGGGTAAACCCACGGGTTTCGGGTAAACCCATTAATCTAAAAAATTACCCGTTGGGTATAGACGACCCAAACCCGTCGGGTAACTACTAAAGCATTATCATTATGAAAATATATCAATTAATGACAAAGTATATAAAATAAAATACCTCAATGTAAACAAAAAATTCAAATTCATAGATGACAAAAATAGTGCAAATTCGATGTTTCACGATTGTTAGTACAAGAGGACAATGTTGATGTTTCAAAAAAGTTGCACCAAATGATTACAAAAAAGAAAGTGTATGCCATTCCCCCATTCGTGAAGACCATGTAGACGTGTAGTCATCTTTGCACCCTCATTCCTTCAAATTGATATCCTATAGTTAAACAAATAAAAGAATACACCATCAAATAAATCATAACTAAAATAACATAATAAACACAATAAATTTGGAACATAAAATGTATACTTACCTCGTCACTATCGTCATAGTCATGCTCAATTGTTTGACAATATGCTTCGGTTTCTTTTGAACAAGTTGCTATGTATATAAAAAATAAACACGATTAATATATAATTTTTTTTATAAAAGTAAGCAAATGTGATTACATCTTATCTCATTTAACAACCAACTTTGAGCACACATCAACGCTTCCAATGTGCTTGGATGAAGACGACTACGATGAGGGCTTACCAATCTACCACTTGTACTAAAGGAAGACTCAGAGGCAACAATTGTTATAGGGATTGCTAATACATCTCGGGCTATTCTTTGGAGCATCGGGTACTTCAAACCGTTTGTTTTCCACCAAGCTAGTATATCAAGATCCATGTCTGGTGGACATACTTTCTCTTCAAGATAATGGTCAAGCTCTAATAAGATACCTCCTATGACATTCAAATATAAGTTTTATGTGCAACTATATTAAATGGAAACAAGTGCAACTATATTAAATAGAAACAAGATGTGGTTAATAAAAGCATACCTGATGTATTCTCCTCAGCGACATATGATGAGTAGTCATCAAACAATCCACTTTGACTCTTATCATTATTTGGAGTTGGCCTACTAGATTCATGGTTCCTTACTTTCTCATAACCTGTTGTTTTGTAGTCTTCAAACAATTCATAAATGAATTTCTTATGCTTCTCAACTTCAGCCTCTGCACCTTCTTTAGAACCATAAAATTTCGGAAAAGAATACTTCATAATTTTCAACTTGTAACGGGGATCTAGAATGGCCGCTACTCCCATAAACCCATGAACAACAGACCAATACTTATCATACTTTTATTGGCCATATCCTTTATCACTTTCTCATCATCTCGACTCCACATGTCCAAAGAAAATTTTATTTCATACACAGATTTAAAAAATATATTTGTTGTGGGATATTTTGTTCCAGAAAACAACTCAGTTACTTCATAAAATACCTTCAACTTTTGACAAATATTAGAAGCCAACTCCCAATCTTTCTATGATGGCAAACTATTATACTGTGTATCTCGTTGCTTAAGACGTTTAAAAACATCCTTGTAGATAATGGCAACGTTCAACATCAGATATGTTGAATTCCAACGGGTTTTGCAATCAAGGGATAACTTTTTTGATGATGGAATTGCCAAATGATGAGCTGCTGCTTCAAACTTTTCAAGTCGTTTGGGTGTCGCAGTCCAAAAACTAACACTGTTCCTAATTCTCTCAATCCCATCGGCAATAACTGACACCCCATCTTGGACAATCAGATTTAGAATGTGTGCACAACAACGCATCTGAAATAATCGCCCCCCTAAAATAAGATCACTCAATGATAGTTTGTCTAGCAACAGGTGAATCAACAAATCATGGGTCGGGTAAACGGGTATACTTTATCGGGTAATCGGGTCGGGTTAACGGCTATATCATCAAATCCCAAACCCGTCCCAAACCCGCGAAAAAAAATAAAACTAATCCCATACCCGGTCCCAAACCCGATTACTAGACCCAAACCCGTCCCAAATGATTCGGGTTTCGGGTTTACCCATCGGGTTCGGGTCCGATTGCCATCCCTAGCTAGCCCGTGTGGGTTGGCCAGGTTTATTAAAATTAAAAAAAAAACCTAAAATTAAAAAATACACACAAAATTTAAAAAAAACCTAAAATTATTATTAAAATTTCCAAAAAATTACAAAATTCTACAAAAAAAAAGGATTACAAATAAAAAAAATCCTAAAGCGTTAGGTAGATTTCGAAAAGGGCGAGCTTGTCAAACGGCTTCCGCTCCTTGCCCCGGAACTCGATGTTGGCCACCGCTACCCGGTCTTCGTGACTTATATCACCGCCCGGGACACTGTCATAGTAGGCTTTAAAACGATCGAGCTTCGATCGTAGCTTGCGCCATTTGTGTTGGCACGCGTTTAAATTGTGCCGGTCGTTTCCCACGTTGTGCCGGTAGCTAGCAAAAGCTTCCGGCCAGTAACGGGTCTCACTGGGTTGGCGACCCTTCATCGCGTCCACGACGCTCGTGACAAGGGCTAGCTCTTCCTCGTGCGTCCAAGAGGCAATCGATCAAGTGTGAGTGGGTAGCGGTTTGGGTAGGTGTAGTGACTTGGGTTGGGGTAGTGATTTGGACAGGCAGTGGGGTTGGGGGTTTTATAGCGACTTGGCTGAACCGTTTGGCCAAACAATTATATTTTAAATTTTAAACATAGCCTAGCCAAGCAGCCAATAAGAGCCGGCCACGTAGGACCGCTAGGCATCCCAACGCCAGGGCTGAAACCCCCGCCCAGGGGGCCACGCCGAAACCCAAGCCTACCCGAGGTGGTGATTTGGGCATTTGTATCCAACCCCGGCCCCAACCCCCGCCCCATACCCATAGTCTAAATAGATAGATAAAGTTTATGGCAAGAAAAAAGGGGCCAAGCCCAATGTTTTGAACGAAAAGAGGAAATAAAAAAATAGGGTGACATAGATTAAAGATTCTGTATATTAATTCAAAAGTGTGAGAAATATTGTAGAGATGACACGTGTCCTTAATTTAAATTAATTCAAAAGGGTAAATAAGTAATTTTTTCATTGATTCAATTAATTGATAACCTTTCATAACCGTCACCCTTTATTTTAGGAATACGAATTTGTATTTTTTTATCGTTTAACAATTATAACTTTCTGAAGATCGCAGAATGAAGGCTTTTATAGAGTGTTATATAGTGATGTATGCAGAAGGAAGGTTTTATACAGTGTGATATTGTTATATTTTCTGGTAGCAGTCTATGATGATGTATAGTGTTATAGTGTTATAGTATTATATTTTTCTAGTAGCAGGTCTATGATGGATGTATAGTGTTATATGGTGTTACATAGCGTTTTATGGTATTATATGGTGTTTAGGTGGTGTTATATAGTGTTATATATTTCTGGTAGCAGTTGCATGTTTCCGGATTTTTAGAATGTCCGGATTTTTAGTGTTAGTTTAAAAATGGATCGCTGGAATTTAGAAGAAGTTAGCATATTTGAAACATATAAAAGTCACTATTACCACTACAATTTTCAAATCAGTCCAAATAATTATAACACAATTTACAATTTGGTATCTATTGATCTCAACCATTAGATACACTTTAGATCCCTTTTTACACTATTCTTACCCTTTATCCATATTACATAAGAATAAATTGCCAGAAAAAAGTTAAAACTTAACAATAAAATAACACATAATTATGTAAATATACTATTAAATTTATATGTTATTCTGGTTCACATTAATAGATAACTACAAATACATAAAATGAAAAATATAAAGCTGATTTAGTCAAATTTTGGATTTATATATAATGTACAACCTAAGTTCTTCATTTTATTATTCAACACATTTTTTTTTGCTAAAAAACAAATTGATATTGTTATCTCATTTGACTATATTAGATTCTCTTTCATGTGTCAAAACTCAAAAGCCATCATATCCGTTTACCAATTCATTCGTGCGTGGAGATTAGGTCTCTAACTTTCCTTTTGACAAAGAATCGATCCAGATCGTTAAGTCTAGAATGGTTCAATTGGAAGAATTCTGATATGTAATTGTTTTGTTTCCTTTACTATTTTTTGTTGGCAATTTCAACTAACGCAAAACACGTGTCGATTGCTTTGTTGAATGCCGGTATCATACTGGTACTGTAATGAACCGAAGCGATGATGATCGAAAGCCCGCCGCAAAGCGTGGGGTTCATCCCACAAGTTGTTATTATTATTATTATTTACTATGATAATTGTTATTATTTACTATGATAATAAGCTCTTCATGTATTTTGCCTTGCTTTTCACCGGTTTGCACAAATATCATGTAAGCTTCTAACACAATAATTTATTGTTCGGATAAAAAAAGAGTAGTTGCACGGTACCCCTGACCGCGGAAGGGATCTCCCTGGAAGGGATCTCCCTTCCCAGTTCACCACCCGACAAGGATCCCTGGCGGCAAATACCCATAGCCATCAAAGAGGGGTAAGAAACATGTTTCGAACCCGAGACCTCGAGTGTCCTCGGTCCGGCTTAAAGCGGGTGTCGGTGGCCACCAAAGTGGCACTAATGGGAATTGAACTTGGGTCTCCATTGGAGAACCCAAGTCACTCCACCACTAGGCCACTTGTGGTGGTTTATTGTTCGGATAAGAGAGAATAAAAGAATTGACTTGTCATGACCCTTCACATAGGCGTAATGCCGCTCACCTTTAATCTATCATTCAAAACCACTATCATAAGGGTGTGGTCATGAGCCAAACCACTATACCCTTTATTTTTTTTAATTTATTTTGTCTCAAAATCATCAAATGGGAGGGTCGTGATAAACGTGGTTCAATTCACGTAAACCACCAACAAGCAAGGAAGAGGGTGGTGTACCATTTAATTAATGATCATATGTGACAAATAATGTCCCAACTCATGCCCCACACACCCCATAGCCTTTTATTCAAAACGTATAATTTTTTCTCGACATTGATGTCACGTGCATGACCAAACTAGAAGTCTAGAACGTTTTGTGTTATACGACGTTTTGCTCTCAAGGGACCACTAAGAAAACCCTTGACTTGTCTATATCTATGGACATTCGCACTCAATACTTATTGTAGATGAAAAATGACAGATATGTCTATATATACACGTTCAAAACTATATTTGTCAACCAGATGAAGCCATATGACATATCTAAGAAATCTATATCTTCTATACTATATAATAAAAGAAACCACGTTGGGGACACTTGTCATCATATTAGGCCACCATATCTTATAGATAATTATTATTTTAGTTTAATCTCTTCTAATTAATTATAAATAATTATTCTATTAACTATTATTTAGTTTAATAACTTATAAATAATTATTATTTAGTTTAATCTTCTTCTCATTTATAATATTATTTATTTGAATTAATTAGAGTTAATTATTGTTTTCGTCCCTGTGATTTGTCAAAAATCACTATTCAGTCAATTAGATTAAAAATTGAGATTTCAGTCCCTATGGTTTCACTTTCATAACTATTTCAGTCCACGTCGTAACCATTTCAGTCCCTGTAATTAACAGAATAATGGATTGAAATTGTTACGAAATTGAAACCATATGGACAGAAATGGTTACGAAAGTGAAACCACAGGGACTGAAATCGCAAATTTTAAACTAATGGACTGAAATAGTGATTTTTGACAAACCACAGGGACGAAAACAGTAATTAACTCAATTGCTTATTACTTTTATATTTATCTATTTACTTCAAATTCAAACTTAGTTATCTAATTTGATCTTAACTATATATTTGAACGTTTTGTTTAGTTTGGTATCAAATAGATTTTACGAAACTTGAAATAAAATTAACTAATATTATTTATCATTTATATATTTACGGAGTTTTAAATAAAGGGTTACATTTATTGAGACTTCGTTAACAAATTTTGCAACAACAAAATTATCTATTTTTATCATGAAAACCAAACTTTGTATTAATATATTAAATATTTTTATTTTCACTATACAACATTAGATTTACTCGGCCCATGTAATGCATGAGGTGTTTTAAGATATAACTTTTTATTATTTGATATATAAAGTTAGATTTATTCAATTCGTACAATACACGAGATTTTTAAGGATATATATATTTTTATTATTTAGTACAAAAATTTAAATTTATTCAAACCGTGTAATACACATGTTGGGATTGAACCCTACCAGAGGAACAGATAATGTAAAGCCAAAACCTGTTCACAACATTGGATTCACAATAAGCAAACGTTTACACTAAGCTCTCCCCTTGACAGTGGTTACCTATCTGCTGATACACTCTAAGTACTGCTCAGAAGAACAACTGACGAACCAAACACTGATGAAACAACTAAAGACAGCTAAAAGGCAAACACTGAGCTCTATCTACTGCTGTCTCTTATGTACTGCTGAAGACCCAAGCACTGCTCATTCAAAGACTGATCACCTTTTGAAGAAAGCACTGATGTTCAAGTAATCAGTGCTTAGGCTACAACAGTGGAACGTGAACAGTGTTAGACTTGTTTTGTATTTAATTATCAATCAGTTGTTAGATATCAGTAGTTTTGTACAGATCAGTGTTTATAGGTTGTTAGGCTGTTAGATGTCACTATCATGGTGATGTCAGCTGAGGTACATCAGTGGTTTGGTTTGCCTATAAATATGACAGTACTCTGTACTGTTATATTTGATCGTTTTGAGTGAGTTCTTCTCCTCAATTCAATCCTTTCATTTTGTGCAACCAACTCTGGAGTATCAGGCTGAGGGGGAGTTTAGTTTGTAAGCTTGCACTGTAATCTTTTGCTTTTAATGTAATCTTTCGACTTTATGAAAAAGCAATTGTTTATCAAACTATATTCTCCTTTGATTGTGTTTACAAAGTTTGTTATTCATTTCCGCTGCACTTAAAACTGCTCATATCTATTTGATTTGTTCAAATCTCACAAACAAGCACAATCAGTAGATCCTCAGATCCTAACAATTGGTATCAGAGCCCGGACAGTCAAATTCGATCTAACAATCAATTTGACATAACAGTTCGGCTCAAAATTCATTGATACTAAGGTTGGTTGTATTCAGTTGAAAAACAGAGCAACGAGCAAATCATGATCAAAATGGTTATTCAAAAACTCTGTAATTCAACCAAGATGTCATATGACACACAAATTTCACACAACAGGTGAATTCATGCACAAGACACTCATGGTTTCTAGATCTGAAAACAATATCTGTTAAACTATGAGATTATTTCTTATTTTCTAAATTGATTTCAATTGTTGATGTATAATCTGTGATGTTTTCATTAAATACTAAAGTATGAACCTCAGATTAACAAAAACCTATGTTCATAAAACATTAGTGTTTTTGATAACATAAAAAGAGGGAAATTAAAACTTTAGTCATTCAGATCTTATGTGTTAAAAACAGGTTGAGTTCCTCAAAAGGACAAAATCAACTATGTTAAAATACATTAAGAAAATCAGGGGTCAACATAGTCCGTATCATATGTAGTGTGAGATTGGTTGAAAAATTTGTGCAAACATGACCGAGTCTTTCAAAACATTACTGCAAAATGATTTTGGACTAAAATTCACAAAAACTCGAAAGTGTGTTTATCTCAAAACTCTTGAAGTCAAAAGAAAAGAGTATAAACGTAAAACACTTAAGAGTCAAAGCCTGGGGTAATAATGGTCATTAAGCAACTGTTTGTATTCCTGGTTCAGGAAAATTCAAGTGACAGTAGTATTCTCAGTGATTAAGCTTGCAAAAGGATTGGGTCATGTGTCCTCATGTTTGCAATCAACTGACAAGGAAAATGGTACCAAACAGTGGTCAAAATGTATTCAAAATGTTCTATCACTGCGGTCAATCCACTGACCATTTTCATAAACTTGAGAATGATATAATTATGTTTTAAAAAAAAATATATATCAGATCCTTTTTGATGTTGTTCTCAGAAAATCCTTTAAAAAAATTTTATATATAAAGGATTCTCTCGAATAATCAGGATATATTATTCATTTTATTTTTTTTGGAGTAATATATTTTGAACTTTTGCTTGTTTTTGTTGGCATTAGTTTCAATTCCTGTCAGGACATAGTACCTTATTTTTGTTGGTATTCTTGTCCTTATGAATGGGTCAAAAGGAAATGGTACATTGTTCAAGATCATGTCATACTCAGGTTTGTTTTTAAACATTAATCAAAGGTTGGTTGCTAAACTGTGGTTAAACTACTAGGGCATCTCATGTTTTAACTTGGATATCTAACAAAAATGAGTGCCTTAGCAAAAAGTCTACATCATCTGGGGTACTAAACCACTGTCCTTCAAATTGACATGTGGCAAAAACCCTTGAATGGAAATTCTCAAAACTGTTGCTGAAATACTTGTTCTTCAAATCTGGGTCATTTACCCTAATCAATGCTTTGTTCATACATCTGTTTCCTAATCACTGTCCACTGCTGAAAGTCAACCACTGTTTCTTCATTTTGCTTGGCAAGCACTGATGCTCAAAATCAGTGTCTTATCCACTGATATGCTAACCATTGATAGTAAAAATCCACCACTGTCCACATTATTACCGTTGTAACCACTGATGCTTGATTCATCAGTGGCTCTTAAAACAACTATTCTCCACCCTTCATCCATTTTCATCAGTGTTTGACACGTGGTCAGTTTTTAGCCTTCAGATCATAATAACCGCTGCCACATCAGTGATCATTTTTTCCCTAAATAAAACCCTGATCAAAACCCCAAACAGGGTTTTACACTGTCGAATTGAATTCCAAAAGTTCTCTTCTCAAAGCAGTTTCCAACCTTTCTTCCCAAGACACTCTCCGATTCTTCTTCATCAAAATGACGAAGTCAAAATCAAAATCTAAATCTAAACCAAAATCACCATCATCTTCAAAAGAGGTCGCTCAAACTACCGAAGAAACCATTGAAATCCCATACAAATCACCGCATAACTACCTGGGTCTTCTCACAAAACCTACCGATAACCACACTTTCGACTCCATCATTGATACACTATCTGCATCAAAGTACAAAACTTTGTTGACAACAGATGCTCCCATTTACTTGCAAACCCAGAGAGAATTCTGGAAGAAGGCAACGCTTGAAAAACAAGGCGACAAAGTCACTGCCATCAACTCCTCGATACAGGGTAAAGCGATTCAAATAACCCCAAAATCAATCTCAGATGTCTTCAAACTGAATGACCAGAACGGTAAAATATCTTTTGATAAAGCCGTGATGAAAACTGATTTCATAAAAAGGGGATATGCAGAACAATCAAAGGTAGATACCTTACAAAAGGGTTATTTCCCTTCTGCACCCAGATTTTTATTTCACACACTTTTGAGTTGTGTTTCTAATAAAACAACAGCGTTTAATGAAATACCATTGAAGATTCAGTGCCTGGGATATGCTATTTTAAACAATAAAGATTACAACTATTCCCAGGAGATCTTCAATGACATGGTAAAGAATGTTGACAGCAAATCATTTCTTCTTTTTCCAAGATTTCTGAGCTATTACTTTAAACAAAAATTTGAAAAAGAGGATGAAAATTTGCCCAAACAAGGTGTCCATTTTCAAATAAAAAGTTTAACAATTGAAACATTTTCAAGAATGATGGCACCAATAAAATTAAAAGCAAAGGTGCCTGAGCAGACTTTAAAAACTGCCACTGATCCTCAGGCAACTTCTGCTGAGCCCACTGCTCCAGGTGATTAGAGCAGCACAACCACTGCTTTGAAACCCACACCTGACATCACCAAAAAGACCAAAAGAAAATCTTCCAAAAAGCCCATTAAACCCAAGAAAAAGGCAACTCTGGAAGATGATATCCCAGAGCAACTGCCTGTGACAACACAAAAGTCACCACAAACCACTGCTGCTACTTCCTCACAGCAGTTGGATGAAAGATCTCAACCTATGCCTAAAACTCCTCCTGCATCCTCACAAAAGGATCAGGTTGTAATCACAGGGACACCAAATTATGAAGCTCTAGATCCACTTGGCTCTATCTTCCACAGTCCTGATCCCAAGGACATGTCTCTTTCAACTCCCATACCCTCACCAATCATACTACCACAATCAATAATGCCCCTGTTGCATGTAGTTGATATTGCACAGACACAAACCAGTTCCTCTCTATCACCTATCACTGAGAGTATACACCCACAAACACTGTTGCAGAAATCGGCCTAGGCGGCCGATTAATCGCCGCCTAGGCGCTAGTCGGCTAGTAATCGCCTAAATTTGAGCAAATCGGTCAATTAATCGGTCCGGTCAAAATCGGTCCTAGTCGGTCAAAAGTCGGTCTAGTCGGACTAATTGGACCATGGTTTTTTTGCTCAAAATCGGTCCTGGTCGGGATTAATCGGTCCTGGTCGGGATTAATCGGTCCTAGTCGGGATTAATCGGTCCTAGTTGGTCAAAAGTTGGTTAATTTTTGAATTTTTATGTGAATTTTGAAGTATTTATGTGAATTTTGAAGTATTATTTTTATATTATTGGGTATATATATATAATTTTGAAAAAATACATATAAAAATCCCATTCCGATTAATCCCGATTAATCCCGATTAATCCCTAGGCTGTACCTCACCGCCCGACTAGCGCCTAGCGCCTTCTACAACATTGCCCACAAGTGACTGGGTCTGATGCTTATACCTCTGTTATCCCAGCAACAACTGAGGAGGTTACACCCCCTGAGTTACAAGTAACTCTCGGTGGTAGTTCAAGTGGAGCAGCAACTACAACTGATGGATCAACAGATCTTCAGTTGGACAGTTGTTTCATTAATAAGACTCCCTTGAAGGCAATTTCTTCCATGGTTACACCCCCTGAGTTACAAGTAACTCTCGGTGGTAGTTCAAAGGTTTATCGAATGCTGAAGAAAGAAGTCCCCAGTACCAAGAACAAGGGGCATCAATGGGTGATTTCTGGGACTCAGTTCCTAAGTCACACATTGATACAACCACTACTGGTGGGGATTCAGATGATCCTACTAATGTAGGTGATGATTCAAAATATCAGAAATTGACAGAAAGAGTTGAAAGACTTGAAGATTCAGTTGCTGAAATTAAAGATATGGTGCAAGAGATTTTAAAAGCTCAAAAAGCACAAGCCACTGCTGTTCCTGCTCATGCACCTGCACAACATGCATTTGCTGCAAACGAGCTTTGGAATATTTTTCAACCCATGCTTGAAAAACAGCAACATATGGCTGATCAAAAGCATGCTATTCAAGTACAAATGCTGGCCAACATGGTGGAATCAAGATTTAAAGACACTCAAGCAGATATCAAGGCTATAAAGGCTAGCATTTAAAGTGCCTCTGGCAAAGTTCCTTCTTCCCTATCATTTCTTGTTAACCCCCCTTCAGATAATGCCAAAAAGGGGGAGAATATCAAGCTGTTGAGAAAAATGAATAAGATGGGAATAGAACATGGCCTTTATATTGAGCCTGAAAAAGAAAAAGAAAAAGAAAAGCAGGTCTCAAAACCTGTTAGCCAAACAGCTGATACAGCAGTGGTTACAAAAACTGCTGTCAGTAGCCAAACAGCTGCCATCTCCTCAACACACACCACTCCATCACACACCACCAAAACCACTGCCCTCACATCATCATTACTACCTCCTGCCATAAAGCAGAAGACAGCAGATTTTATAACATCTGCTGTAATGACAACAGTGATTAAGACACCAGTTGTTTCAACCACTGTCAGTCAATCACAATCACAAACTACTGTCACTCATATCACTACCACTGATCCACTCACTACATCATCAGCCTCTCCTACATTAAAAAGGAGAAGGGTTTTCATTCCTGATGATGAGTCACCACCACCATCACCACCATCAAAAACACCATCAAAAACCCCTGCTCAAAAGCAGAAGACATCTGTTGATACATCAGCAGTTGTAATGACAACAGCGGTTGAAACACCAGTTGTTTCAACCACTGTTAGTCAAACATCCACCACTGATCTCATCATTCCGACACCACAACCTCCAAAGCCTCACAAAAGAAAAAGAGAAACAACACAGGCTACTGATGAAAAGTATGATCCTGTTGCTGCTAAATATCCATTGGAATTAGAAGCTGTGAAAAATGAGATGAAACAATTTACACTGAAGATCATCCTTCAATAAGGAAATTTCCTTCTCTCATAGGTTTCATAATTCCAGAAAACATGGATGAATATCTCGAAATAAAAGCAAGACAAGCAAGGATAAGAGCCAAAGTTGAATGCAAGGATCAAGGTGATGAAGCCATTTTGGAAAGAAGGGAATTCCTGCTCAACAAAGTCAAACAAATAGAAGAATATGCAAGTGATCTGAACAAAGAAATGTCAAGCTTATCCCCTGAAGCAGATCAACGAAATGAATTGAGAAACGAATATCTTGCATACATAATGAAAGAAAAGTTCTATCCTGCTGAAGAAAAAGAATTCAAAGACTGGCCAATAGTTGCACTAAAGCATGAGGCTAACAGAATTGAAAAGATTAAACTTGATCCACAGAAGAAAAAGACAGCTCCAAATTGGAATAAATACAAGAAATTCATAGCTGATCTTATTTCCGAGCATAAAAGAAAGAAGCAGGAGTTGGTGGATGGAAAGGTGGATACTGCAGATGCCATAGCAAAATGGTCAATGCAGCAAACTGATGAAGCTTATGAAAGGCTTGAGAAACAGAGGATGAAAGTCTCCAATACTCCTAAAAAGTCTGACTACAAAAAGCTAAAGGAGCAGGTCAAGACATTTGAAACACAAATCAGTACAGCAGAAGCCTTTGTTACAAAAATGAGAAAAGAAAGGAAGGAAAAGCTGACTGTTGGTGAAGGAAAGCATAAAGAAGATGATATGATTGAAGAAGCTACCGAGAAATTGGCTTCAGATAAAGAAAAATTAGCAAAACTACAAGACCTTGCCAAAAAGGTCAAAGTAGTAAGCCAAACATCATCAGCAGATGTCACAAGCAGTGAGCTGACTGACAAAGAAGTTGAAGCAGACATAGCTGCAGCTAATGAGATTATTGAAAAAGCATTCACACGAGTTTCTGAAGCTCATGATACTGCTCTACACTTCTTCTCTAGGCCAAACACTTTAAGTTCATCAGTCAATAAACCTCTCCCAAGAAACCCATTTAGTTTAAAAATACTAAAGTGGCTCTCTGATCAAAAGACCCACGTATTGACTCTGATCAGAACCAATGGAGAAGTGAGGCATATATCAAGGAATCAAACACTAGGCCTAAGTGTTGAAGATCTACAAGATCTCCTTGAGCTTACACTGTGCAGGGATGAGGCTGATTCAAGTTCCAAAGAGTTTGAAGAAGAATTTAAAAGAAAAGCAAAGGAACTTCTGATGAAGAATAAAAATCCAAAATAATGAAGGGTTTTGGCATTATCTGTTCCAGGGGGAGATTGTTGGGATTGAACCCTACCAGAGGAACAGATAATGTAAAGCCAAAACCTGTTCACAACAGTGGATTCACAATAAGCAAACGTTTACACTAAGCTCTCCCCTTGACAGTGGTTACCTATCTGCTGATACACTCTAAGTACTGCTCAGAAGAACAACTGACGAACCAAACACTGATGAAACAACTAAAGACTGCTAAAAGGCAAACACTGAGCTCTATCTACTGCTGTCTCTTATGTACTGCTAAAGACCCAAGCACTGCTCATTCAAAGACTGATCACCTTTTGAAGAAAACACTGATGTTCAAGTAATCAGTGCTTAGGCTACAACAGTGGAACGTGAACAGTGTTAGACTTATTTTGTATTTAATTATCAATCAGTTGTTAGATATCAGTAGTTTTGTACAGATCAGTGTTTATAGGTTGTTAGGCTGTTAGATGTCACTATCATGGTGATGTCAGCTGAGGTACATCAGTGGTTTGGTTTGCCTATAAATATGACAGTACTCTGTACTGTTATATTTGATCGTTTTGAGTGAGTTCTTCTCCTCAATTCAATCCTTTCATCTTGTGCAACCAACTCTGGAGTATCATGCTGAGGGGGAGTTTAGTCTGTAAGCTTGCACTGTAATCTTTTGCTTTTAATGTAATCTTTCGACTTTATGAAAAAGCAATTGTTTATCAAACTATATTCTCCTTTGATTGTGTTTACAAAGTTTGTTATTCATTTCCGCTGCACTTAAAACTGCTCATATCTATTTGATTTGTTCAAATCTCACAAACAAGCACAATCAGTAGATCCTCAGATCCTAACAACACATATTTTTTAAGATGTATTTTTTTTTATTATTTGGTATATAAAATCACATTTATTCAACCCGTGTAATAAATGAGGTTTTTTAAGATGTATTATTTTATTATTTATTAAAAAATATTACATTTATTCAACCCATGTAATACACATGGTTTTAAATATATAACTTTTTTATTTGGTATATAAAATTATATTTATTCAACCCGTACAATATGGTTCTTATAGATATAACTTTTTATTATTTAATATATAAAATTATATTTATTCAACCCGTGCAATAAAAGAGGTTTTTAAAGATATATTTTTTTATTATTTAGTATATAAAATTTATTTATTCACCCCGTGTAATACACGGGGTTATAACCTAGTATATAGATATATAAATAGGATTCGGTTCAATTAATAACCACAACGAGTTGTGAGAACCATGAGAATTTCTACTTACTGCGCAAGTTGGGCCACCGTATTTTGCATAAACGTAGATGAAAATATTATAAACACATTTGTAAAACACAAAAACAAAAATAAATTGTCGGGTCAATGGCAAACTTACAGATGTGTAAATGGCAAACTTACACATGTGTAAATTCTCTTTATTTACGAATTCGCGTAAATTTAAACGTGTGAATTTAATTTCTAATATTGTATTCGAATAATAATTATAAGTGTAAAAAGAAATTTTGAATTTGAATTGTTTTTTTGACAAAGTTCTCGTGGTTTTTTTTATATGTAGTATGAGGTTAATTGGGGAACACTAAAAAGTGGGGAACAAACTCCGATTCTACTCGTTCCAGCGGCTTTCGAATCGGCTCGTCGAACCCTAAACATAATCACGCATGTACAAAATCAGAAATCACGCATGGGGTAAAAAACCTAATGACACATGTTATAAAACTAATCACGCATGTTATATTTTCACAGCGTACGTTAAGCAAAATTGTACAATACACACACACACACACACACACACACATATATATATATATATATATATATATAAACTTAATGTCTTTTAATCCTTATTTAGAAAAGTTGTAAAATTTATTAATGCCAATTTTTAATTTAATAATTCACTTTTATTTTTATGCACCTAATATTTCTATATAAATCACATCAATATATATATGAAATCAAATAATTATTATTACACTGTCTTTCAACACAAGAAATTCCATGTAAAAATATAATTACATACAATTAAAGTTAATCAATTTAATTCATCATGAAACAAAAACCATAAATAAAGCAGTGACATTTGGTCTGTTTAGTTTAACGGTCCATTCCTGTTGGAGCCATTGGAGGCATTTGTACTCCATAATTTTGCCTCTCCATATTACCATGCCATCCTGAAATCATAATTAATTTTAAGAATAAAGTCCTTTTGAAGTCCCTTTGATTTGTGCATTTTTTTTTTGAAAGGTAAATATTATTCACACCACACCCACGGAAAAACGGAGCGGGCCGAAAAGAAACCAACCAATTACATCAAATTGAAAGAACACCAATTAGCCCAACTAATGGCTTTATTTTTAGATCTATTTCTATACCAAAGGATACCGAAACTTCTAATATCTAAAAAAATGTCGTGAGCCGTCTTCAGAGAATTGTTGAATCTTTTGTTGTTTCGAGCCTTCCATATGCACCAAGCTCCAACTATAAGAATCCCGTGAAACGCCCCTTTAGCCAGCTCCCCTAGACCCGAAACATCACTAAGGCCAAGGAGATCTCTCACCATAAACACAAAGATCGGGCTGACCCGACACCATCGGGACACCATACTCCAAACATGGTTCGCCACACTACATCCACACAACAAATGATCAGCAGATTCGCTGTTTTCCTCACATAGAACGCACATAGAATCCCCACTATAACAATTTCTTCGACTCAAAGCATCAACCGTGGCAATACGCCCCATTTCCGCTCTCCAAATAAAAATATTACACTTCTTTGGAACCCATTTCGACCACTTGAACACAAAGTTATTGCTGTAGTCGCTTCCACTTCGAACGAAATTTTTAACCGCTTTCACCGAAAAACCGGACTTATCACCCCCGATCCACTCCCACCGATCCGACGAATCCGAGAGGCCAAAAGATTGAATCAGAGCCAACAGAGCATCAAACTCAGCTGACTCCACCACTTAACTATTTGAATCCAAAAACTAAACATGTCTTGATTTGAGTCCCTATTGTTTGTATTTTTAAACCTTTGAATCCAAATATATATATATATATATATATATATAGGACAAAGATCCGTTAGGAACCACCCTTTATTGCGAGAACCGCGAGAACCAGTGTGAACACAAACAGTAATTCCTAAAAAAATCTAAAAAACACCAAAAATTTTTTTTTTTATTTTTTTACTATTTTTTTTAAAAAATTCGCAATATTTTGTTAATAAAAAAAATAAAAATAAAATTCAAAAAAAATAAAATAAAATTCCGAGTAACAGTTATCCATGCACATGTGCATATGTATCGTTTCTTTGTCAAATTCCGTAATTCATTACAAATAATAGTCAATTGCACTTTCATTTACACTACCACGTGTAATACACTACTTTTTATGTTAACAATATTAGAAATACACATGTGCATCTATATGTATCAACAGGAAATAAGGTGTTTTGGTACACTACTTTCTCTTTCATCTATCATTCCATCCATAATACACAAGCATGCACATGTGCATTTTTGTCATTTCTTTGACAAATTTCGTAATTCATTACATATATTAGACAATTGCACTTTCATTTACACTACCATATGTAATACACTACTTTTTACATTACCAATATTAGAAATGCACATGTGCATTTATATGTATCAACATGAAATAAGGTGTTTTGGTACACCACTTTGAATACACTTTCCCTTTCATCTATCATACCATCCATAATACACTACCATTACCTCCTACCATCCATAATACAATACCATTACCTCCTACCATCCATAATACAATACCATTAACAATATTTTCACTTTATTACATGTATGTAAACACCATTTATACCATCCAATCAACATATTACATAAAAAATTGACAACTATAACCAAACCATCAACCACTAGATATAACTAACCAAAAAACATGTATATGGGTCTACTTCTCCATTTAAAATCACAAACTTTTTGTATCAAAACACGTTATATCATGGTTATACCTAATTATGCACATGTGCATTTTGAATATTGGTAATGTAAAAAGTAGTGTATTACTAATGGTATTGTAAATTAAAGTGAAATTGTCTATTCCTGATAACGTATTACCGAATTTGTTGAAGTAATGATACATATGCACATGTGCATGGATAACTGTTGAAGTAATGATACATATGCACATGTGCATGGATAACTGTTACTCGAAAAAAAAAAGTTTTTTTTTTTTTTATGGTAACGAAATATAGCGATTTTTTATTAAAAAATATTAAAAAAAATAAAAAAAAAATTTTGAGTGCTTTTTTGATTTTTTTTAGATTTTATTTTGTGTTCACATTGGTTCTCGCGGTTCTCACAATAAGGGTGGTTCTCGCATGAACCTTACCCTATATATATATATATATATAGGGCCAGGATCATTTCAGAACATAAATATTTACAGAACTCGCAGAACTCCTAATAAACAATCTTTTTATTTATATATTTTTATGTTTAGGATAATTTTATCATTTATTATGTGTATTTTTACGATTACATACAAGTTAAGAGTAATTTTATCATTTTTTATATGTAATTTTATAATTACACATATGTAAACTATTTTTTTTACATATATGTAATTAGTTATGACACATATATATAATTTTGGCAATTAAACATATGTAAACTACTTTTAACATGTATGTAATCAAAGAAATACATATAATAGATGATAAAAAGATCCTAAATACAAAAACTTATATGTAAAATGATTGTTTATTAGGAGTTCTGAAAGTTCTGTAGTTATTTCGAGTTCTGAAATGAACTCAACCCTATATATATATATATATATAGTGGAGGGTGCAAATGAGAAGAATTTTTTATAAGAAGAAAAAAGAAGAAGTTTCAACCAATAAGAATGCTTCATTTTACTTCATTTAATATTTGCATTTAATTTTAATATAAGGGTATATTGGTAAACTTACATAAATCATTAATTTGTATTCTTCCCATTTAATAACCAACTAAATTAAATTTGTAACTCCTTTTCAAAATATATATTTTTTTCCAAATTAAAAAAAACAACTTAATTTAAAGTGTAGAATAAATTACTAGTTGTGTAGGATAAATCATGAGTTGCGTAGGATATATTTCGAGGTGTGTAGGATAAATTTCAACTGTGTAGGATAAAATTCTATAATGTGTAGGGTATATGTAAGAAAATTTTGATATGTGTAGGTTTTGTAGATTATATGTAGAATAATCGATGATTAGTTAACTAATTAATTAAAGAGAGAAAAATTAATGATATGAGTTATAAATGAAATAGTATTTTACTAATATGTCATTTCTTCTTTTTCTTCTCACATTAAATTTTCTTCTCAAATGAACCTTCCCCTATATATATATATATATGGTAGGGTTCTAGAGTGAACAACCTCCCAAAAGTGAACTATGTGAACTGATCTGGACCCTTGATTTCCTTTTTAGTTGTTAATGGTAGGATTATAATTATATAAAAAAATAGATTTAAATTATTATTTTAATAATTGAATTAAGTTACATCTTTCGTATTTTAAATTCATTATCCACAATATCTTTTATTTTTTAATAAGATAATTATCAAAACAAACAACAAATCACCAGATTTCAATTTCAATTTTTAAGATCAAAACTAACTTTCAGATTTCATCACCAGAATTCAAATTTTGATTTTTAAGATCCACGTAACCTTCATATATCAATGGTACACACATATGTACTTGGATATGAATAGAACAGTACGCATGTGTACTCAACATCATACATATGTGAAATTAGCTACATAATACATACATAGAAACAATACATGTAAAACTCTTTTATATTTAACAAATTACAAGTTCCATAATGTTTGCCAAACCAAGCAAAAAAACATACAATTACAAGTTCCAATTTCGTAAAAACAATAAACCTAACATAATCGGAAAAACAAAAAAAATAGTCTTTTACAACTATTCGCCACGTTGTATGCTGAATCGTCCTTATCGACCAAGCAAACAAACATACGTGAATCATCCTTATCGACCTTCCATCTCCACTTTTCTCGTTAACTTCATCTCCTATAATAGCACAAAAAACCCAGAAATTAATATTTTGCATAATTCACAAGTGTACATCAACAACTTTACACATTCAATACAGAAAAAAATTATGAGATATCACAAAAACAAACGTTATATACATGTGTACATCGCATTAAAAACAGAACAAAATAAAAAAATTGAACAAAAAAACTCAGCAACTAATACTTTACATAATTCACAAGTGTACATCAACAACTGTACACATTCAACAAACAAAAAATTCTAAGATATCACAAAAACAGACGCTGTACACATGTGTACATCGCATTAAAAACATAGCAAAATCAGAATACACATGTGTACATCGCATTAAAAACAGAGCAAAATCAAAAAATTGATATCCAAAAAACTTAAATCGAAACCCTAATAGTCCAGCAGATCAGTAAAACAAAAAAAAGTTACCGGTTGCAAAATTAACATTAAGCCACAAGGTATCAAATGTTGCAAAATTACCGGTTGTTTTATCACCAATCAGGACCTCACCCATATCAAACTATCAGAAGATAAACAACCAAATCAGGTTTTGACTGTATGAGAAACCGTCATAATGTAATAAAACAAAAAAAAAGGTTTACCTTCATGTAAGGTGACCACCCTTATGGGATCAATTACGGTGATGGCGACAACGGCAAAACGGCAATGGCCATTGATGAAGTTGGTGAAGAGGAGAATCGAAGTTGGTGGAGACGGCGACGACGGCGTTAAAACGGCGACGTCCATTGATGATGAGGAAACGACGATAAAACGGCAAACAGGTAGTTGTGAAGAGGAGAATAGAAGTTTGTTTTAATCCATTTCTAGATTTAGGGTGTTTATAGAGACGGCGACGGCGGCGATAAAACGGCGAGATTTGAGAGTTGTGAAGAGGAGAATCGAAGTTGGTGGTGTCGGCCATTGATGATCATGGAAGCCGAAGAAACGAGGGTTTGTTCTGATGCCGGCGATTTCTTCGATGCCAGTGAAGGTGAGGGAGAAAGTTGGATGTTGAAGATAGTTTGAATACGTTGATTTGTGAGAGAGAACGGGATTTATGCAATCAATTTAAAATGGAAATTACACATATACCCTTTTTGTATTTAATTAAATGGAAAAAATTAACCACATAATTACCATCATGCCACTCATTTTAATCTCAAGATCATAAAAATCAAGGGCCCAGATCAGTTCACACAGTTCACTTTGGAGAATTGTTCACATTTGAACCTAATCCTATATATATATATATATATATATAGGGTAGGGTTCCAGCGTGAACAACCTCCCAAGAGTGAACTGCGTGAACAGATCTGGACCCTTGATTTCCTTTTTAGTTGTTAAGGGTATGATTGTAATTATCTAAAAAATTAGATTTAAATCATTATTTTAATAATTGAATGAAGTTACATCTTTCCTATTTTAAATTCATTATCCGCATTATGTTTTATTTATTAATAATATAATTATCAAAACAAACAACAAATCACCAGATTTCAATTTTAATTTTTATTTCAGATTTCATTACCAGAATTCAAATTTTGATTTTTAAGATCCACGTAACCTTCATATTTCAACGGTATACACATGTGTACTTAGATATAAATAGAACAGTACACATGTGTACTCAGCATCATACATATGTGTAATTAGCTACATAATACATACATAGAAACAATACCTGTAACACTATTTTATATTTAACAAATTACAAGTTCCATAATGTTTTCCAAACCAAACAAAAAACCATATAATTACAAGTTCCAGTTTCGTAAAAACAATAAACCCAACATAATCGAAAAAACAAAAAACATAATCTTTTACAACTATTCGCCACATTGTATGCTGAATCATCCTTATCGACCAAGCAAACAAACATATTAGAATCATCCTTATCGACCTCATATGTGAATCGTCCTTATCGACCTTCCATCTCCACTTTTCTCGTTAATGTCATCTCCTATAATAGCATAAAAACTCAGCAACTAATACTTTGCATAATTCAATACACAAAAAATTCTGAGATATCACAAAAACAGACGCAATACACATGTGTACATCGCGTTAAAATCATAATACACATGTGTACATCGCATTAAAAACAGAGCAAAATCAGAATACACATGTGTACATCACAGTAAAACCAGAGCAAAATCAAAATACACATGTGTACATCGCATTAAAACCAGAGCAAATCAGAATACACATGTGTACATCGCATTAAAAAAAGAGCAAAATCAAAAAATTGAACAAAAAACTCAGCAACTAATACTTTGCATAATTCACAAGTGTACACCCAATCCCGTGCCAACCCAATCCCGTTGCCCATCTTCGAACATACAACGCATTCCACGTACATGTAAACAGTTAGCAACTTTATGCAGTTATATAAGTTAGAAACCAATAATCACCTGAATGTTCAACCACAGTTTTGTTTGAAGAATATCTGCAATGGTTGAACTCAACTTCTCATTAACACTTGGATTAAGTCCACCAATTGAAATCAGTTCTCCATATGCAGCTGGCTCTTCTGTGCCGGCAAATGATATCGGCACGCCTCCATTCACCAAGATCATAACATACTGACAATAGGAAAATCAAAGACAACAGCTACATGGTAAAATTAAATATGATGACCTTTTTTATGTATTTTTATAAGAAAGATGATCTTTTTATAGGTGAAGTCAAACCACTTTCTTGTTAAAAAATTGACACATTATTAAATCAATAAACAACCCATAAAATCCTAAGAGAGTTCAGCACAGCAAGTTCAAGTTATTCACAGAAACATTTCAACAAACAGTTGGTGTGCATTATACTGCCAATAACAAAATCAATGACAACAGCTACAACGGTAAACTAAAGTTTTTTATTCATTAAATCCCCACAAAATTGTCACCGTAATTTATACAAATTGTTAAGTTTTAATCACATGTTTATAAAAAAATGACCATTTTATTGGTGACAGCAACCAAGATTTAGAAAACAAGAAAATAAGTGAAATCAAACAACTTTCTTGTAAACAATTTGACCCATTATCAAACAAACACAACCCATAAAAACCTAAGCAAGTTCAACAAAAAAAGCTAAAGTTATTCACAGAAACATTTCATCGAACTGTTGGTGTAGACAACTATGCACTACACAGTTGGTGTGCCTCCTTACCCATCGGCGACAGAAACAAATTGAAGAATAATATGAACGAAGTGTACCTGAATGATTATTGTGTGTGAGTGAAAATCGATTGAGTACCAAATCGGAAGGAGAATAATCTTCGAAGGAGCGGTGATGTTTGATGTCGATAGGATGGAAGGTCGACGACGAGAGGTGGTGGTGGCGGTGGGAGGCGGACGGCGAGGATCGATTTAGGGTTCGTTTTTTGTTTAGGGGTCGATGATCTCCTCTGCTTTTCGTTGATGTCGGCGGCGATGATATGTGAGAGAGAAAGATTTGTGTGGGATTTTGAAACCTAAATGTGGAGATAAACGAGATTTATGCAGTCAAGTTAAAATGTAAATTACACATATACCCTTATTCACTTAATTAAATAGTAACAAATAACCAAATAATTACCATCTTGCCATTCACTAAAAATCTCAAGATCATAAAAATCAAGGGCCCAGATCAGTTCACGCAGTTCACTCTTGGGATTTTGTTCACGTTTGAACCTAATCCTATATATATATATCAGGAGAAAACGCTCAAAAGTGTGAGAACGCTTCCTGGCCTAACACGTGTCACGCCGCTTAGAGAAAGGCGGAGGGGCTTTTTTGTCCTTTCAAATTTATTTTTTATTAACGCGTGTCCCTTCATCTTTCCATTTTTTTTGGCGTTTAATAAATACGCGGCGTTTTTATTGTTTTTAGATCAGAATCATATTAAATATTTTGGCGTTTTAAGTATTGTTTTGGCGTTTTTATTGTTTTTTAGATCAGGATGCAGGCTTTTAATGTAAAAAACATCAGTAATTTTCTTGATTTTATTATATCACGTGTTTTGCCATTTAGGATACAGGGCTATAATGTGACTGGCAATTTTGGCGTTTTGAAAAGATAAATAAATTTCAATTTTCATGTAGTGGCATTAATATAACTATAATGTTTTGTCAATAAATGATACCGTCTCTTTATTTTACTGTTTCTTTTCAATTTTCATCTGTCAATTAGTGTTGATTTTTCCAGTAATACTTTGTTTGCGTTTTTGGCGTTTTATATAGCAACGTCGTACTTTGCTAGCATTCATTCTCACAGTTTTCAAACTATCAGGCGTTTTGGTGTTTGTAGTTTTTGGCGTTTTATACTCTTTTTTTTTTTAAATAACAGAGAATTAGATGATAAACAACAAAGAATTACATAACAAACAATAGAAATTGAAAAAAAAAATTAAAAAATATAATCTAATTTCTCATTCAAATCTTCACTGTCATCAGCCTCTTCTACTTTAACCTTTTTGGCGTTTTGAACCTGTTTTTGAATGCCTTATGTAGATCCTTATTTTCCTACATAACGGCCGTCTTTAGAAGATGCTTATTTTTTGTGGCATCCTTTATGGTGGGTGGATATATACTTGTTTGATGACATGTTGAAGACCAACGCTTGCTCTAATGTATTGATCCCTTCATGCCATCCATATATCCATCAAGAACAAAGTGACATGATGTCATATCAGTGTCATCAGTCTCTTTATCTTAAATATTTGTCCATCTCATTCAGCAAAAGATTATAGAGATACCCAACTCAGAGAAGAATCCATTCAGTGAAACTTCATTCAGATCAATACTCAGTATAGCAGAATCGAGGTTCTGCATTTTTAAGTATTATTTTTTGGCGTTTTTAAAGTGAATGATTTCTAGTGAATATGGCGTTTGTTTCTGGTTTTGTGATAAGTTGTTTGTGCAGAGAAGTCTCTCTTTATAGGATGTTTTTGGCGCGTAGTTTCGGCGGGATTTTATTTATAATAAATGATATTAATAAAGTAGCCGTCTTTTCAGTTTACTGTGTATTTTTACAGTTTTTTTGTTCAGCTTTTTATGAGTTTTTAGGGTCATAGACTTTCCATCTCCCATGTTTGGCGTTTTTGAATGGGTTTAAGTGGTTTTTGGCTTTTTTTTTTTTTTTTTCATTTTTAGCTTTTATTAATTAATAATTATGCAAATTACTATCATTATAGTTTAGGGGTTTTTGGCGTTTTTACTCCATTTTGGGCGTTTTCATATGCATTATGACTGTTTTGGCGTTTTATTAAGATAATGTATTTTTTTATTCTAAGTTGAAAAATACATAGCAAACAACAGAAAAAGAAATTTAAAAAAATAAAAATAAAAACAATTCATCTTCCAAATCTTCACTGTCATGAGTCTCTTTCTTCTTTGAATCATGTTTGCTGGTGGTTTGGCTTAGCCATGCTTGTGTTTTTGTGGCCGTTTGGAAACACAAAATGACATGACTTTTTTTTTTGAATATGTATCTTCAAACAACTCATTAGTGTCATTCGTCTTTTCATGCCATTAAAATATTCATCAAGAACAAAACACAGAAAATGACATAAGTCTGACCCCAACATCTTTTTGTTTATGATTTGTCCATCTCATGCAGCAAAATGTTATTTGAGTCCCAGCACCTCAGGGAAGAATGCATTTTCCGAAACTTTGGCGTAGAATAATATTTTGAATATACAAGAAACGATATTTGGCATTTTTGGCATTTTACTGAGGAAATAGTGTATCTGAAAGAACCGTCGATCTTTTGAGGAATCTTTTGGTGTTTGAGTGTTTTGGCGTTTTCTAAGATGAATGGTATATAGTAGAAAATATGACGTTTTTGAGTAGTTGTGTTTGATGTTTTGGGGATTTTGCCGTTTGTAAGTTGAATGGTATATAGTAGAAAATATGGTTTTTCAGTTTTTGGGGGATGTGTTTTTATGTCTTGGATGTTTTTTATTTATATAGCGATGCGATTTGGTCCGTAATGGCATTTTATTCATCAGTATGGCGTTTTGGTATAGAGGTGTAAAGACGCTTTTACCTTTAATGAGGCGCGTCCACGTAATAAAATTGATGTTATTTACGAAAACGCCACCGCGCCAATCTAGTCCATAGATTGTTTTAATCGGACGATCCATAAGCGTTCTCACCGTTCTCACACTTTCTACCGTTTTCTCCAAATCCTGACCCTATATATATAGGGGACCGCTAGAATGAGAACCACCCCGAGTTATGAGAACCGCGAGAACCACACCGTACGGGGCGAGGTGGACCAATTTTTTTTTCGGAAACGTAGATTAGTGTGTCACAAACACAATCGTAAAAAAAAAAATTTAAAAAAAGGCCGAGGGGGTAGTTTTTTACACCACAAAAACGTGGTTTACGAGTTACGTAAATTTACGTAACTCGTAAACCACGTTTTTGTGGTGTAAAAAACTACCCCCTCGGCCTTTTTAAAAAAAATTTTTACGATTGTGTTTGTGACACACTAATCTACGTTTTCGAAAAAAAAAATTGGTCCACCTCGGCCGGAATCAAGTGGTTCTCGCGGTTCTCATAACTCGGGGTGGTTCTCATTCTAGCGGTCCCCTATATATATATATAGTGTGAGGTTCATTGGGGAACACTAAAAAAATGGGGAACAGTGGGGAACCGACTCAAACGAACTCCGATTGGACTCATTCCAACGGCGTTGGAACTGGCTCGTCGAACCCTAACTAGGATCTCTTAACCCTAAACCCTAAATCATAACCCCTAAACCCTAAATATATTAAGGTTTGGCTTTTATGGTTTAGTTTTAGGATTTAGCTTTAGGGTTTAGATTTAGGGTTTAGCTTTAGGGTTTAGCCTTTATGGTTTAGCTTATAGGGTTTATAGTTTAGATTTTACGGTTTAGCTTAAATTTTAGCCTTATTTTTAGCTTTAGTGTTTAGAGTTTAGGAGTTAGGATTTAGGATTTAGGGTTAAGAGATCTTAGTTAGGGTTCGACGAGCCGGTTCCAACGCCGCTGGAATGAGTCCAATCGGAGTTCGTTTGAGTCGGTTCCCCGCTGTTCCCCACTTTTTTAGTGTTGCCTAATGAACCTTCCCCTATATATATATATATATATAGGAGAGCGCTAAAATAAAAACCAACTCCAGTTGTAAAAACCACGAGAACCACTTTCTGGCCATTAGATCAAGAAGATGGATGGATGAGATTAAAAGTAGTTAAAGTTAATATTAAAAACTTTTTGTCTTATTATGTTTTTAATATTTTATTGTTAAATGGTATATGTTATGGGTGAAATTCTGAGCCCATATCCTGGGGAATATCTTGAATTATATCTTAGTTTCATGATGTATGTTCCTACCCGGGATACTCATTCAGGATATTGGTAACATCCTGAATGATATCTTGAGGATCACTAAAGGATTGTGTGCAGGAATATGAGTGTAAGCTTGCAACGTTAATGAGGACCTCTTCTCCTGAAGACTCGCTCTAAGTTGTTCAGAGAGGGACGTTGAACCCGCTTTACTTGGTCTTCAACGGCTACTAAAGAATATTCGAAGGCATCCCATATTTATAGGAGATTTTGTTTTCGTTTACTAGCTATAAATAGGTGGATAAATCAGATCGAATAGGACATCACAACTACACTCACTACTCTCTCACACTTATTCTCTCGCAACTTTCACTTTCACAAAAAGCATTGTAACACTTAGCGATCTGGTCAATATCCTGCACTGTATCCTGACGTTTAAAGCAATAAGAAGAACAAGGCAGCTGCGATTGTCAGCT
The DNA here is from genome assembly GCA_030545235.1 of Helianthus tuberosus. Classification (NCBI taxonomy): domain Eukaryota; kingdom Viridiplantae; phylum Streptophyta; class Magnoliopsida; order Asterales; family Asteraceae; genus Helianthus; species Helianthus tuberosus. The sequence goes on from CM060387.1 coordinate 123,874,243, forward strand.
CCCTAGGTTTTGTGCCGGCGATCTAGACTGATCAAGGGCTTTCCTCGTACATCTCGTGTCACCCCCTTTACTTTTTGCTCATAGTTTGATCGTAGATACAGCTCAATATCCTGAGCCGTATCCTGAAAACTGTTTTTCCAAACAACTTAACCAGCATATTTTTAACACATTTTCTTAGCACACTGCCTCACATAACTAATTTGATCACTTAATTGCTTCGGTAATTTTTGACCAAAACAATTTGGCGCCCACCGTGGGGCAAGTGGTGCTATCATTACTAAAAACTTTTGCGAAATCATTACTTGGATTTGTATTCTCAAAACTTTTTGCCACACTATTTGCAATGGCCTCAAGATCAAACATGAGCTCCTCTACCGTGTCTGCTACAACCTCTGCTACCGTTGGTTCAACGCTTCCACCACCTCCTCCAAGTATGCAGGCTTCTTCACAACCTCGGGATATTATTCCTACTCGGAACATTCAGGGATCTGGTCCTGTTCTAGCTTCTAATGACGAAATTCTAACCTTGTTTGGTAGTGTACAGGAACAGATGAGGCAACAGCAAGAAACCAACCAAATGCTAATGAGAGAAATACAACTCTTGAAATCTACCTCAAGCAGACCCGCTGAGGATAATGTCACTCCTTTACTGCCCAGAGCCTTGAACTTCAGCTCGGCCGTATATACTGAGGATAACAGGGGAAATATTGTGCCTGGCCATCCTCAGAATCATACTCCTGAAATACCCTCCTCGGTCAGGATGTCAACTGTGAGGAGCTCAGGATATGCTTCAGGATATGGCCAGAATCCTCAGACTGGTAACGTATCAAACAATAATATTCTTGCTACTAACAATAATGGATCTTTGCAGGATGCAGGTATGACGACAACATTTACTAGGGAGCTTCAGAAATTGAAGGACATGATATCCAGTGTACCTGGAGTGGTCCAGCCAATTTCGGAGGTGTCCCAAGATAGCCACAGGATATCTTGCTTTGCATATCCTATCTATGATGCTGAAATCCCAAAAAGATTTCAAACCCCCAACATGAAGCTCTATGATGGAACTACGGATCCTGAAGAGCATATTGCCCAGTATAGGGAAAGAATGGAGATCAACCTTATCCCTCCAGATCTTAAGGAAGCATGCTTGTGCAAGGGTTTTGGTTCTACCTTAACAGGATCAGCCTTAAATGGCTCTTAAATGTTCCTCCTCATTCGATTACATCATTTGCTCACCTAGTGAATTTATTTAACAGTCAATTTTCCTGTAGTCGAAGTTTTGAAAAACTAACAAGTGATCTCTACAGGATAACTCAAGGACCTCAGGAGTCCTTAAGAGATTATGTGAACAAGTTTAGCCGAGAATCCTTAGACATTCCGCATCTTGATGTTGCAACAGCTGTGCAAGCTTTCAAGATGGGGCTGCAAAAAGATTCTCAATTTTACCAAGATAATGAACCCATGCAGGAACTTGGATGAAGCTCGAAACAGGGCACTAAGATATATTCGACTGGAGGATGACAAGAAGATACAAGAGAGGATGAACTCGTCCACCACTTATGAGTCAACCAAATAGGAAGTCAGAATCCTCGTTTAAACCATATCGCCCTAAGCCGTATGGCAGAAATGATAACAAGAAAGTGAATGCTGTTGAAGACGAGGATCCTGAAGAATATCCTGAATTGTCTGAATATTGCTTTTCTGTTAACATACCTGAATTAATGTATGCTATGCAGGGTTTAGGAGACAAAGCTAGGTGGCCTCGAAAGAATCAACAAAAAGCTGATTAGAAGGATAAGTCCAAATGGTGTGCCTTCCACGAAGATTTCGGACATGTAACTGAGGATTGCATTGCTCTAAGAAAAGAAATAAGCTATCTTCTAAGCAAGGGATATCTGAAGGATCTCTTAGGAAGAAAGAAGAATAAGGGTCAGGATACTGAGAAGGATCCTGAAAGAGCGGCATCACCTCCTACGGATGCCAAGATAATCAACTTTATTTCAGGAGGATCCGACATTTGTGGGACTTCGTATTCTGCGGCCAAGAGACATGCAAAGGAGGCCAAGGCCGAAAGGGGAGACAAACTAGCCAGGATGACTACCCTCACAACTGATAAAGTGATCACTTTCGACAGTGATGACAGGGATACTGTCCAGGACCCTCACCATGATGCTCTCGTAATAACATTATATGTGGCTAACCATTTTGTACGCAGGATATTGGTGGATAATGGCAGCTCCGTCAACATAATCCAACTAGAGACTTTGAAAAGAATGAATGTATCTCCAATGGATATCACTTCGAAATCCATCGTGCTTGTTGGGTTCAGTGGAGAGGCTAGAAACACAGTAGGAGAGATAAAGCTACCAGTATATGTTGAAGGGGTCAACTCAATACAACGTTTCTGTGTGATGGATTCCCTATCCTGCTATAACATAATATTGGGTAGGCCTTGGATCCATGATATGAAAGTCGTGCCATCAACTTATCATCAATGCATCAAGATCCCTACCCCTTCGGGGGTTGTCAAGGTTGATAGTGATCAGCAGGAGGCGAAGGAATGTTACTCATCCTCAATGAAATCCTCAACCAAGCCTAATACAGCATAGCAATTAAAGATGCGGGCCCAGGATATCGTGGAGGCTTCAGAGCAGGATATGAAGAAAGTTATCCTGGATCAGGATAATCCTGATATCTCGGTGCTCGTAGGAACCAATATCCCTCAGGATATTGAAGAACAGTTAACTAACTTTTTGAAATGCAGGATGTCAACATTTGCATGGAAGCATGAGGATATGACATGTATATCCAAAGACATTATCACTCATAAGCTTGGAATTGACAGGTCGTTCAAGCCTGTTCAGCAAAAGAGAAGGAAGTTTGCTCCTGAACGGAATACAATTATCCAAGAGGAAGTTGAAAGATTGTTGAAGTCCAAAATGATCAGAGAAGTCAAGTTTCCAAGATGGCTGGCAAATGTAGTCGTGGTACAGAATAAAAATGGGAAATGGAGAGTTTGTGTAGATTACACAGACTTGAATAAGGCTTGTCCCAAAGACCCATTTCCTCTTCCTCATATTGATGCAATGGTGGATGCTACTGCCGGGCATGAGATGTTAACCTTCATGGATGCATCCTCAGGATTTCAGCAGATTCAAATGGAGCCTTCGGACCAGGAGGATACTGCCTTCATGACACCAACGGGTATTTATTGTTATACTGCTATGCCTTTCGGTTTGAAAAATGCAGGTGCAACATACCAGAGATTGGTAAACATGATGTTCAAAGACAAGCTGGGGACACCATGGAGGTATACATTGACGATATGGTGGTAAAATCTAAAAAGGCTGAGGATCACCTCCAGGATATTAAGGGAGCATTTGATATCCTGGATCAGTACAACATGAAACTAAATCCTGCTAAGTGCCATTTCGAAGTGGGGGCAGGAAAGTTTCTAGGATATATGGTGACCAAAAGAGGAATAGAGGCAAGCCCGGAGCAGATTAAAGCCATATTGGATATCAAATCACCTTCAAATATGAAGGATGTTCAACGGTTAACAGGGCGAGTTGCAGCATTGAACAGATTTATCTCAAGATCCTCCGAGAAATGCAAGGAATTTTATGATATCCTGAAGAAAAAACAAGAAGTTCGAATGGGGAGAAAAGCATGAAGCAGCCCTACAGGATTTGAAGCAGTATCTTTCAACTGCACCTCTATTGATGAAGCCTGAGAATGGTGAACCACTGTCCCTATACCTCGCAGTATCGGGGAATGCTGTAAGTGCCGTCCTTATAAAGGATCATGAAGGTCAGCAATATCCTGTCTATTATGTTAGTAAAAGTTTGTTAGATGCTGAAACTAGATATTCTCATTTAGAAAAGTTGATACTAGCACTAGTTATGGCATCAACGAAGCTTAGACATTACTTTGAGACACATAGAATTCATGTTAAAACCAATTATCCTGTCAAAAATGTGCTTAGGAAACCCGAGATGTCAGGTAGAATGGCCAAGTGGTCAGTGAAGTTAAGTGCTTATGACTTAGTGTATGAACCTAGAAATGCCATAAAATCGCAGGCTCTAGCTGACTTTGTGGCTGATTTCAGTAGTGACATTCAGGATGAGGTAGACCTAGAAGTCCAACAATTAGGAGAATCCTCAGGACCCTAGACATTGTACACTGATGGAGCATCCAATGTTAGAGGAGTAGGATTGGGGATACTACTAAAATCGCCATAGGGGGACATATTACCCCAGGCTATTAGGTGTGAATTCCTTGCTACTAATAACGAAGCAGAGTATGAGGCTCTAATTGCAGGATTAGATCTGGCTAAAAATATGAATATCAAGAATTTGCAAGTATATGTTGACTCCTTGTTAATCACTAATCATTTTAATGGATCCTATGCAGTTAAAGGTGAGAAGTTAATCGAATACCTCGATATTCTCAAAAAATTAGCAGGATATTTCGATGTTTTTACACTTGAACAAGTACCAAGGGAAGATAATGCTGAAGCAGATACCTTAGCAAATATGGGATCATCGGTCAGGATACCAGAAGGGACCCAAATACCAATATTGCATATCTTGTATCCTACAATGAATCCTCAGGATAAAGAAGTAGTAAGTATTCAGGATCCTGGAGCTGAGTATCCTGAGGAGGATCTTAAATCCTGGACGGCTCCAATCATAAGATATCTCAAGGAAGGACACATCCCCAGAGACGAAAATCCTAAGGTATTTAGGATGAAGGTATCACGATTCACCATTATAAATAATGTTTTGTATAAGAAATCTCTTGCAGGACCATATCTAAGATGCTTGGAAGATCCCAAAACTAAAGAAGTGCTTCAGGATATACATGAAGGGGATTGTGGTAACCATACTGGGGGCAGGTCGTTATTCTTAAAAGTATTGAGAACAGGATACTGTTGGCCGACGATGAGGAAAGATGCTACAGAATATGCTCGAAGGTGTGATGCATGTCAAAGGCACAGTAACATACTACATCAACCAGCTTAACCACTATATCCTATAGCTTCCCCTTGGCCATTCATGAAATGGGGGATGGACATAGTAGGGAAATTACCAAAAGCTCCAGGAGGAAAAGTCTTTATGCTGGCAATGACTGATTACTTCTCTAAGTGGGTTGAAGCTGAAGCATTTGTTCAAGTCAGAGACCAAGAAGTTGTGTCCTTCATAAAGAGGAACATCCTGACCAGGTTTGGAGTACCAGCTGAAATCATTTGTGACAATGGATCCCAGTTTATAAGCAAGAGGACTACTGACTTTTGCAAAAGTTGGGGAATCAAAATGATCACATCTACCCCGGTACATCCTCAAGCAAATGGACAAGCTGAATCCTCAAACAAGATAATTGTCAACAACTTAAAGAAGAGACTAGGAGCCAAGAAAGGAAGATGGGCAGAAGAACTACCCTTTGTTTTGTGGGCTGATAGAACAACGGTAAAAAATGCAACGGGCCAAACCCCATTTTCCCTAGTATTTGGAGCAGAAGCAGTGATCCCAACAGAAATGGTGATACCTACGGCAAGATCTATCCTCCGGGATCCTGATCAGAATCCTGAAGCTTTGTGCCAAGATTTGGACACTGTAGACGAAACGAGAGATGCAGCAAGGCTAAGGATGACAACATATCAACAAAGGATATCCAGAGCATATAACAAGAATATAAGGACTAGGAGGTTCCAAGTTGGAGATTGGGTGTTAAGAAAGGCTTTTCAAAATACCACTAATCCTGCCGATGGAAAGCTGGCTCCAAAATGGGAAGGACCATATGAGGTTGAATCAGAATAAGGAAAAGGAGCATACCGACTCAGGAGTATGGAAGGAGATATGCTACCAAGATCATGGAATGCTATACACTTAAAGCTATATTTCAAGTAAGAATATAATTTAATTTCTATCCCAGAATGGTATGTATTCTACCTCTTTTAAATATGTTTGAATTTGTTTGTTATCTTGAACCCAATACTGACTTAAGCATCGGAGGGGTGTTAGCCAAGCTAACACCCACCTTAGTTTAAGATTGTTTTGCAGAATATGCTTTAGGATATAGCTCCAGGATATTCGCTCAGGATATCTCGAAGGATTAGAGGACTGGCCCCCTCTCTCACGTATAAGGGATTCTAATCCCTTCAAAGGTTTAAAGGTATTCACCTTTCTTACGAATTGGGTTTAAACACCCCGCCTGGAGTGCAAGTTATCTAGGGATAGTTCAAGGTAGTGGGACCAGTTCATGTAAAAGTGGCTGACAATTTCGTTACTATTGGCTATATCCTGGATCCTAAAGGTATATGAGGATTGATCACCCTCTCTCACGAAAGGGTATTTTCATGCTCTCTAAGGTTTAAAGGTTTTCTCCTTTCTAAGTCTTGGAGTTTGTACACTCTCGCCTGTAGCGCAGGATATTAAGGGTTTATCCCCAGGATATTAAGGGTTTATCCCCAGGATATTAAGCTTTCAAACATGTTGAACACAGGGGACATGTATCCTACAATTTAAAGGATGGATTCGAACTTATAAGTGTGCACTGGGAACATTTCTATAATTGAAGATTGGAATTGACTCTTTAAGAATCTCTGGTATGATCTCTCCTTTTTATTTGGATAACTTGAATTTTACAGATTATGTGTCAGTATCCTGAGCAGGATATTTCTCAGGATACTCTTACAATGTGTTCCCAAGAATGTTCAAACAAAATTGTTTTCATAAGTAAAATTCATGTAGTAAAGGTATAACAACAGAAATAAAGCCAAAAGAAGGTTATATTATTAACATACCAAAAGATGTGCTCTTGGTTTCACCTCAAACCAAGGTCCATCCACCAAGAGCACGAATAGTTCCTTACCATATTTACTTAACAGTTGAAGGTTTTGTCTCAAACCGAGACCCATCCACCTCCAAATGTTATATTGTTCGAAAGCAAAACATATTAACGGTGATGACCAAGGGCTTCTTCCTGAAACTCAGGATCCCTCCACCTTTGGCCATCATATTGTTCAAATGTAGGAAAAGTAAAGTGCAGAAAAAGTAAATTGTTTTGGGGTTACAAACCAACGATCAAATTTAAAAAAGTGGGCTCCGGTCTTGGCACATACATCCATCATCGCCCACCTGAATGCCCTCACACAGCGGCATCTTCTCCAGCCTTCTCCACCTTCTCAGCCTCAGCATCCTGATCAGCATCCTCACCAGCATCCGCCATGGCATCCTTCTTCTCTTCAGCTTTGTCTATCATCTCTGCTAACTTGGAGGATTCACCAGCCTCAGCAGGATATGGCACAGCCTTGCCTCCAAGCTCCTTCAGCTTTGCCACCCAGGATTCAACCGGCCAGGATGGGCACTCAAGGCCTGTCTCCTTGGCCTCGTAAGCCATCTTAATGCGAGCTTGTAGCAGAGAGACGATGGCAGAGGCTTTGATTCCTTCCCGGAAAGAGACCATGGCCTGTTCATGCTCCAAATGAACGGTGGCCAGTTTGATCTCAGCATCCTGGGTAACCTTCTTCAACTTGTCCTCATAATGCCGGGTCTTCACCTCGGCAATGGCTCCTTGGTCAGCGACAGTGGTCTCGAGCTGTTTGATCCTGGCTTCTTGGAACACGTTCGTGCTGCAAGCATCGGTGTAAAGGTGGAGCAGATGCTGGAGGCCCTGCACGTCAAAATTCAGGTATGAGTCAAAATATATTAACCAGGATATCCTGTCAGGATATCCTATCAGGATATGTGTGCAGGATATAGTACCAGGATAATACCTTATTGAGGAAGGATGTCATCGGCTCCAAGGAGTCAGAGAAGCTGAGTTCTTCGTAGGAGAACCCTTCCGAGCCTGGGGCACTAACTTCGGGACCTTTCCTCTTTTTTGCGGTGGAAGCACGAGTCCTCGGGTTGGCCTTGGGAGCCGGGAGCGGTTTAGAGCTGGTGGCAGCAGGAGTCTCTTTCTTGACCATGACTGGAGTGGGGTAACTGTCGAGCTCGTCAAGATCAAGGAGGATCGGAACTTTGCTGGAGTCTGCATACAGGGAGTAAAATTCTTTCCTAAATATATCAACTAAAAACATGTATGGAGGATATTGTGCAGGATCATTACCAGACATGTTTGCACTGGAAAGAGGGCTTGGAGATGGTGGAGACGGATTAAAACTTCTTTCAGCCTCTGGGAGGAGTCTGATAGCGTCAATTCTCTTATGTGAATCAGCTAGTGGAGGTGCAAGCTTCCTAAAATTGGCTGTGTACAAGACAATAAAAAGAAATTGATTAGCTCAAGATATAAAGCAGGATACAAGACAGGATCATCCTTAAACCCTAAATCCTACCCTTTCTCAACCACTTCACCAGATATTCCGTTCCACCAGGGATTGAGTCTCTTTTTACAAAGAAGAATTTGGATTGCCATTTCTCCTCATTCCTGGTGGCATGAAGTATCAGCAGAGTCGCCAGAGCTGGATCTTGTCTGTCTTGCCATTTGACCGCCTGTGTTTTTGATCGGAATGAGAAAATGAAGATGAAGATCAGAGAGAAAGTGTTTACCTTTTTCCTTATCAGTAATAGTTAAAAAAAGATGAGGATGAGAAGTTATAGGGAGGTGATGAGTAACTATAGGTTAAGCGGTTACAGGCTGTCACGTCAAGGTCTAATCCATTAGTTGCCTCGTTATTCGTAAAAAATATAACCGTTAGTGCTAGGATACTAAACGGTAACATTTTTTGGGACAATTGTTATGGGTGAAATTCTGAGCCCATATCCTGGGGAATATCTTGAATTATATTTTAGTTTCATGATGTATGTTCCTACCCGGGATACTCATTCAGGATATAGGTAACATCCTGAATGATATCTTGAGGATCACTAACGGATTGTGTGTAGGAATATGAGTTTAAGCTTGCAACGTTAATGAGGACCTCTTCTCCTGAAGACTCGCTCTAAGTTGTTCAGAGAGGGACGTTGAACCCGCTTTACTTGGTCTTCAACGGCTACTAAAGAATATTCGAAGGTATCCCATATTTATAGGAGATTTTGTTTTCGTTTACTAGCTATAAATAGGTGGATAAATCAGATCGAATAGGACATCACAACTATACTCACTACTCTCTCACACTTATTCTCTCGCAACTTTCACTTTCACAAAAAGCATTGTAACACTTAGCGATCTGGTCAATATCCTGCACTGTATCCTGACGTTTAAAGCAATAAGAAGAACAAGGCAGCTGCGATTGTCAGCTCCCGAGGTTTTGTGCCGGCGATCTAGACTGATCAAGGGCTTTCCTCGTACATCTCGTGTCACCTCCTTTACTTTTTGCTCATAGTTTGATCGTAGATACAGCTCAATATCTTGAGCCGTATCATGAAAACTGTTTTTCCAAACAACTTAACCAGCATATTTTTAACACATTTTCTTAGCACACTACCTCACATAACTAATTTGATCACTTAATTTCTTCGGTAATTTTTGACCAAAACAGTATATAAGTAAAATTGTTTTTTTGTCTTTTTATATATATTTTTGTTAATTACTTTTTGACTTAATTATTTTTTATTTAGAAACAGAATTTTTTTGTTAAACAATTTTTTGAAATCAGATTTTATTATAATTTTTTTAAGATATGTTAAAAAAAAACGTTTTGAAGAGCCGTTTTTTTACGCCCGGCTTTTTCAGGCATCGTTTTTTTAACGCGCCGTCATTTACGTTAAAAACTTTACGTTTGGCGTTAAAAAATTTACGTTTTCCGTTAAAAAATTACGTTTTCCGTTTTTACGCCCGGCTTTTTCACGCATCGTTTGCACGCCGTTTTTTACGCTCGGCTTTTTCAAGCGTCTTTTTTTTTAATGCGGCGTTTTTTACGTCCCGTTTTTTTCGTGGGGTTTTTATGCCCGTATTCACGCCCCTTGTTTAGGCGGCGTTTTATCACACGGTTTTTTACGTTTTACAATTTACGTAGAAAAGTTTTACGTTTTACGTTAAATAGTTGTTACATAAAAGTTTATGTTTTACGTTAAAAAAGTTTACATTTTACGTTAAACTTTTTAAACTTTTTACATTTTATGTTAAACTTTTTACGTTTTCCGTTAAAAAAGTTTACGTTTTACGTTAAAAAGTTTACGTTTTACGTTAAAAAGTTTACGTTTTACGTTAAACAGTTTACGTTTTACGTTAAAAAGTTTACGTTTTACGTTTAAAAATTTACGTTTTACGTTAAAAAGTTTACGGTTTACGTTACAAAAAAAATGGGCAGAGTTTCCTCTGTTTTTGGACGCCCCGACAACACAAGTTGTCGTTATAATTTTCAAAATTCAATAATCAATCACAATATCAATTTTTTGCCAACTATATCAAAACGTAACTATACTTTGATCGAATCGGTTCGAGCTCGTTTTCACGAAAATAAATAGAACTATAAAAATAACGAAATAAATCGCGCCGTAAAATATTTACGAATCTTCGCGTCGAGACGTTGACAGAGTTGACGCGCCGTCGACTCGCTGAGTCGACCGAGCCCGAAATTGAAGCTAACCGAGTTCCAAAACTGACCCGAATCCCAAGACCTGAACCGAAGCCATTGACCACAGTTAACCGAGCCGCTGACCAAGGTTGACTTTGTTGACCTGAACCCATAACCAATCTAACCCGACTCGTTGAACCATAACCGAACCAAGCTTGACCCGAACAATCTCTGACCTGGTTTGATTGGACTTCACCCGAACCTGAACTTGACCCAAAAAAGCCCGAAGCTCCCAAAAATTACCCGAGCTGCAACAATTCTGTCGTGACCGATTGTCGACGGGCTTCGCTGCCACCACCTCCACTTCCGTCAACACCCCCGTACATCATCGACCACCACCAAGTTCCACCTGAAACCACCACCCACTGGCCGAAGCATCATCGGATCTTAAAAAAATCAAAAGAAAAGAAGAGTTATGAGGAGTTACCAGAAATAAAAGGAACGTTCGGAGGATTATCACCGCCGTCAGCAACATCATCATCATCATCATCATCATCAGACATACGAAGAAGGGGGTGTTCTCCAGAGAAACGAACGGCCGGTAAACGTGCCGTTGTTCTCCGTCGTCTCCCTCTCTCTCTTCGAACTACCTCTCTCTCTTCTTCTATGCTGTGTGCCGCCGTACGCCACCACCGGTTGGTGGTGGCCGGCCGTCTACTCGAAGAAAAACAGGGGCTGGGGTGTGTGCGTGAGAGTGATGAAAGGAGGGAGAGTTGAGTGAGCTTGTTGGAGAAGAAAGGGACGTCGGAATTACGGCCGGAACCGGCTGGGATCTCTCCAGTGACCGGAGTTTTATGAAGGAGATGAAGGGATCTCTCCCTTCATTTGGATGTAGAGAGATTGAAAAGGGAGTTTGGATTTTGAAATCTGGATTGCTTTTTATGGCAGACTAATGAATGAGAAGCATTAAATAGAGAGAGAGAGAGAGGATGAGGAGAGAGAGGCATTAAATGGAGAGAGAGTGGGGATTTGACATTTGAGGGAAAAGACCAAAATACCCTTTTAGTTGGCATAATCTGATTGGTTGAGAGTGGTTCTAGCGGTTCTTACAACTTGAGGTGGTTTTCATTTTTGTGACAACCCGCGCCAAACCAGGTATCCGTACGAATTAATTAATATTTAATTAATGCTTAATTACCGTGCTTGCTTACAACTGTGGTTAAACTGCTTCTTGATTTCTGATACATATATACTCATGCATCACATTTTATACTGTCACTCTATTATTTACACACAAACATCAGTGACAACCTTGATGCACAAAAGCACAGTGAGCACACTATACGGATAACCCAGTTAACATGCTGACATAGCCAGCATCAGACAGACACTGTCTCTGAGGCCAGTATGAGCCGGGAATAGATTACTACACCAGTAGGGAGTGTAAGGAGGTGAGGATTGTAAAACTGCGTCACTAGGTGATAGTTATAGTGACCGGATGTGCCTAAAACATGCTTTAACTACAAAATCCTGCACTTTAATACAAAATTCAGCATTTAAGCTAACTAGTAAAATGCAAAAACATGGGAAAATAATACTAGACACTTTCCAAAGTGTCGGGAATTCATTGTGTCACTAAAAATAATATTAACGACACTTTAAATGCTTATTTAGCATTTTAACGGACCAGTATCCAACCGAACAACCGGACTTTACCTGGAACATAAAATATTGACAATGACATTGTTTTTCACTTTTCTGAACTAGTTAGGGTCCCCGAACACCCTAACACACTATATATTAAATTATACACATAAACCACTAACTATAATATTTAATTCTAACTAACCACTAACTACCTAGTTGCAAACCAACTAAACAAAACCCCACCCCCAAACCGTTTATGAACAAGTGAGGACACCCCTTGATTTTTATCTAATTGTTTAATGGATTTGTGGTGTACTAAGGAGACATTGTGACTAATGGGTAACAAGATGTTGGGAAATCCCATTATAAATCCACTAGTTACTCATTCATTATCATCATTCACCAACTCAAGACTTTCACTCCTCTCCCTTCTCCACTACTTACGGCAGCCACCATCACACCACCATACCACCACATCAAGCCTTGTTCAAGCCATCCCTACATACACAAAGGTGCAAGAGGTCCGACAAGTAAACTTGGTGCACTCGGAAGCTCAAGGACCGCTCTAGTTTTCTTTTATCCACCACTTTTACGCTTTGAAACTCCCCTAGCCTTGTGCTAGTAGTAAGTTCCTTAGATCTTCATATTGTTCATATTTATGGTGGTTAATAGTGAAAAGAATGGTGAAATTACAAGAACCCTAAAGATCATAACTTAAAACATGAACATAAAAGCTTTACACAAAGGTTATGAGATGAAGGGTGATAATACATGGTAAATCTGAAATAAATGAACAAAAAACCTGCTCGAAAACTGCCCCGTTTTGTATATTAAAACTGAAACGATATAAGTAGAGTTTTGCATGTCTGAATGTCGGATTGGTTAATTGAGAACTGATTGAATGATTTTACAAAAGAAAATGATACGCTAGTAAGCGTGGACGCCTCCAGTTACAGAGGAAACTCTGGCGAAATTTTTCTAAAAATATAACACTTAGAAATATTTTTGGTGACAAGTGTTTATAAGTATATTTTCAACTTGTTTTCAAAATATAAATTTCGGCATGGTTTTTATTACAAAATAACCAAGTGTCGGAGGTGGATTTTTGTAAAGGAAACTTGTTAAATATATATGGAGAATATATATTTCTTAATAAAACGCTTGTGTGCTTACGTGATTATTTTGTGAACTAAAGATATATTATTTTTAGGGTAAAAATAATATTACTTGATATATCATGAAAATACGACTCCAAAATAATACCAACGCCCTCACAAATAAATATTTAAGTTACATCGGTATTGTTTTTACAACGCGAACTCAAAAATGTAACGCGCGTATTTTCGGAAATACTCTTAATGGTGTATTTTGACAAAGTGTTATTTTGGGAAATTGTATGAAGTAAAATATAATATTTTTGGGAAAAAAATATGTATATTTTGGAATCAGAACATTTTAGACAAGTGATTTAAAATATATTTTCAAGTGAGACTTAAAAATATATTTTTCGGAATTATAACGTATACGTATATTTTGGTAAAATATTATTTTGGAAACTGTAGAAACAGAAATATGTTATTTTTGGGAATATATTAACATATTTTTATTTGGAACAATAACATCGAAATACGACGCCATTACTTGGCAGGATATACAGGTACATATATTATTTTAAGAATACAAGTATAAATTACCCCCATCCTTGGGAAGGAAATGCGCATATACAATACTTGGGAAGTATAACTCTAAAATAGTTGAATAAACAATTATTCCAAAACTAAATACAATTATTATTACTTGGAATAATACCGGAATCGTAACTCAAAAACATTCATACTAAGAAAAGGCACTACCCGTTCGTCTAATAGATATTAGACCATTGTAGGTAATCGTGTTTACCGCGGAGATTGGGTTACGAATGCGAAGACGCAATACTGTGAGTTCATGTCCCCCCTTTTCTCTTAACTGTTTTCAGTTTTTATACTCCGGGGGTGAAATACATGTTACGATTATTACGAACTTTTACTTACACGGTATGGTTAGCTTAAGGAGGGTGAAGGGGTAAGGTCCCAAAAGCCTCATAATAAGTACTTGGGACCATACCACAACCTTGCTTTTTAACCTTTTTAACCTTGCGCGGCCGCGCACTGGTCTTGCAAAAGGAAGAAACAGTCAGCAGTCTATAGTCGCGCGCCCAAAGGAAATCATAAATCCTCACGCCTTCTCTCATTAGCAAAGGATGAAAATCCTAAAATAAACACTTCCGCTTAAATATCCAGACTTGGATATTATTTACCCAGACTTGGGATTTATTCTTTCAGCTGTTTCCACACAATAAAAGTGCCACACCAGATTACCGCAGTAATCTTCTAGAAGAAATACAATCATGCACCACCAAGACGGTTATAACCGTCTGGACACGTGTCACCATCTCAGGCATCCCTGAAATCACAACGAAAGCATGCAATTGGAGAGTAATCTCCACTTGATCACTTTACACGTGGCAAATCCCCAGCCTTCGATCTAAACCACGATCCGTGTGCTCTCACATCGGATCAAGGAGCTTGACGGAAGGAAATGTATCCGCTTACGGGGTTAGCATCTTCCGTCAACTTTTCACTAACGGGTTTTCCCGCCTAAACGACTCCCGGCTCTAAATATGAGAAAAAACCCAGGTATGAATTCAAGTTACACCCACTTCTCAAATACTTCTTCTTCTTCATTACCCCAACTTATTCTCACACCGGAGTCGGGTCAAGGAGAGAACCCTCTTCTCCCCTTGGCGAGGCTAACGGTGCTTCTTTTTTGCAGAATTACCGGAGAAGAAGATCTGTTGCACCTGAATCAATCGAGAGGAAACTAACCTTTTTATGCGGATTCAAACCCCCTAGATATCTCGGTTCCGACCATTTATCTAGTGTTTCTTCATTGGGTTACTACTTAGATCATGTGAGTGGGTAGGCGAGAACTGGAGGCCATTAATCCTCATTGTAGGACCGAGGGTCATTAGCGGTAGATCTATCTGGGTGTAGCGAGCCCAACCCCTGAGCCCGCTTAGTGGACCAGGTGGTAACTTTGAGCCCGGCGCATAAATCTGCTAGGTTTGAGTCTTCCTACAGCACTTCACACATATCATTGGCTTTGCAACCCAATGGTGATCTCTTTTTCCTTAATTGCTACATACCAGGGACTTTTATACATACTTACAACATTTTCAAATGTTTGTACAAACTCACTTACGCATGAACTCGCTCAACTTTATGTTGACTTTTCAAACTACATGTATTTCAGGAAACTAATGGATCTGACACGGTATGCACGTATTTTCAAGCTGCGTTTGAATAAAGAAGTCATCCAGGGTTAAGAAGGTATAACCTCTTCCTGGACGTGTTACATATCTCTAAACCTAGTATTGTTTAAAGTCTTTTGCTAAGTCTTTATAAACTCAATTAAATTAAGTTAAGGTTTGTAACTTATTTTGTGATTATTGAAAATGGGATTTTTCTAACTTTATTAATGGATGAATATTTCATGTTTTTATCATATAGTATGGTTATGATTGTTGCTATGGTATTAAGAAGTCACACCAAATGAACCCACGCTTCCGCAAAGCCAGGGTGTGACAGCTTGGTATCAGAGCCTCGATCATAGCGAACTAGGATTCTTTCTCGAGTCTAGACTACGATCAACAGGGCTCTCACGAAAACGTTTTCAAACACTTTTACATTGCATACACTATACGTCCAGATCCAGGGAAACAGACCTTTTTACAAACAAAAAGGCATAAATACACATTCCCAAATTTAAATTTATAGTTCAGTCGGGGAGACTGTGGGAGTCCAGTCGGGGAGACTGGGGAGAAATTAGGTCGGGAGACCAGGAGAAATTAGGTCGGGAGACCAGCAGAAATTAGGTCGGGAGACCAGGAGAAATTAGGTCGGGAGACCAGGAAAAATTAGATCGGGGAGACCAGGAAAAATTAAGTCGGGGAGACCAGGAAAAATTAGGTCGGGGAGACCAGGAAAAATTAGGTCAGGGAGACCAGGAATTAGGTCGGGGAGACCAGGAGATTAGTGTGAGAGACTGGGAGATTTTAGTCTGAGAGACTGAGAATTCAATCTGAGAGATTGGGAGATTTTAGTCGGAGAGACTACGAAGTTCAGTCTGAGAGGCTGAGAGGATAGTCTGGGGAAGACTAGGATGATTACATGCATACATTGTTACTGCTTAATTGATGATTATTGATATACGTGCACGCGTGGTGAATATTTGCATACACTAATTGTTAATAACTACTATGGGTATACGTACTATGACTATTATGAACCAGCAGACACGTCGCACTAATTAGAAAGCGAGTTATCAGACATTGATAACCCCACGGCCACCGCCATGGATAAGGAGACTGCATCTGCGCCAGAGATATTTACGGCAGACACTGAGAGTGATCCTGATATGCCGACCAAGGACGAGGACGACTTCCAGCAGTCCGCGCTACCAGATTCTGGTAATACTTTACCCTTGCTGATGGATTCTCTGACAAGAATCCTTCTGTCACTCTTGTTTCGGTCCATGACCACTTCATCACTGGTCATCCCGATGGTGAGCACACTATGGATCCGATCTTAGACAATGCGCCTCTTGTGGACATCCCTTCCGAAGGATGGTTACTCGACAAACAATATAGGACTACGTTGACATGCTTATTGATGGTCCTCCTGCCGACGCCCATGACGATAGAAAATTAGACGAGGACACTGTTACTAACTTCACTTCTTAAGACCCCTGTTAACAAGCCATCCTCTGATTCTAGCATGCATTCAGACTCCTTTGAGTCTGTGATACCTGCAACCTTACAAACAGCTGGATTACAACATTCTACTACCGACCCAAGACGACGATGACATGGCTGCTACTCTATCACCTGCTCGAGACACCACACCGTTACACGACCCAGAGCCTGCTCTTGAGCTAGCTTCTACACCTTTTGGGTCAGCTTGATGTTGCGCCTGCTGAACCTACACCTTTACGTGATCACAATCTTATTTCTTTTTGGTCTGCCGAACATTGCACCCCTTATATCTACCTGCATCGGGCAACCTCCTCATTTGTTGAGATGTTCGTTTTTACACCCGCAACCGCTGACATTGCTCCTTTTCCCTATGAAGACCGACTTCCATTTGCGCCAAGGTGCTTATAGCTTTCTTTCAGAATATAACCGCGCCCGGGAAAGGTGCTCCAGGTCAGTACCCTCGTAACGATCCTTTTGCTACAGCAGCACTTTCTACGGCCTTACAGGCCTCACCGTCTACACCTTCCGCCTCTACATCGCTGTACGAGCCGATTGGATGGATCCTATAATACACTATGCAGATTTTAGACCCTTACCATTCCTCACGTTATGGAGGCCACATACGAGATGAGTTGCTCCTATGACACCAACTACAGTTTGAGGATATGAGTCGCAGAACGTTGGAGCTTGAGCTGACACCACAATTGGCAAGTTCAAATGCAAAACATTACATAACCGAAAACATGATTTAAGTGACTACATCACAAGACAGCATATTGCCTGAAAAGTTTATGTAAGACACCCCGTCCTCCACCCTGTCTATTGCCAGCATACTTTGATTCCCACATACATCAAGGTTCCTTTTGCGCTCTCGACCGTTGCTATTACACCCTTCCCAGGATTCTGATACTTATTTCTTTACTATCAGGCGGCAGATTAGTTAACTACTTCGATATATATATATATATATATATATATATACAAGCTCGAGGAGGAGTTTACGCATGCTAGCGGTCACTTTTCTTTCCTCCTCCACCTCAGTCACCAATATAGTTGGTTTCTGGATTATGCGGATTGCATTACACTTGGGTAAAGACACTAATGATAAGCCGGGATTGCGGAGACTTTTGAGGACCACTTCTGTTTACAAAATTTTGATGACTAATATACTTATTGGACAAGGGTAGGGTGACCCTGTGTCCCTTTCGATGTGATACATTTTGTTAGACACAGTGATTGTGGCCAAAGGGTAATGAAAGCCCAATCATCTTTAAACATGCGACAACACTTGGTGGCCAATAACCAATGAAAGATCAGTCGCTAGGTCCTCGCTAAGCACGTCATTGATCTATGTGTGTGTGCTATAATTATAATACTACGTGCTTACTTGCTATGCTCTCATTAAACATAATTACCGAATTACTTGGTCATACTATGATTATACTAGTATTTGATTGGTTGGTATGGTAACCTGTTATGTGTATGTACTTATGACCACTAAACAACCAAATGCACGCACGAAGCAAATTAGACCTGACCTAATCGACCTTCTTCTAGGAAGATGTCAACTCAAGGGAACACCGGTATCAATAACCCTCTACCGACAACAGAGGCAGAAATGCAAGAGCGCCTCTTACTGGCCATCGCACGGTACGAGGCCCGTCGCTCCGATTGCAGCGGAGGTACCTCAGGAAATAACCTCCCCAACGGTAATGTTTAGTCCTTTAAGACACATTACAAAACGTTTGGACATTTCCATGAGTGCCTTGCTAAGGCCTTACGCGAATAATATTGCTTACCTCGCAGGCTGCACCTACAAGCAGTTCTTGGACCACAAACCTCGAGAGTTCGACGGCACTCGGGGTGCCTTAGCCTTCGTGCGCTGGGTTGAAAAGACGAATTTTGTTTTACGATTGAGCAAATGTGACCCCGAACATCAAGTCAAGTATATAACTGGACTATTGGTGGATGAGGCGCTGTCATGGTGGAACCATCAAGTTCGGACAATGGGCGAGACCGCTGCGTATGCTATGACGTGGGACGAACTGAAATATCTTATGCGTAAGAGATATTGCTCGAGGGCAGAAGTCCAGAAGTTGGAAACAGAACTGTGGAACTTGAAAATGGATGGACCAAAGATAGCGGAGTATGTGCAGAGATTTAACGAATTATCACAAGTTGCCTTACTCCTGGGGGCACCAGAGTTTAAGAGAATTGAATAGTTCATAAGGGGATTGGCACCTTAGATTCTAAGCCTGGTAACAACATCAAAACCTTCAACGATCACCGAGGCTATCAACATAAGCATAGCACTCACGGAAGAAGCATTTAGACGAGGAGAATTTTCCACTGCGGAGGAGAAAAAGGAGACTGCTATAGAGGCATCTGGGGATAACAAGAGAAAGCTCGCAAATTTCAAGATGGTTACTCGGGTAAGTAACAAGAAGAAGGCCAAGAAGGGAAAAGATTACAAGGGTATCCTACCTAAGTGCGACAATTGTTTACGTTATCATGTCGGGCGATGCAAATATGGAAATTGTGGTAACTGTGGCAAGGTGGGACATGTCAAGGAAACTTGTTGGCAAAATACTGAACATAGTAATGGAGGCCAAGATGGTAGTGGGAATCATGAAGGGAACAACGACAATTACCAAGGCAGAATGAGCGATAAACAGAAACGTGCTCGAGGTTGTTTAAACTGTGGAAGCAAAAAGCATTTCAGAAGATATTGCTCTAAAAACAATCAGGCGCAAGGATGAAAGCTCCCCACCGGAGCTAGGGAGACACGCCAGGGATCCAAGCATGGATATCGGTACGTCCCATATTACACAATATTATGCATCTGTATTGCCAAATTCTGTTGCAAATTATACGATTCGCACTTCTAGATTTCGAGAGCATAATTGGTGTAAGTAGCGGGTAAGTAGATATTCCAGTACCCGTTAGAACTAGCTTAGGGGAAGCTAGTGGAAGCCAACGCAGTAACTGGAATCGGCACGATAGAACCCGGAGAGCGTAAGTTTACGCTAGATCTATTGCCAGTTGAGTTGGGAAGCTTCAACGTGGTAAGTGGATGTATTAGTTGGCAAGCGATCGAGCGGAGGTTGATATCCGCACCTTGATGACGAATGAAGGAACGACTATGACTCACGAAGCAGGATACGCCACCACCGATCACGAATTACTTAAGGCATGAAAGTTGTTGTGGGAAGGATGTGTTGTTTCCTGGCTCACTTCGGGGACAAGGGAGCCGAAGAACTAAAACTTAACGATACCCCCGTGATCGGAGAATACCCTGAAGTCTTCCTCGAAGACTAGCCAGAATTATCTCTTCAACGACAAGTCGAATTTTTGCATCTATTTGATTCCAGGCGTCGCGCTTGTAGCCAATGCACCCTGAGCGACTTACACCTTCGGAAATGTAAGTATTGACAGTGCAACCTCGGTGGTTGATAGAGAAGGAAGATAACAGACCAAAACTTTTGTTTTGGATAACCTCAGTTCTGCTCGCCAAAAGAAAGGACGAATGACTTTCAAATGACCGGGAGTCGGACGAGCTAGCCAACCAGAGTCGGTGGCTCTTGCTGAGGACTAACGAACTCCTTACATAACTGACTGTGAGGACCTAACTACTATTACACGACTGGTAGACAATCGAGCGTCGTTAGCAGTGAATTCAAGAAGAAAGTTTACCGATGAAAATTGTGGGACAATGACTAGTTCTTAGACGTACACAAAAACGGTGCTTCCTACACAATGTACAAACCGGATCCACACGGGACACGAAATCTGGAGGATTTAGAAAACATATATTTAGGACCTCTGGGAACCCAGGTCCAAACTCGTAAGGGTTTTTATTTAGGAACCACATCTGTCAACTCAATCAACCATCATTAACCTGGCGCATATGCCAGTTTCGTTGACCAAACAGAGAGTACTTGGGTTTCTTTTACTGCTGGCGAGTAAATGTTTACATCTCTACTCCCCTTAATGGTAGTTACATCACAATAATTTTCTCGCAGAGAGCGAACACACATTTGCTTCAATAGCTGGTCATTTCTTCACTTTAGCAGATACTCGTTGTTCCTTTTCTTGGAAACTTACCTGACATACATGCATCATTTGCTACACATGTGATTTCGTTTTGAACAAACACTTCATTGGAATTTATATATTATTTTGCTAAACCTAATTACTGATTCCTGATTCGAGTAACCTACATTATTGTTATTGTTGGCTCTTTTGTTACCAAGCCAACACACTTTCTTGAAACCGCATTCTTTCAAGTTACATTCATGGTTTATTTTGCTACCATGCCGAGAATTCCTTGTTGATACATACATTGCCGAGAATTCTTTCAAGTTACATTCATGGTTACGTTGAAACCAAGTTCAATTGCTTGAACTTATCCAGTTCACAGGTTTAACTTGAAACGCTATATGATGTATTGGGAGCATCATATTCAACTATTTTTGCAGAGATTCTTTCATTTCGAGTCGTAGTAGATTTGGTTGGTCTACGACTCCACTAAAACGTTTGATTTGTTTCGATACCTTGCGGTGATATTTTCACAAAATTGAAGCTTGCGCTAATTTGGTTACTCACTTCGTACACGGATTGAATTCCCTATTTAGTTGTTAACAATCCATTTTGGATCTTCACGATCAAAGCGGTCTCAACACAATTGTGTGTTAAGGCAATGGTACATATATTCATTTCATAAGCACAATGTACCTCCTAACGATTCTTTCGTTGTCAATCAAATGCCTTGCGATACTTATTACTTTTCATCTTCGATTGGAAACAGTGGTCCTTTGATACACCAGATTCGCTTGTAATCCATTCGGTGTATCTTCACCATTCAAAAATGTCAACACACTAAACCTTACCAGACATTTATTCAGGAGTTGACAGATCATTTTACTATTACGTGGAGTTGTTGCTTTTGAGTTCATATAGCGGGTGCTATGGTTTGTGAAAACTCGTTTGCATATTGCAACCGATCGATTAAAAATCTTATTAGTCAAAACTCCACTTTTGTGGAACCCCTGCTAGCTGGATTACACAAGACTATACGTCAAATGCGTCTTGTACCTTTGACATCCAATGCTAGAAGCACACACCTTTCAACCCTAGGATTCGGGTTGTTATATATTCTTGGACTCACTTAATGTGAGTAATGTTTGTTTCGATTTGATGATTATCTACTTCGATATTATTCATATACATACGTGTGTGACTTATCCATAAGGAGTTAAGGTAGTACAAATTTCGAGGACGAAATTTCTTTAACGGGGGGAGAATGTGACAACCCGCGCCAAACCAGGTATCCGTACGAATTAATTAATATTTAATTAATGCTTAATTACTGTGCTTGCTTACAACTGTGGTTAAACTGCTTCTTGATTTCTGATACATATATACTCATGCATCACATTTTATACTGACACTCTATTATTTACACACAAACATTAGTGACAACCTTGATGCACAAAAGCACAGTGAGCACACTATACGGATAACCCAGTTAACATGCTGACATAGCCAGCATCAGACAGACACTGTCTCTGAGGCCAGTATGAGCCGGGAATAGATTACTACACCATTAGGGAGTGTAGGGAGGTGAGGATTGTAAAACTGTGTCACTAGGTGATAGTTATAGTGACCGGATGTGCCTAAAACATGCTTTAACTACAAAATCCTGCACTTTAATACAAAATTCAGCATTTAAGCTAACTAGTAAAGTGCAAAAACACAGGAAAATAATACTAGACACTTTTCAAAGTGTCGGGAATTCATTGTGTCACTAAAAATAATATTAACGACACTTTAAATGCTTATTTAGCACTTTAACGGACCAGTATCCAACCGAACAACCGGACTTTACCCGGAACATAAAATATTGACAATGACATTGTTTTTCACTTTTCTGAACTAGTTAGGGTCCCCGAATACCCTAACACACTATATATTAAATTATACACATAAACCACTAACTATAATATTTAATTCTAACTAACCACTAACTACCTAGTTGCAAACCAACTAAACAAAACCCCACCCCCAAACCGTTTATGAACAAGTGAGGACACCCCTTGATTTTTATCTAATTGTTTAATGGATTTGTGGTGTACTAAGGAGACATTGTGACTAATGGGTAACAAGATGTTGGGAAATCCCATTATAAATCCACTAGTTACTCATTCATTATCATCATTCACCAACTCAAGACTTTCACTCCTCTCCCTTCTCCACTACTTACGGCAGCCACCATCACACCACCATACCACCACATCAAGCCTTGTTCAAGCCATCCCTACATACACAAAGGTGCAAGAGGTCCGACAAGTAAACTTGGTGCACTCGGAAGCTCAAGGACCGCTCTAGTTTTCTTTTATCCACCACTTTTACGCTTTGAAACTTCCCTAGCCTTGTGCTAGTAGTAAGTTCCTTAGATCTTCATATTGTTCATATTTATGGTGGTTAATAGTGAAAAGAATGGTGAAATTACAAGAACCCTAAAGATCATAACTTAAAACATGAACATAAAAGCTTTACACAAAGGTTATGAGATGAAGGGTGATAATACATGGTAAATCTGAAATAAATGAACAAAAAACCTGCTGTAAACAACTTATGGTCTGATGTTAAGCGTATTAGAAAGTATGGCGATCGTATGTGTGCGTTCTAGTAACAATTAACCTGCAAACAGCTTGCTGATTTGCATTTTCAGCCGACTTTAAGTGGCTGTAAACAGGTCATAACTTAACAAAAAAACTGATTTTCTTGAGTCTACAACGTGTCATTATGAAATACGGTTCTAATGGCACCGGAATCATAATTTTTGGACTTCATTTACTATTTTTAAAGTGCCATTATGTAACAGCAGCTAAGGCTGCATTTTTACAGCAGTAAATGAGAGTCATATTTTTAGTTATAACTTGATTTCTGTGTAGAGTCAGATCATAAAATTTATACTGTAGATGAACACCGATGTATTTGTAACTCTCTCACTGTAATTTCGTAAATCGGACTCTCGATGAATTTTAAATAAATTATTCCGCGGACTGAGGTCAGAAAAAGATAAATCTGATTTCGGTCCGGAAAATGATTTTCTATAAAATATTGGTGATGATTTGGACCCCGATATTTTTACACAATGATTTTTGGTTCGTATAAGACATTTTATAAAAATGTAGGAATTTTTGGAATAAGATAACTATTTTATTAAAATACTCGAAAACGGCCCAGTTTTGTATATTAAAACTGAAACGATATAAGTAGAGTTTTGCATGTCTGAATGTCGGATTGGTTAATTGAGAACTGATTAAATGAATTTACAAAAGAAAATGATACGCTAGTAAGCGTGGACGCCTCCAGTTACAGAGGAAACTCTGGCGAAATTTTTCTAAAAATATAACACTTAGAAATATTTTTGGTGACAAGTGTTTATAAGTATATTTTCAACTTGTTTTCAAAATATAAATTTCGCCATGGTTTTTATTACAAAATAACCAAGTGTCGGAGGTGGATTTTTGTAAAGGAAACTTGTTAAATATATATGGAGAATATATATTTCTTAATAAAACGCTTGTGTGCTTACGTGATTATTTTGTGAACTAAAGATATATTATTTTTAGGGTAAAAATAATATTACTTGATATATCATGAAAATACGACTCCAAAATAATACCAACGCCCTCACAAATAAATATTTAAGTTACATCGGTATTGTTTTAACAACGCGAACTCTAAAATGTAACGCGCGTATTTTCGGAAAATACTCTTAATGGTGTATTTTGACAAAGTGTTATTTTGGGAAATTGTATGAAGTAAAATATAATATTTTTGGGAAAAAAATATATATAATATTTTTGGGAAAAAAATATGTATATTTTGGAATCAGAACATTTTAGACAAGTGATTTAAAATATATTTTCAAGTGAGACTTAAAAATATATTTTTCGGAATTATAACGTATACGTATATTTTGGTAAAATATTATTTTGGAAACTGTAGAAACAGAAATATGTTATTTTTGGGAATATATTAACATATTTTTATTTGGAACAATAACATCGAAATACGACGCCATTACTTGGCAGGATATTCAGGTACATATATTATTTTAAGAATACAAGTATACAAGTATAAATTACCCCCATCCTTGGGAAGGAAATGCGCATATACAATACTTGAGAAGTATAACTCTAAAATAATTGAATAAACAGTTATTCCAAAACTAAATACAATTATTATTACTTGGAATAATACCGGAATCGTAACTCAAAAACATTCATACTAAGAAAAGGCACTACCCGTTCGTCTAATAGATATTAGACCATTGTAGGTAATCGTGTTTACCGCGGAGATTGGGTTACGAATACGAAGACGCAATACTGTGAGTTCATGTCCCCCCTTTTCTCTTAACTGTTTTCAGTTTTTATACTCCGGGGGTGAAATACATGTTACGATTATTACGAAATTTTACTTACACGGTATGGTTAGCTTAAGGAGGGTTACTACTTAGATCATGTGAGTGGGTAGGCGAGAACTGGAGGCCATTAATCCTCATTGTAGGACCGAGGGTCATTAGCGGTAGATCTATCTGGGTGTAGCGAGCCCAACCCCTGAGCCCGCTTAGTGGACCATGTGGTAACTTTGAGCCCGACGCATAAATCTGCTAGGTTTGAGTCTTCCTACAGCACTTCACACATATCATTAGCTTTGCAACCCAATGGTGATCTCTTTTTCCTTAATTGCTACATACCAGGGACTTTTATACATACTTACAACATTTTCAAATGTTTGTACAAACTCACTTACGCATGAACTCGCTCAACTTTATGTTGACTTTTCAAACTACATGTATTTCAGGAAACTAACGGATCTGGCACGGTATGCACGTATTTTCAAGCTGCGTTTGAATAAAGAAGTCATCTAGGGTTTAGAAGGTGTAACCTCTTCCTGGACGGGTTACATATCTCTAAACCTAGTATTGTTTAAAGTCTTTTGCTAAGTCTTTATAAACTCAATTAAATCAAGTTAAGGTTTGTAACTTATTTTGTGATTATTGAAAATGGGATTTTTCTAACTTTATTAATGGATGAATATCTCATGTTTTTATCATATAGTATGGTTATGATTGTTGCTATGGTATTAAGAAGTCACACCAAATGAACCCACGCTTCCGCAAAGCCAGGGTGTGACAGCTTGGTATCAGAGCCTCGATCATAGCGAACTAGGATTCTTTCTCGAGTCTAGACTATGATCAACAGGGCTCTCACGAAAACGTTTTCAAACACTTTTACATTGCATACACTATACGTCCAGATCCAGGGAAACAGACCTTTTTACAAACAAAAAGGCACAAATACACATTCCCAAATTTAAATTTATAGCTCAATCGGGGAGACTGAGGGAGTCCAGTCGGGGATACTGGGGAGAAATTAGGTCGGGAGACCAGGAGAAATTAGGTTGGGAGACCAGGAGAAATTAGGTCGGGAGACCAGGAAAAATTAGGTCGGGGAGACCAGGAAAAATTAGGTCGGGGAGACCAGGAAAAATTAGGTCGGGGAGACCAGGAATTAGGTCGGGGAGACCAGGAGATTAGTCTGAGAGACTGGGAGATTTTAGTCTGAGAGACTGAGAATTCAATCTGAGAGATTGGGAGATTTTAGTCGGAGAGACTAGGAAGTTCAGTCTGAGAGGCTGAGAGGATAGTCTGGGGAAGACTAGGATGATTACATGCTTACATTGTTACTGCTTAATTGATGATTATTGATATACGTGCACGCGTGGTGAATATTTGCATACACTAATTGTTAATAACTACTATGGGTATACGTACTATGACTATTATGAACCAGCACACACGTCGCACTAATTAGAAAGCGAGTTATCAGACATTGATAACCCTACGGCCACCGCCACGGATAAGGAGGCTGCATCTGCGCCAGAGATATTTACGGCAGACACTGAGAGTGATCCTGATATGCCGACCAAGGACGAGGACGACTTCCAGCAGTCCGCGCTACTAGATTCTGGTAATACTTTACCCTTCCTGATGGCTTCTCTGACAAGAATCCTTCTGTCACTCTTGTTTCGGTCCATGACCACTTCATCACTGGTCATCCCGATGGTGAGCACACTATGGATCCGATCTTAGACAATGCGCCTCTTGTGGACATCCCTTCCGAAGGATGGTTACTCGACAAACAATATAGGACTACGTTGACATGCTTATTGATGGTCCTCCTGCCGACGCCCATGACGATAGAAAATTAGACGAGGACACTGTTACTAACTTCACTTCTTAAGACCCCTGTTAACAAGCCATCCTCTGATTCTAGCATGCATTCAGACTCCTTTGAGTCTGTGATACCTGCAACCTTACAAACAGCTGGATTACAACATTCTACTACTGACCCAAGACGACGATGACATGGCTGCTACTCTATCACCTGCTCGAGACACCACACCGTTACACGACCCAGAGCCTGCTCTTGAGCTAGCTTCTACACCTTTTGGGTCAGCTTGATGTTGCGCCTGCTGAACCTACACCTTTACGTGATCACAATCCTGTTTCTTTTTGGTCTGCCGAACATTGCACCCCTTATATCTACCTGCATCGGGCAACCTCCTCATTTGTTGAGATGTTCGTTTTTACACCCGCAACCGCTGACATTGCTCCTTTTCCCTATGAAGACCGACTTCCATTTGCGCCAAGGTGCCTATAGCTTTCTTTCAGAATATAACCGCGCCCGGGAAAGGTGCTCCAGGTCAGTACCCTCGTAACGATCCTTTTGCTACAGCAGCACTTTCTACGGCCTTACAGGACGCACCGTCTACACCTTCCGCCTCTACATCGTTGTACGAGCCGATTGGATGGATCCTATAATACACTATGCAGATTTTAGACCCTTACCATTCCTCACGTTATGGAGGCCACATACGAGATGAGTTGCTCCTGTGACACCAACTACAGTTTGAGGATATGAGTCGCAGAACGTTGGAGCTTGAGCTGACACCACAATTGGCAAGTTCAAATGCAAAACATTACATAACCGAAAACATGATTTAAGTGACTACATCACAAGACAGCATATTGCCTGAAAAGTTTATTTAAGACACCCCGTCCTCCACCCTGTCAATTGCCAGCATACTTTGATTCCCACATACATCAAGGTTCCTTTTGCGCTCTCGACCGTTGCTATTACACCCTTCCCAGGATTCTGATACTTATTTATTTACTATCAGGCGGCAGATTAGTTAACTACTTCGATATATATATATATATATATATATATATATATATATATATATATATATATATATATATATATACAAGCTCGAGGAGGAGTTTACGCATGCTAGCGGTCACTTTTCTTTCCTACTCCACCTCAGTCACCAGTATAGTTGGTTTCTGGATTATGTGGATTGCATTACACTTGGGTAAAGACACTAATGATAAGCCGGGATTGCGGAGAATTTTGAGGACCACTTCTGTTTACAAAATTTTGATGCACTAATATACTTATTGGACAAGGGTAGGGTGACCCTGTGTCCCTTTCGATGTGATACATTTTGTTAGACACAGTGATTGTGGCCAAAGGGTAATGAAAGCCCAATCATCTTTAAACATGCGACAACACTTGGTGGCCAATAACCAATGAAAGCTCAGTCGCTAGGTCCTCGCTAAGCACATCATTGATCTATGTGTGTGTGCTATAATTATAATACTACGTGCTTACTTGCTATGCTCTCATTAAACATAATTACCGAATTACTTGGTCATACTATGATTATACTAGTATTTGATTGGTTGGTATGGTAACCTGTTATGTGTATGTACTTATGACCACTAAACAACCAAATGCACGCACGAAGCAAATTAGACCTGACCTAATCGACCTTCTTCTAGGAAGATGTCGACTCAAGGGAACACCGGTATCAACAACCCTCTACCGACAACAGAGGCAGAAATGCAAGAGCGCCTCTTACAGGCCATCGCACGGTACGAGGCCCGTCGCTCCGATTGCAGCGGAGGTACCTCAGGAAATAACCTCCCCAACGGTAATGTTTAGTCCTTTAAGACACATTACAAAATGTTTGGACATTTCCACGAGTGCCTTGCTAAGGCCTTACGCGAATAATATTGCTTACCTCGCAGGCTGCACCTACAAGCAGTTCTTGGACCACAAACCTCGAGAGTTCGACGGCACTGGGGGTGCCTTAGCCTTCGTGCGCTGGGTTGAAAAGACGGATTTTGTTTTACGATTGAGCAAATGTGACCCCGAACATTAAGTCAAGTATATAACTGGACTATTGGTGGATGAGGCTCTGTCATGGTGGAACCATCAAGTTCGGACAATGGGCGAGACCGCTGCGTATGCTATGACGTGGGACGAACTGAAATATCTTATGCGTAAGAGATATTGCTCGAGGGCAGAAGTCCAGAAGTTGGAAACAGAACTGTGGAACTTGAAAATGGAAGGACCAAAGATAGCGGAGTATGTGCAGAGATTTAACGAATTATCACAAGTTGCCTTACTCCTGAGGGCACCAGAGTTTAAGAGAATTGAACAGTTCATAAGGGGATTGGCACCTCAGATTCTAAGCCTGGTAACAACATCAAAACCTTGAACGATCACCGAGGCTATCAACATAAGCATAGCACTCACGGAAGAAGCAGTTAGACGAGGAGAATTTTCCACTGCGGAGGAGAAAAAGGAGACTGCTATAGAGGCATCTGGGGATAACAAGAGAAAGCTCGCAAATTTCAAGATGGTTACTCGGGTAAGTAACAAGAAGAAGGCCAAGAAGGGAAAAGATTACAAGGGTATCCTACCTAAGTGCGACAATTGTTTACGTTATCATGTCGGGCGATGCAAATATGGAAATTGTGGTAACTGTGGCAAGGTGGGACATGTCAAGGAAACTTGTTGGCAAAATACTGAACATAGTAATGGAGGCCAAGATGGTATTGGGAATCACGAAGGGAACAACGACAATTACCAAGGCAGAATGAGCGATAAACAGAAACGTGCTCGAGGTTGTTTAAACTGTGGAAGCAAAAAGCATTTCAGAAGATATTGCCCTAAAAACAATCAGGCGCAAGGATGAAAGCTCCCCACCGTTCCTAGGGAGACACGCCAGGGATCCAAGCATGGATATCGGTACGTCCCATATTACGCAATATTATGCATCTGTATTGCCAAATACTGTTGCAAATTATACGATTCGCATTTCTAGAGTTCGAGAGCATAATTGGTGTAAGTAGCGGGTAAGTAGATATTCCAGTACCCGTTAGAACTAGCTTAGGGGAAGCTAGTGGAAGCCAACGCAGTAACTGGAATCGGCACGATAGAACCCGGAGAGCGTAAGTTTACGCTAGATCTATTGCCAGTTGAGTTGGGAAGCTTCAACGTGGTAATTGGATGTATTAGTTGGCTACGCGACCAAATACATAATGTCTGTGATTATTTTTTTTACCATCATAACGTGCGTGATTAACATACCCATGCGTGATTATCACCTCCCATGCGTGATTATCACCAAATAACTGCTCCTATACGTGATTAACTAATCCATGCGTGATTATGGCCCTGATCTGATGGTTACGCTTGTCGCGTACGTGAAGTATGATAAGGCTTTTTTGTATGTTAACCTTTCTCTCTCTCTATATATATATGTTGGGTAACTCTTAATCTAGATGAGCACAAATCGGGTTTTGGGCCCAAACTTGTCCGGGTCAAGTGAAAGATGCTCACAACCAGCCTCCCCACTTCAAAAAAAAAAAGTATGGTTTAAGCCGACTTATGATGGAGAAAGGCTTTCTTTGCATTGGGTTTGAAACCCATTCTAGCTTGTTCGATTCATGTATGACCGTCTCAAAGTATAAATTTAGAAATCGATTACAACCCATCGATTGGGAATTGGTTCCAAATTGGTTTTAAAATTGATTTCGTTTCGTATTATAAACCGCAATGGTTCCCAAATCGTTTTTTTTTCACTCATACCATAATCTAGAGGTGTAAAAAAAACCATTTTCGGCTCGGTGATTCGGAAACCGACTCTGTAGAAAAACTGGTCTGGCCCAAACCGGTTTGTGTCCAACCCGACCTAGTGGTTTGGTACAGGTTTGAGATTTTTTTGTGTTCAGAATCAGTTCCAACCCGAATCGGTTTTAAAAACCGGTATAAACGCTAAAACCGGTTTTAAACCTGATGCAAATAGGTTTGGATGGGTTAGGGTTTTCAACCCTAAAACCTGTTCTTATCCAGAATCAGCTTAGGCCAAATCGGTATGAGACCAAACTAACAAAAACCAGCTCGATTTATAAACCAAAATGGTTTGGGCCCAAAAGGTGTTTTGTAAAATATATTAAAATCCAATAAAAAGCTCAAATATGGACTCATAGACATTAAAAAAAACCCTTTGCATTAAATTCTAACATCATATTTCCTATGCAGCCATTAAAAAATCCCTTTGCAGCCCAAACTAGGGTCTTCTTTCTTTACAAAACACATTGGGCTTTAACCCAGCCCACCACATCCTAAACCCTTAAACTCACAAACAAGTCTATAAAACCCTAAAACACAACCCCTCATTCCGCACTTCGTCTTTTTCCCCTTTTCATCTCAAAATTAGGGTTAACGTCCACCCGAATCCACAGATTCCACTTCTATGGTGTTCTAAATTTCAACCTGTTCAACCAATTGTAGGGTTTCAAACCACCAAAATCCATCAATTTCATCTAAATTCCGTTTCAATTTTGTTGTTCTTTTAATCTCTTAACGCGCAGCCCTTAAGATCGCCTTCCAATTGTTGAAATGGAAGCGTTTTGAGTCATAGCCGCGCTATATTAAACAATTTTTGGGGTTTCTCGTTAGGGTTATCCTTTTGAGAAGCTTCCTTCTACTGTAAGAATTATATTATCGAGGTGACTTCACTGCTTTATGGATCTGTAACTTTTGTAATGATGTGTTGCACTTGTTTTTTGTGTAGCAGATTGTTTTAAGGGTTAGGGGTTTTAGGTGATTTTGTATGCCTCGGTTGTTCTTGCGGTAAACATTTTATTTATTGGTATTTGGTTTTAATTGTTTTTACATTTTTTTTGGAATATGAATTTATTTGAAGGATTGGCAAGAATGATGTGAAGTTTTAATATGGGAATGGAGATAGCTCCTTGATGAATTTTACCATAAACGCTTATTGATATACTGACTTGCTGATTATTTTTCATTCGATAATTTTTTTAAACCGATTTTTTATGTCTGTCTAACCAAGTTATTAGTGTTTACCTATTAGTGTTTACCTAACTAGGGGAGGTTTATTGAGGAACACTAAAAAAGTGGGGAACAGCGGGGAACCGGCTCAAACGAACTCCGATTTGACTCATTTCAGCGGCGTTGGAACCGGCTCGTCGAACCCTAACTAAGATCTCTTAACCCTAAATCCTAACTCCTAAACTCTAAACCCTAAAGCTAAAAAATAAGCTAAACCCTAAACCCTAAAGCTAAACTCTAAACCCTAAAGCTAAACCCTAAAACTAAATCCTAAAACTAAACCCTAAAAGCCAAACCCTAATATATTTAGGGTTTAGTGATTATGATTTAGGGTTTAGGGTTAAGAGATCCTAGTTAGAGTTCGATGAGACGGTTCCAACGTCGCTGGAATGAGTTCAATCGGAGTTCGTTTGAGTCGGTTCCCTATTGTTCCTCACTTTTTTAGTGTTCCCCAATGAATCTTACACTACCTAACTAAAAAAGTACTTATATGGACACTTGTAGTATCCATTTTCTAATAAGAATGGTAATTTTATATGTTTATGGTTAGTATGTTAAATCTTGAATTAAGAATGATGAGAAACTATGATTATGGGAAAAGAATTGCTCTTTTATGAGTTCTACCATTAACGCTTATTGATATACTGACTTGCTGATTATCTGACAAACTATATAGTTTTTATTTGATCACTTATATATATGGTTACTTGAAATTTTTACAGTTGCTTGTAATGATTTTGTAGATTTAATATGAATATCTTAGAAAGTTTGTAAACAAAAGGATTTCTTTTTAGAACTGTTGTGGGGTTTTCGTTCTTAAGACGGTGCTGTTAAACACATGAAACATGAATAAAGAAGGGTCCTAATAATCTCACAACTTAAAATCTTAATTTCACATTTTGTATATTGGTTGTATAATGTTATATGGCTCTAATAGAATTATTTAACATAACAAGTATTTGGTCGTATAATGTTATATGTTTTGTATATTGTTATACGGTTCGTATACATAGAGAAACAATTTAGGCCGTATAACATTCTATATGGGTTGTATAACATTATACGGGTTGTATAACATTATATGGGTCGTGTGACATTCTATACAAGTTGTGTAATGTAACATGGCCTGTATGCGTGGACAAAAAACATTCTGTGACATCTTTTTTTCTCTATACGGGACATGTATGGTTGTGAAAATAAGATTTTAAAGGTGTGAAAATAATGAGACCTATAAAAATTGGGTAAATTTGTAATTTTGTTTATATAAAAATATTAAAAATACTTTATTGCTAATCCATTTTGGAAATGGGTATTTGACATGTTTGGTTTTTAAGGGGGAATGCGTATTATAAATTTTGGTTTGGATAAATATATATTTAATTTATGAAGTTTTTATATAAAAACTATAACCTTTTTTTAGTTAAGTTATGATTTAAAGGAAAATGTTGCTTTTGTTGTTTTAACTATAAATAACTTTTGGTTGTAATGGCTGATTACTTGCTTAAAAAAACTTGAAACGAACCTAAAAATCTGCAAAAATAAACATCTTATGAAATGTCTCAATGTTAGAGTGACGATGATGGGTACGCGTTGGGTATAGCTTTGGTACACATAGAACCGAAGACTTAAACAGGGAGGGGTGAAGTAATAATGTGTGAGGGTTTTTGACCTTGAGTTAAGGAGTGGTTTGACAAGAGTTGGATAAACCAATTGATGAGGAAGTTAAACAATACCACTCGGTATTGTTTTACATAAGACGGATTGAAGTTCTTCCAAACCTTTCTTGGTTTTAAGTACTAAAACTACATTTTAATTGGTTGCCATCATTGAACTCTTGGAGATATAAAAATACTTGTGTAAGAGTTAGATAAGTGGTGTGGTTAAAACTAAACAATCTAGGCCTATTTATATACTAAGTTAGAAGATTAAAATAAGTGGTTATATTAACGTTAGAAACCAATTTCCAATAGTAACATTTAAAAAAACTGGTATACCGGATTTGTGCCCGGTTTCGGGTAACCCGGACCCGGTAGTACTTGAATCGGTTCCAGTGGGTTTAATTATGTTGACCCATACCTGGTTTGTGCAAAAACCCGGGCTCAAAAAACCTCGATTAGGCCCTACCCGGTTTCGGGTTGGGTCCAAAGTTGTGCACCTCTACTTTGTGTCACTTGAAGAATAGATGAAGATAAACTTTTGATACATTAGACAAAAAGACCACAGCTAAATGTTAAACCCATGAAGCCCAGACATGAGGTAAACATTGTTTGAGGAACTTGGTAATACATGGGGGTTTATCAAGGAAAGCCCACACATAAAGAATTGTAACAAAGGCTATAAACAACGAATTTTGTTGCTATAAGGATTAAAGGGTAGGTAATAAAGTGTGTATTATTGATATAATGAAGCACTTAACTTTGGAAGAGCTAAGGCCAAGTGGTATGAGTACAAAGGACGAGTACAGGTTAGGTTACAAGTGGAAAGGAAATATAGGTTTACAAAGGAAGAGTAAACTGAAATACAAAGGTGAAAAGTAACAAATGGCTTGCAAGTCTAGAGTTCAAGTTTTGCATCTGATGTATGTTTTAATCTCTCCATGGTTGGCATTTATATGCGAGCAAAAGCCTTCCTTTGTTCTTAAGTGAACATGTCACACTTCTAGGAAAATAAGTGGAGTAGGGTCCTTTCCTTTGTTCGAGACCTCTGTTCTTCACTTCCATACCATATCGGGTAATCCTGCTAATATCGACTGATCTGGAATTGTATTCTTGTATCTTATTAATTGATCTTGTCTTTAACCTTCTGTCTTTAACTTATTAGATTTCTGAATCGCATTGATCTTCGCACCTTACAACTATTATCTTGCTTACGAGGAGAGGAATCCTCCTTGTTCATTTCTAGAGACACTGCTTTTCTAGCTTTGTGCTTCTTTACCTGGTGACAAATGGATGCCTCCTCCTTGTCTGATGTTGTATAGTTTAGTTATTTATCTCCTTTTATTATTACGGGAGGGGAAGTGAGTTTTGACCCACCCTCATCATTAGTTCGCCAGTGCGGGCCTCTCATGGAGTTGAAGCTTTTCATAAGTGGGTCGGACTACTCCTGATCTAGAAGATTCCCTGAAGAAAAAGACAAACAGAAGCCGACCAGGGACACGGGCCATGGTCAACTCTCAGATTCGCAAATCTGGGTTCGTACAACAAGTACAAGGGCCACGAGGCCGTGCCGTTGACACATGGGGCCGTGTGAGCAGAAGGACTGACAATTGCATTAAATGAAGACAGAGAAGGAGAATGACACAGGGTCGTGCCTACCAGGCACTAGGCCATGTAAGCATATTTTTTTCAGCTATAAATAGAGGTGCTTGGCTCATTTGCAACTCATCCCTTGGCAAACCATTTCTCTCACTTCCACCACAACACCATTATCTTCCACCACAATTGTTAGAGTTAGAGTTGTCACACCCCAACCGATGACGGAAACATCGGGGCATGGCACTGAGCGAAACAGATTGTCCAGGAGAATCCATAACAACTATTTGTTATAATATATTAAAGGTTCATGTCCCATACCACAAACATATAAAATAAAAACAATTATTACAGACATTGTTCTCAAAGACAAATATCCATTCCGACATCTCAGATTTTATTTAGTTTGTTACTAGACTCCATCCTAGCTTGATTTCATCGAAATCGTTTACGCGTAACCAGCATGTAACATGTATAATGCGAAGCTAGTAGGTTATCGACAATGAAATATGCACAGACTAGCCTGCGAGTTGTAGAATGCGCAACACATATCACCACTGTGACACGTGAAGAGGTAACCTTAACAACCCCTGTCCACGACAGGTGCTGAGTCCAAACAAATAGTACTATCGTTGCTAAGGCGTCAGGCAACAATCATTGTGTTAACATAACATACAAGCATTCATCGAGTAACAAGTAACATGCAATAACGGTCAGCGTATAAATAGTGTTTGCGTTGTGTGTTCGATTGTGATTTAGAATATGTAACGTATGTAACACCCAAAAGTGCATAAAGCAAAAAGGGATCGAGTACACTCACAGCGATGGAAATGGATTGAAGGGAACGCTATAGTGATTAGCCTGAACAGTTAACGATAGCATAAACGAAGAGCGGTGCGTAAAACGGTGAAAAGTGACCAAGTGTCGAACGGTAATCCGGTCGGATGGTCATTCGATCGGATGTCAATCCGTTCGGATGGTCATCCGATCGGATGGCCATTCGGCCGGATTGACATTCGTTTGGCAAGGATGTGTTTGTGTGTGATAGCTTTGAAGTTTTCGTTGTAGCATTTTGAAATCAGAGAAGTATCTCTACCTTTCAGGTCGATCGATCGAACGGTCGTTCGATCGGATGGTGATCCGACTGGCGAGGCTTCTTAGTTGAGAACAAGTTCACAGCAGGACGGTCACTCGATCGGATGGTAATCCGACCGGTTGGCAATCCGTTAGAAACTGATGTTCTTTGAAAATTAAGAAAAAGGT
Organism: Helianthus tuberosus; assembly: GCA_030545235.1. Taxonomy (NCBI): domain Eukaryota; kingdom Viridiplantae; phylum Streptophyta; class Magnoliopsida; order Asterales; family Asteraceae; genus Helianthus; species Helianthus tuberosus. The sequence goes on from CM060387.1 coordinate 123,910,951, forward strand.
TTAAGTGTGGAGCCAGGTGTAATCCGATCGGATTGCGGTTCGATCGGATGGCAATCTGATCGGACGGCAATCCGATCGGACGGCAATCCGTCCCACAATCTGATCGTCTTGAATCTTGACAAATTTGTTAAGTTTGGAGAAGTTTAGCAGTTTGCTCGAGACGGTATGACGACGTATCAAAAAACAGAAACTCCATCCGACCCAGGCTACCCGATCGAACGGGAATCACCCCAATCCAATCAGTTAACGGTTCGTGACGGGCGGTCTCATGTTCAACCAGAAATCAGTTGTCTCGTTGATAGGATTCAGATCTCAAACCGGCACATCACTAGAAAAGAGTAGAAGGCATGAATGAGCTCCGATTCTATCGGTTTTGAGTGGATTGAGTGTAAAAGAGTTGAAAGAAAGTTAGATAAACATCTTTCAATCCTTTTTAACTTGGAAATGTTAAGATCTATGCGAAATCGTTGTTTATTCATGTGGAAATCTTTCAGATCTAAGTTGTTCTTGGTGACATGAAGCCAAATCCTGAAGTTCATAAGAACCCCATGATGACAGCACCCTAGAACACCTCAAATCCATTGATTTCTCGGTTAAAAGTTAAGATCCAAAGGTGAAAATGATGAAGTAGTGCGTGTAGATCATGGAAGTACAAGATTTGAGTTGAAAACTTACAAGAATCGCAAGAAATCGAGAGAAAAGAGGGCTTGAGGGCTGCTGGTCGAATGGGTTAGCTGTCACATCACAAGTGATGTGACAGGAGGGTATTTATAGGGTTTCCAAAAGAGGAAGGTGCACGAGGGTCGGATTGGCCACCGATCGGATGGCGCTTTGATCGGATGGCCACTCGATCGGTTGGCCATTCGATCCAGGTGTCCGGCGTGTTGAGTTTTGTCGTTTCGATTCGCGTGTGGATCGTTGCGACGTGTTTCGAGCGAGCGATGCGATAGTATTACCCAATGGTTACACAAATAACTTAACTACTATATCTAACATACAATCACTATAAATAACTTGCGTTCAGCGTTTGCTATTAGATTGCGATGCGATAGAATTGCGATTGCGTTTGCGATTAAAAACCTCATCATAAACATAACATGCACAAGTAACACATATTAGCACACACACGTAAAACAAGATCTAGAACACATAATTCGGGTTGCGAGATGCGATAGCGGTGCAATAGCGATAATTCGATTAACGATTAAACATGCGATTAAACCTCGATTATCAATAGATACTCCACATAATACAACTAAAGTGATTAAATAAATAGGATTCGATTACAAGTCATTAACGTACAATCAATAGTTAAGCAAGGAGTGACAGATCGCAATTAGCAATCTGTTCTTCCTTTGACTTTGACTTTGATTTGTACTTTGACTTTCCAAAAAGCGGGTTATTACAGCTTCCCCTACTTTAGGAAATTTCGTCCCGAAATTTAAGAAGTAGGCGTAACAAACAGTTGTGGGTACTTCGCCTTCATGTCACTTTCGAGTTCCCAGGTGAACTCGGCGCCTCGTTTGCCTTCCCAGCGAACCTTCACAATGGGAATGCGTGAGCGTCTGAGCACCTTAGTTTCTCATCCCATGATCTCGACAGGCTTTTCCACGAAGTGTAATGTTTCGTCCACTTGTAAATCCTCAAAAGGGACATGTAGTTCCTGGTCGGCCAAGCACTTTCTGAGGTTCGAAACATGGAAAGTCGGGTGGACATTACTAAGTTCCTCCGGTAGTTCGAGTCTGTAGGCCACTTTTCCAATCCTTTCCAGAATTTTAAAGGGTCCAACATATCGAGGCGCGAGCTTTCCTTTCTTGCTGAATCTGATCACCCCCTTCCAAGGTGCAACCTTTAGGAGTACGTGATCACCAACGTCAAATTCAAGGGGCTTGCGGCGTTTATCGTCGTAACTTTTCTGACGACTCCGAGCTTTCAGCAGATTGTCTCGAATTTGGAGAATTTTGTCTGTCGTTTCTTGTAACAGCTCAGGACAAGTAATTTGCGCGTCTCCGATCTCGTGCCATACAATAGGCGATTGACATTTCCTTCCGTATAATGCCTCAAATGGTGCCATTTGGATGCTAGAATGATAACTGTTATTGTACGAGTATTTGACTAAAGGTAAGTGCGCGTCCCAATTACCACCGAAATCTATGACACACGAGCGAAGCATGTCTTCAAGGGTGCGAATCGTTCTTTCAGTCTGATCGTCGGTTTGGGGAGGGAAAGCGGTACTTAGATTAAGAGTAGTACCGAGAGTAGATTGAAACGTTTCCCAAAGACGCGAGGTAAACCGACCATCGCGGTCAGAGATGATGTCACGAGGTGTCCCGTGTCGACAAATGGTCTCATCGGTGTAGATTCGGGCTAATTTTTCTACCTTAAAGTCTTCTCGTATCGGCATGAAATGAGTTGATTTAGTCAGGCGGTCAACGACAACCCAAATGCTATCATGACCTGATTGAGTACGCGGGATTTTCGTTATGTAGTCCATAGCTATACTCTCCTATTTCCACATCAGGATCTCAGGTTGAACGAGTAAGCCAGAGGGTCTTTGATCTCAGCCTTGACTTTGGAGCAAGTCAGGCACTTAGAAACATAGAGGGCGATATCCTTCTTCATGCCTGGCCACCAGTACTTGTAGCGCGTGTCCTGGTACATCTTGTCAGCACCGGGATGAATAGAATATCGAGATTTGTGGGCTTCGTCCATCAGGAGTTGTCGCAGATTCGTACGCTTGGGAATCCAAATTCGGTCCAAGTAATGAAAGATACCATTCAATTTATTCTCGAGTTGGGCACCATCGTTTAGAATCCTTTCCTTCTTCAAAGTTCGTTTGGTAAAGCAAGCATGATGCGCATCACGGATGAGAGCTTCGAGATTAAACTGGGCTTGAGAATTACGAACGCTATGCAAATAGCTTCGTCGACTGAGAGCATCGGCGACGACGTTTTCTTTGCCTGGATGGTAATGGATCTCACAGTCGTAGTCGTTGAGGAGTTCTACCCACCGGCGTTGACGCATATTCAGTTCCTTTTGGTCAAAGATGTGTTGTAGGCTCCTATGATCGGTGAAGATCGTACACTTGGTACCGTAAAGGTAGTGTCGCCAAATCTTTAACACAAAAACAATTGCGCCAAGCTTGAGGTCGTGTGTGGTATAGTTCTTCTCGTGGATCTTAAGCTGTCGAGAAGCGTACGCGATAACCTTGTCTCGTTGCATGAGAACACAACCAAGACCAAGGTTTGAGGCATCGCAGTAAACTACAAAATTGTCGTTTCCGTCGGGCAGTGAGAGCATGGGAGTATTGCAAAGCATAGCTTTGAGAGTTTGAAAGGCCTCCTCTTGTTTAGTTCCCCAAACAAAAGGTTTGTCCTTATGCGTAAGTGAGGTAAGCGGCACAGCGATCTTAGAGAAACCTTCGATAAATCAGCGATAATAGCCTGCCAGTCCGAGAAAAGAACGGACTTCAGACGGGTTCTTGGGTGTAACCCAACTCTTAACAGCCTCGATCTTCGCGGGATCGACATGAATTCCTTGACTATTGACAATGTGACCCAAGAATTAGACCTCCTCCAGCCAGAATTCGCACTTGGAGAATTTGGCATAGAGACGGTTTCCCTGGAGTAACTCAAGAACGAAACGTAGATGCTACGAGTGTTCGGATTTTGACTTGGAATAGATCAGGATATCATCGATGAACACGATGACGAAGCGGTCAAGGAAGGGTTTGCACACTCGACTCATTAGGTCCATAAAGACTGCGAGAGCGTTGGTCAAACCAAACGACATAACAACAAACTCATAGTGACCGTATCGGGTTTGAAATGCGGTTTTGGGAATATCATCCTCTTGAATGTGTAATTGGTGATAGCCTGAGCATAGATCGATCTTGGAGAAAAACATAACACCTTGTAACTGATCAAACAAATCATCGATTCGAGGCAAGGGGTAGCGATTCTTGATTGTCAGCTTATTCAACTCCCTATAGTCGATGCACATCCAGAATGATCCATCCTTCTTTTTGATGAAAAGGACAGGCGCGCCCCAAGGAGAGGTGCTAGGGCGAATGAATCCTTTATCAAGTAGTTCCTGGAGCTTACTCGAGAGTTCGTGCATTTCAGAAGGAGCGAGACGATAAGGTGCTTTAGCAACAGGGTTTGCTTCGGGAATGAGGTTGATTCGGAAATCGATATCACGAGTGGGAGGTAGACCAGGTAATCCATTAGGAAAAACGTTGGGGAATTCACAAACAACGGGAACGTCTTTCACTTCTGGGTTTCCTTTCTTTTCCTTCTCCGCTACTACAATGTTAGCCAAGAAAGCTCTGTATTCTTTGCGGAGATACTTGCTAGCTTGGACACATAACATGAGTTTAAGACCTTTCGAAGGAGTTTTTCCATACACACAAAGTAGATCACCATTAGCGAGCGAGAAACGAATCATCTTATTGAAGCAAACAACTTCAGCATGATTTTCGCGAAGAAAATCCATTCCTACTATGATGTCAAAACTACCGAGCTGCATCGGAATAAGATCGATAGGAAAGACGTGACTGTTGAGTTCAAGCGTACAATCACGTAGCACAAAATTGATAGCGACGGTTCTTCCAGTGGCAACTTCAACATCGAACATCGAGGGGAGATGAGTGCGCATACGATTAAGGAGCTTCTCGAATTCAAACGATAAAAAACAGTTATCTGCTCTAGTATCAAACAAACACGAAGCATATATACCATTCACAAGGAACGTACCATTAACCACATTGTTGTCTGCTTGAGCCTGACGGGCGTTGATGTTAAATGCACGTTCGCGGGCTGCTGGTTGTTGCTGCTGTTGCTGAGGCTGCTGCTGTAGTGGCTCTTGCTTCACCACTCGATTAGGGCAGATGTTTGCGAAGTGGTTGGGATCACCACACGCAAAGCAAGCTCTAGCATTGATCGCGGGTGCAGGAGCCGCTTGTTGGCCTTGAGGAGTAGGAAGTAGAGCTTGCTGAGCAAGAGCTTGACCTTGAGCTGGAGCTTGAAGTGGACCTGTACGGCAGTTTGGGGTGAAGTGGCCGTACATATTGCAATGAACACAGAACCGACATGCGAGACCCACCGGGTGATGATAAGTACAAGTAGGGCAAAACGGGTGTGGCCAAGTATATGCACGCTTGGCGGGCGGTGCATTGACCACAGGTGCCGCTACTTGGCGGTGTTGAGGTTGCGGTTGCGGTTGGGCAGGCATTGTTTGGAGCGGGGCAGCAGTAGCTGCACAGTTCTTGTTGCTGGAACTGCTGTTGTTCTTCCTTTTGCGACATGAGAGCTTCGAAGATTGCGGTGCGGTGGTGGTTTCAGCGGTTGAAGCAGCGGTGACTTGATGCAGATTCTTAGCAGCTTTGTCAAAATAACCCGCCCTGACTCGCTTATCGTTTATCTCTGCGGCGAGTAGGTAGGTTTCCTCGATTGTTGTCGTCTTTGCAGCCTGAACAAAATCTGCGACGCAATCCAGAAGAGCACGGATATACTTCTTGATTGTGATATCTGGGGTAGTAACCTGACCAGGGCAGATAATACTCAACTACTTGAAGCGAGCAGTTAAACCAGCGTTATCTTCGCCATCCTGCTTTATGTGCCAGAATTCATCCTCGAGCTTTTGGAGTTCATGGGGAGGACATAACTCTTGCATCATTATGTTCTTCAACTCGTCCCAAGACAATCCGAAAGCTGCGTCGTTTCCTCGTTTGTTCCTCTCGGCCGGTAGCATTGACGGTGCGTAGGTTTTCTGGACAGCCACTCTAGCGCAGGGTAACTTCGATGGAATCAAACCCTTGAAACATGGCCGTAGGACCATCTTCGCCGGTGAATTCCTTTGGTCCGCAGGCTTTGAACTGCTTAAAGCTAAAAGCTGCCTTAGGTGTATCGGCCCTGGACTCTTCCGAGGACTTGCTTTCATTCTCATTCAGCTCACTAACGATTTATGGGATGATTTTCGCCATATTCTTAGAGACGAGAGCGGCGATGCGTTTGTCATCATGGTTTCGGCGAGCATCGCGGGAGTTGGATGATCCAAACGATGACATTGTCTGCAACAGACATTGCCATAGGACTCAAACACAATTTCGATTAATCCTAGTATAGACTAGCGATGCACCATAAAGCTCAGGAACACGTAGTCACATAAACATAGAATCACATAAGCGCATACACACATAAGCACATAAGCACATCAACTAATCCTAAGCACATATGTTGCACGTATTCACTTATCCTTCACAGCACGTATAACGATTAAGTATAGCGATTGCGAATAATGAGCAGCGATTGCGAGCATATACCAGCGATTTGTTTACGTTTTGAGGTAAGCGGGCAGTGCGAGTCATGCGTGTTGATCAACTCGAACAGCGAAAAGCGAGGAAATCACCAAAATTGAAACACAAACACATAAAATCACGTAAATCCACATAAAATCGATAAATCACAGAGTTAGTGACGGTAAATCCAGAATCGTACCACATAAAATCGAGGATAGGTTGTCTCGGGTGTGTGTAGATATCGACTACCCAAAGTGATTCGACTATTCACAAGAATCTTAGGTGTACACTTTGGCCTTCTAAACTGTGCTCTCGCTTCATTTTGAGCGATCGGCACGTATCCTTCCAGTCACAGTGTGACCTCAAGTCGTTGGAGTCCGTCGAGACTTTGGTGAGAGCTTTGCAAAACCATGATAAAGGGCGGAATAAATCATCAAGATTCGGGTTTCAACACTAACTCAACGACTATGTTTCCCATGTTGATGAAGTAGAGGGGAAAATTTGCGTCGAAGTATGGATTTAACTCCTGATTCAACGCAAATTCTCGTGTTTATAGTGAAAATAGCGAGTCGAACGAGTGGCCCGGTCGAGAGTTTGCGGTTTTCACACCTAATCTTAACCAGATCACCCGTTTGTGTGTGTATTCAGCCTTAGGAAAGACTGATCTTGTGCGGAACTGTAGTATGCGATGTTCGCGCAAGAGTGTAGTGTTCAGCGAGTTCGAGCGAGAAATAGCGAGTAAGCTCATACAAAACCCATACCAGGCATGCACAAGTCGGTCTGTTGGTACTTAGACTATAGACTAGGTCGTTTCTAAGACATCGACCCGGACTAGGTCGTGTCTCGCTTAATTTGTCACACCCCAATCGATGGCGGAAACATCGGGGCGCGACACTGAGCGAAACAGATTGTCCATGAGTATCCATAACAACTATTAATTACCAGATATTTAAAGCATCATGTCCCATACCACAACATATCTAAATAAAACAGTTATTACAAATAATTGTCTCATAAACAAATACTGATCCGACAACTCAGATTTAAATAAGATAGTTTGTTTGTTTGTTTCTAGACTCTCCTAGCCTCGATTTCATCACACAGCAAACAAGGCATCCTAGCATCTTAAGCACCTGCCACATACATTAAAGTAAAAGTCAATACACATAGTGTAAAGGTGAGCATACAAGTTTGATAATAGCATAATAGAGTTCGAAATCGTTTACGCATAACCAGCACGTACATCGTGTGATGTGAAGCACGTAAGTTATCGACATGATCCTATCAATACCAATGACTGCGGGTTGACTGCCCAAGGCAGTTCGTAGCACATATTCACCACTACGAATCATGTGATTAATAGTCCTTAACAACCCCTGAGTGAACAGGTGCTGAGTCCAAACTATAGTACTATCGTTGCTAAGGCAGGTAGACAACAATCTATGTGTAAACATAACAAACAAGCATTCATCGAGTCACGTATAACATGCGGTAGCGGTTAGCGTTAAAGTATTGCGTAGTGTGTTTGATGTGGTTTAGAATAAGTAACGTATGTAACACCCAAAAGTGCGTAAAGCAAAAAGGGGTCGAGTATACTCACAGCGATAGAGTTAATGGATTGAAGGGAGCGCTAGAGCGGAATTAGCCTGAACAGTTAACGATAGCATAAGCGAAAGCCGGGGCGTAAAATGGTGTAGGTGTACCAAGGATCGGATGGCAATCCGATCGGATGGCCAGTCGATCGGGTGGCAATCCGTTCGGATGGTAATCCGATCGGATGGCCATTCGATTGGATTGTCACCTCATTTGGTGAGGATGTGTTTGTGTATGATGGTTTGTACTTTTGAAGTTTTCGTTGTAGCATTTTAAAAATAGAGAAGTATCCCTACCTTTCAGGTCGGTCGATTGAACGATCGTTCGATCGGACAGCAATCCGATTGGCGAGGCTTCTCATTTTGAGAACAAGTTCATAGCAGGACGGTCACTCGATCGGATGGCTATCCGATCGGGTGGAAAATCGTACGTATTGAACATGCTGAAAATTGTTTAAGTACCAAAGTCCCAAACGTCACACGATCGGACGGTCACTCGATCAGATGGCAATCCGATCGGGTGGTAGTCTGTTCAACGTTCAGATACTTGGATAGTTTGAGATAAAAGTTTAAGTATGGAACCAAGTGCAACCCGATCGGATGGCCGGTCGTTCGGATGGCAATCCGATCGGACGGCAATCCGTCCCAACGGTCAGATCGTCTTGTCACTTGATTTTGTTTGAAGCTCTGTGATTTTGAACGAGACATTTTGATATCTTGCTTGGACAACAGAACCCTTATTTCGGCCCAAGTGACCCAACCGAACAGGAATCACCCTAGTCCGACCGGTTCACGGTTCGAGTTGGTAGTTCATGTCCAAACCCAAAATTAATATCTCTTGGATAGAATTCAGATCTAGAACTAATACCTCACTAAGAATGAGTAGAAGATCAGAACAAGCTCCGATTCTATCGGTTTTGAGTGCATTGAGTGTAAAAGAGTTGAAAGAAAGTTGGAAAACCATCTTTCAATCCTTTTCACCATGAATATGTTCAGATCTATGAAAGATCTTTGTTCATTCATGTGGAAATCATCTAGATCCAAGTTGTTCTTGGTGGATTGATGCCAAAACATGAAGTTCATAAGAACACCATGATGACATCATCCTAGAACACCTCAAATCCGATGATTTCATGGTTAAAAGTTGAGATTTGAAAGATAGAATGATGAAGAAGTGTGTGTAGATCATAAAAGTACAAGATTTAGGTTGGAAACTTACAAGAATTGAGAGAAACCGAGAGAAATAGAGCTTGAGTGCGGCTGAGTCGAGTAGAGAGCTGTCACATCAAGTGATGTGACATGTGGGGGTATTTATAGGGTTTCCTAAAAAGGAAAGTGAGGAAAAGGCTGGTCGATCGGGTGGCAGTCCGATCGGGTGGCAGCTCGATCGGATGGTAACCCGATCGGATGGCCACTTGATCGGTTGGCCACCCGATCCACTTGTCCGGTGTGATGAGTTTTGTCGTTTCGATTCGAGCGTTGAGCGTTGCGATGCGATTCGAGAGAGCGATGCAATAACATAACTACTATAGCTAACATACAATCACTATAAATAACTTGCGTTTAGCGTTTTTGATTCGATTGCGATGCGATAGATTGCAATTTCTATTAGCACCTCAACATAAACATAACATGCACAAATAACACATAAATATCACACACACGTAAAACAATATCCAGAACACACAATTCGAGTTGCGATTGCGATAGCGATAAGCGATAAATCGATTAAACATGCGATTAATATGCGATTAAACCTTGATTATTAATAGATACTCCATATAATACAACTAAAGCGATAACATAAATAGATCAAATATAAGTCAAAGAAGTCAAAACAGGAGTTGAGCAAGGAGTGGCAGATTGCAATTAGCAATCTTTTCTTCCTTTGACTTCAATCTTGACTTTGACTTTCGAAACACGGGGTGTTACAGCCTCCCCCTCTTAAGGGAATTTCGTCCCGAAATTAGGCTGAAGCCGTATCAAATAACTGCGGGTACTTCGCCTTCATGTCGCTTTCGAGTTCCCAAGTGAACTCTGAGCCTCGTTTTCCTTCCCAGCGAACTTTCACAATGGGAATGCGCGAGCGCCTGAGCTGCTTGGTTTTTCGGTCCATGATTTCGACAGGCTTTTCCACGAAGTGTAATGTTTCGTTTACTTGAAGATCCTCGAGTGGTACATGTAAATCATGCTCAGCCAGACACTTTCTGAGGTTCGAAACGTGGAAAGTCGGGTGGATGTTGTTAAGTTCCTCCGGTAGTTCGAGTCTGTAAGCCACTTGTCTGATCCTTTCCAGAATCTTAAAGGGTCCCACATATCGAAGCGCGAGCTTCCTTCTTTTGTCGAATCTGACCACACCCTTCCAAGGTGACACCTTTTGGAGTACATGGTCGCCAACGTCAAATTCGAGGGGCTTGCGTCGTCTATCGGCGTAAATTTTCTGACGACTCCGAGCTTTCAATAGATTGTCTCGAATTTGGAGGATTTTGTCAGTCGTTTCTTGCAATAGCTCAGGACCGGTTAATTGCGAGTGTCCGATCTCGTGCCATACAATAGGCGATCAACATCTTCTCCCATACAATGCCTCAAATGGTGCCATTTGAATGCTGGAATGATAACTGTTATTGTATGAGAATTCAACTAAAGGTAAGTACGCGTCCCAATTACCACAAAAATCTATGACACACGAACAGAGCATGTCTTCAAGGGTATGAATCGTTCTTTCAGTCTGACCATTGGTTTGAGGATGGAAAGCGGTACTTAGATTGAGCACAGTACCGAGAGCAGATTGAAATATTTCCCAACAACGCGAGGTAAACCGAGCATCGCGGTCAGAAATGATGTCGCGAGGCGTCCCATGTCGACAAATGATCTCGTTGGTGTAGATTCGGGCTAATTTTTCTACCTTGTAGTCTTCCCGTATTGGCAAAAAGTGAGCAGATTTAGTCAAACGGTCAACGACAACCTAGATGCTGTCGTGACCTGAGGGCGTGCGCGAAAGTTTCGTCACGAAGTCCATAGCTATACTCTCCCACTTCCACACAGGGATCTCGGGTTGAACGAGTAAGCCAGAGGGTCTTTGGTGCTCAACCTTGACTTTCGAGCAAGTCAGCCACTTCAAAACATAGAGGGCGATATCCCTCTTCATGCCCGGCCACCAGTACTTGTAGCGCAGGTCCTGGTACATCTTGTCGGCACAAAGATGAATAGAATATTGGGATTTGTGGGCTTCGTCCATCAAAATCTGTCGTAAATTGGTCCGTTTAGGGATCCAGATTCGGTCCAGATAATGGAATATCCCATTCGACTTATTCACTAGCTGGGCTCCATCGTTGAGAATCCTTTCCTTCTTCAAAGTGCGTTCATTAAAGCAGGCATGTTGGGCTTCGCGGATGAGGGTTTCGAAATCATATTGGGCTTGAATATTACGGGTGCTGTGCAAATAAATTCGTATGCTGAGAGCGTCGGTAACGACATTGGCTTTGCCAGGATGATAATGAATCTCATAGTCATAATCGTTGAGAAGTTCCACCCACCGGCGTTGACGGATATTTAATTCTTTCTGGTCAAAGATATGTTGTAGGCTCCTATGATCGGTGAAGATCGTACACTTGGTACCATAAAGGTAGTGTCGCCAGATCTTTAACGCAAAAACAACTGCGCCTAGCGCGAGGTCGTGGGTTGTATAGTTCTTCTCGTGGATCTTGAGCTGACGAGATGCGTAAGCAATAACCTTGTCTCGTTGCATGAGAACACAACCAAGGCCAAGGTTCGAGGCATCACAATAGACAATAAAGTCATCATTCCCGTCGGGTAAAGTGAGAACAGGAGCATTGCAAAGCATGTACTTGAGGGTTTGAAAGGCAGTCTCTTGTCCAGTTCCCTAAACAAAAGGCTTGTCTTTTTGCGTGAGAGAGGTGAGCGGCACAATGATTTTAGAGAATCCTTCGATAAATCGGCGATAATAGCCCGCTAGTCCGAGAAAAGAACGGACTTCAGACGGGTTCTTGGGTGTGACCCAACTCTTGACAGCTTCGATCTTCGCGGGGTCGACGTGAATACCTTAACTATTGACAATGTGACCTAGGAATTGGACCACCTCCATCCAGAATTCACACTTGGAGAACTTGGCATAGAGTCGATTCCCCCGTAGTAGCTCGAGAACCAAACGTAGATGTTGCGCGTGTTCGGCTTTCGACTTGGAATAGATCAGGATATCATCGATGAACACGATGACTAAGCGGTCGAGAAAAGGTTTACACACGCGATTCATCAGATCCATAAAAACCGCGGGTGCGTTGGTTAGACCAAAAGGCATAACAACGAACTCGTAGTGGCCGTATCGAGTGCGAAAAGTGGTTTTGGGAATATCCTCCTCTTGTATGCGTAACTGGTGGTAGCCTGAGCGTAGATCGATCTTGGAGAAACACGTAGCACCTTGTAACTGGTCAAACAAATCATCGATGCGAGGCAGAGGGTAACGATTCTTGATCGTCAGCTTATTCAATTCCTGATAGTCAATGCACATCCGGAACGACCCATCCTATTTTTTGACAAAAAGGTCTGGTGCGCCCCAAGGAGAGGTGCTAGGGCGAATGAAGCCTTTGTCAAGAAATTCCTGGAGCTGACTCGAGAGTTCGCGCATTTCGGACGGAGCGAGTCGATAAGGAGCTCTGGCAACAGGATTTGCTCCAGGAATGAGGTCGATGTGAAAGTCGATATCACGACTCGGAGGTAAACCTGGAAGATCTTCAGGAAAAACGTTAGGGAATTCACAAACAACAGGAACGTCTTTCACTTCAGTCTTTCTTTTCTTTTCCTTCTCCGCTACTACAATGTTAGCCAAGAAAGCTCTGTATTCCTTGCGGAGATACTTTCTAGCTTGAACACATGACATGAGCTTGAGGTCTTTCAAGAGAGTTTCACCGTACACACACAATTGATCACCATTAGCGAGCGAGAATCGAATCATCTTATCGAAGCAAACAACTTCGGCATGGTTTACGCGAAGAAAGTCCATGCCTATTATGACATCAAAACTACCGAGCTGCATCGGAATAAGGTCGATAGGAAATATGTGATTGTTGAGTTCGAGAGTACAATCACGGAGAACAGAGTTGACTGCGACTGTTTTTCTGGTTGCAACTTCAACATCGAATGTCGAGGGGAGATGGGCGCGCTTACGATTGAGAAGCTTTTCGAACTCAAACGATACAAAACAGTTATCAGCGCCAGTATCAAACAAACACGAAGCATAAATACCATTCACAAGGAACGTACCATTGACCACGTTGTTATCAGCCTGAGCCTGGCGCACATTAATGTTGAAAGTTCGAGCGCGAGCGGCTTGTTGCTGTTGTTGTGGAGGCTACTGCTGCTGCTATTGCGGCTCTTGCTTCACGACCCGATTGGGGCACATGTTAGCGAAGTGGTTGGGATCACCACACGCAAAGTAGACTCTAGCATTGACTACGGGTGCCGGAGCTGCTTATTGCCCTTGAGGAGCAGGAAGTTGAACTTGATGAGCAGTAGCTGGAGCTGGTGCTTGTCGAGGACCTGTATGGCAGTTGGCGGTGAAATGGCCATACATGTTACAGTGTACACAAAATCTGCAGGCGATTCCCACTGGGTGGTGATAGGTTCAAGTCGGGCAGGCAGGGTGAGGACCAGTATAAGCACGCTTTGCCAGCTGTGCTTGGGTTACCGGTGCCGCCCTGGCGATGTTGAGTTTGCTGCTGAGCTGGTACAGCTTGGAGTGGCGAAGCAGTGGTTACAGCACAGTTCTTGTTGCTGGAGTTGCTGTTGTTCGTCCTCTTGCGACGAGAGGCCTTTGAAGACTGAGGAGTGGTGGTGGTTTCAGCGGTTGGTGCGGTGGTAGCTTGATGTAGATTCTTAGCTTTATCCCAGTAGCCAGACTTGACTCGCTTGTCGTTTATTTCAGCGGCAAGCAGGTAAGTTTTCTCGATTGTTGCTGGTTTTGAAGCTTGCGCAAAATCTGTGACACAATCTGGCAGAGCTCGAATATCATTCTTGATCGCTACATCAGAAGCCTTGACTTGATCAGGACAGATTATGCTAAGCTGCTGGAAGCGAGCAGTTAAAGCAGCATTGTCACCATCATTCTGCTTGATATGCCAGAATTCGTCCTCCAACTTTTGGCGCTCGTGGGGAGGGCAAAACTCTTCCAACATGACGTCCTTCAACTCATCCCACGTCAAACCATAAGCTGCATCGTTTCCGCATTTGTTTCTCTCGGCTGTCCACCAATCTAGCGCTCGGGATTGGAAGACGCCGGTAGCATTCAGAGTGCGGAGATTGTCAGGACAGCCACTCTGGCGCAGGGTGACCTCGATTGAATCAAACCATTGGAATAAGGCCGTAGGACCATCTTTGCCAGTAAATTCTTTCGGTCCGCAAGCTTTGAACTGCTTGAAGCTAAAAGCAGCCTTAGGGGTTTCAGTCCTGGTCTCTTCAGAAGATTTGCTCACATTTTCGTACAGTTCACTGACGATCTGAAGAACAACTTTCGCCATTTGTTTAGCAACCATAGCGGCGAGGCGTTTATCTGCTTGCTTTCGGCGAGCAGCTTGAGTAGCGCGAGATCCAGATGACGACATTGTCTGCATCAGACATCGCCACAAGACTCAACACAAATTTCAATTATTCCTAGTATAGTCTAGCGATTACCATCAAGCTTAGGAACACGTATCCACATAACACAGAACCACATAGGAACATAAACACATAAGCACATAGTCATGTAGAGCACAGAAACACATAAGCACGTAAGGCACAGAAGCACATGAGGCAGTCAGAATACAGAAACCTAGCTATACGTTGCACATATTCCCTATCCTTCATAGCGCGTATAGCGATTAATTATAGCGATTGCGAGTATCGAGCAGCGATTGCGAATGATGACCAGCAATTTGTTAGCAATTGAGTAGTGTGTTGTGTGATAAGCGGAGCAAGAAGCGCTAGATCAAAACCAATATTATCTCAATACGCTAACAAATAAGCATAAAACCACATAAATTCCACATAAAATCGACAAATATCAGAGTCAGCAGTTGCGGGCTCAGAATCGAAACACATAGAAATCGAGAATAGATTGTCTTCGGCTAGATAGACGTCGACTACCCAAAGTGATTCGACTGTTCACAAGGACTTTAAGTGCACACTTTGGCCTTCGGGACTATGCTCTCGCTTCAATTCGAGCGATCGGCACGCATCCTTCCAGTTACAGTGTGACTTTAAGTCGTTGGAGTCCGTCGAGACTTTGGTGAGAGTTTTGTAAAAACCACAATAGAGAGTAAAACGAGTCACCAAGGTTCGGGTTTCACCCCTAACTTAGCGACTACGTTCCTGCTTGGGTGGTAAAACCACGAGATAGATAAGAAGAGTTTGCGCCGAAGTATGGATTTCACTCCTGATTCAACACAATTTCTCGTGTTTGTAGTAAAAATAGCAATTCAAACGAGTAATCTGGTCGAGAGTTTGTGGTTTTCACACCTAATCTTAACCAGATCATTCGTTTGTGTGAGCAATCAGCCTTAGAAAAGGCCTGTTAGGATCGGAGGCTCTCATGATTGTGTTTGTTTGTATGTTTTGAACAATTTGTGAATAAGAAAACATGTAAAGTGCAGCGGAAATGAAAACAAACTTTGTAAACACAATCAAAGGAGAAAATAGTTTGATAAACAATTGCTTCTCATAGAGTCAAAAGATTTACAGATCAAAGCAAAAGATTACAGATATGCTTACAAACTAAACTCCCCCTCAGCCTGATACCCCAAGGATGGTTGCACACAAGATGAAAGGATTAGACATGAGGAGAAGAACCCGCTCAGTCAATCAAATGTAACAGTACAGAGTACTGTTACATTTATAGGCAAACCAAACCACTGAGGCATCTCAGCTGACGTCACCATGAAAGTGACATCTAACAACCTAACAACCTTCAACCACTGATCTTATACAAGTACTGTTGTCTAACCACTGATTATAATACATTACAAGTGATAAACTAAACTACTGCTTTCTCCTTCCATAGTTGCATACCAAACACTGATGTTAGACCATCAGTGCTTTCCTCAAGGTTGATCAGTCCTTGGGTGAGCAGTTCTTCAAATCAACAGCAGCGCTTAGACTGCATCAGTAGATTGAACCAGCAGTGTTTTACTCCTTAACAGTCTTTAGGGCTTCATCAGCAGTTTCAAAGACAGCAGCTGTTGTATACGGTCAGTGGATAGAGGACATCAGATGTTGGAGCCACTGTCAAGGGGAAAGTTTAGTGCAAACCGCTGCTTATAATGAATCCACTGTTGTGATCCGGTTTTGGCTTTACATCATCTGTTCCTCTGTAGGGTTCAATCCCAACAATCTCCCCCTGGAACAGATGATGCCAAAACCCTTCATTATTCTGGATTTTATTTACTCATCATAATTTCCCTAACTTGTCCTTTGAATTGTAATTCAAAGCCAATGGGGCTTGTATCATCCTCATCCCTGCACAGTGTAAGCTCAAGGAGATCTTGCAAATCTTCAACACCCATGCCAAGTGCTGTTTCCCTTGATATATGATTCACTTCACCATTGGATCTGAGCAAAGTCAATACGTGGGTCTTTTGATCAGACATCCACTTTAGTATTTTTGAATCCAATGGGTTTCTTGGGAGAGATTTATTTGAATGATGAGTTTGGAGATTGATGCCTGGTGATGACAACTTTGAGCAGTGTCTTGAGATTTTGCTGTTTCTTGTAGTTCTGCTCTAAGTGTCTGAAGAACCATCTTCATGATATATTCTTCTCAAGCTTGTTCTTCTTTTGATATTTCTGCATCCATCTGCTTTGTTTCCTTCTTTGATGAAGGATGGCAGCAGGTGGTGTTTGTGGTGGTTGATTTAGTGGGGATGGCAGTGGTTGTGGTGTGTGTTGATGTGGTATTGGTGGCAGTTGTTTGAGTGACAGATGTTGTTAATGGTGGAGGGGTAAGTGATTTTGTGGGAACAGAAGTTGTGGTTGAAGTAGTAACTGGCTTAGTTTTAGAAGCTGTGGTGGTTGATTGCCTTGTTTTTCTAACAGGACTCTTCTTTAATGAAGTACCAACCTCTTCTCTTTTTCTTTTTGCAGAACTAACTTTTTCTCAACCAAAGCTCTGATCTCATCCCTTACCCTTTTAATATCAGCAGTGGTTTTGAGACCAGCTGAATTGACTTGACTTTGAACGATCCTCATTTGTGTATCTTCATCATCTGCTTGAATTTTCAGGGTTTCATCACCTCCCTTTTCCTTTTCTTTGACATATGTTTCAGCAGAAGTTACTGAGAGATTTTCCTCAGAGTCATTTTTCTCCCCCTTTTTGGCATCATCAACTCTTTCGAAGATAGTGCAGGGGTTGAAATAAATTCCACAGCTCATCTGGAGTAGGAGCAGATGATGGAGTAGCTGTTGGAGATGGTGCAGCAGTGGATGGTACCATTTGTGCTTTCAACAACTGTTGCAGCATGTCTTTGATTTCTACAACAGATGTATCCAGTTTATAAATTCTAGCCGTCAATTCTTGGTACATTAAACCATCACCCAATTTAATGGGATCATCTGATTTCCCACTATCAGTGGTTGAGGTAGGGAGTGTACTCCAAACACTAACCACTGATGCCCCTTTGTCTTGGTACTGGGGTCTTCTTCCTTCAACACTTGACAACCTTTTGATGTTGCCAGTAGGATAAATAAATCCACTGGTGGTTGGCAGAGGTGCTATGTAAGGAATTGCCTCTAAGGAAGTTTTATTAATGTAACCACTGTCCAACTGTAAACCAGTGGGTTCAACAGTTGTAGTGGCTGCTTCACTTGGACTACCACCAAAAGTTACGTGTAACTCAAGGGGTGTAACCTCCTCAGGTTGTGTTGGTGGGTTAGCAAAGAATGATACATCAGGCTCAGACAATTGTTGAGGTATATTCTCATTACCAGGTGATTGAGAAGGACTGGGCAGTGCCTGGTTCAAATCTATTGCATCCAACAGCAGTTTAGTTGGTGATGGAATTTTGGATGTGAGGTGTGGTGTAGAAATAGGATTTGCTCCGGGCATTGAGCTGTGGATGATAAAACCAAGTGGTTTCAGAGCATCATGATGTGGTGGCCCTATGTGTACAACCTGTTCTTTTTGTGAAGAAGCAGGAGGAGTTTTGGTTATGGGTTGAGATATTTGTACCAACTGCTGTGAGGAAGTAGCAGCAATGGTTTCTTGTGACATTTGTGCTGTCACAGGCAGTAGCTCTGGTATCTCATCCTCCAGAGTTGCCTTTATTGCAGGTTTGGGGGGGGGGGGGCTTTTGAATTTTCTTTTGTTTTGGTCTTTTGGTGGATTTAGGTGTGGGTTTCACAGCAGTTGTGTTACTGCTGTGATCACCTTGAGCAGTGGGCTCAGCAGCAGATATCTGAGGAGCAGTGGTAGCTGCTAAAATCTGCTCAGGTACCTCTGCTTTTGTTTTGGAAATTTTTGATAGCCTTGTCAATGTTTTCAGGTGTAAGGCCATTTATTTGAAAAAGTGATGATGGCATCTGATGCACACAACTGTTGAATAACATCTGTCCACGTGTAACCTCTGTTGTAAATCAGTGTTTTGCACAAACAGAGGATACACTCTGGCAGTGGATAGATTTTACTATTTAACAGAGTTTTAATGCCATCAGTGCTTTGAACAGACTTTGAGGATTTATTGAAAAATTCAATTTTAAACTATTTTTAAGGTTATTTTTGATTTTTCTAAAAACATTTTTATGCTATTTACACATGGAACACAAGAAAGCTTGCTTAAATCCATGTTTAGCACTCCAATCATAGGGATCAAGTTTTTAACAGTAGATGAATCCAATTTTTAAGTTTGTACATCTACCAACTGATCTTTAGGATGGACATGTTAAAGATGAAATCAAACCTTTTTAAAGCAATCCCTCACAAAGTGATGTCTGATAATGAATGATGGTGAATTAATGAGATATTGAACTTTGTGATGATATATTTCAGCTACTTGACTGCCCTGCATAAAAACAATCTTTTGAGCAACTATACCAAAATTCAATAACATATTTTGAAGTTACAAACAGTTGAACTTTTCAGCAATAGTAGCAGCATCATAATATTCTTCAATCTGTGGTTGGAAATATCTGCTGCATGTGCACAGTCAATAACACCTTGATGTTTGTACTTGTTTTGAGTTTGATAAAACTTGTCAATCATGCTCCTAGCATATGCAATGTTCTTTTAGGACCCACTTTTCGCCAAATAGATTCTCATCCTTTGGCTGTGGCACAAGGTTTTCAAACTTGTTGTCACTGAACTGCTGAAGCTCCTCTTAAATGACAGCTACCCAACTTTCTGTCTTTCAGTGCTATAAGGCACATGACTTGTTGATGGAATGGTAGAAAGTCAAGAAGAAGACAAAGGTTTTGGGATAAACCTTTTTATAAGAATCCCTTCCAATTGATGTTGTCAAGTGTATGGTAAAATGGATGTCATTAAAAAAGGATTGAGGTTTAAAAGGTGAGGCTGCAGATGTGAGTCATCTGAGCTAACAACTGTTGGTGACTTTAATGATCCAACAACTGTTTGAAGGTGAAAGTGGAGGAATAAAAGGAATTGGTGATAACCAGTGTTGATTTTTATCCACTGTTAGTAGATTTTTATCAACAGTGGTTGTGGACTTGGAAATAGAGGTGAAGGGCTACTTTGATTAAGCAATTGTTGAGGTAGCAGTCAAGTGATTTCTATCCATTTTTTATGGACTTCTATCAGCAACTGTTGGTGGATCAGTGGGTGATCTTTACCAGCTGTTTTGTACATCTGCTGCTCAGATGAAGGAAATGATTTTGTCCTGTGATAACACAGTATCATGTCCAACATCTTTTGATGGTGATAATGAGATATATGCAAAGTAACATCCTGAATTTCCCTGAATCAATGAATGCACATAGTTGCTTGATGACTATTATTCACCCAATTTTGGACTCTTAAGTGTTTTATGTTTATACTCTTTTCTTTTGATTTCAAAAGTTTTGAGATAAACACACTTTTGAGTTTTTGTAATTTTTCTTCTTTCCCTTTTTACCCTTTCCATAGAAAAGTATTGAAACTTTTACTGGAAGGTTTTCAAGGAAAAAATACTCAATCCAAAATCATTTTCAGCAATATTTTGAGAGATTTGGTCATTTTTGCACATGCTTATGCCAAATTTCACATTACTCATGATCTGGATATTTTGACTGCTGATTTTCTTAATGTATTCTTAACACAATTGATTTTGGTCCTTTTAGAGGACACTCAACCTGTTTTTCAATACATAAGATTCAAATCACTAAAGTTTTGATTTCCCTCTTTTTATGTTAACAAAGATACTGGTGCTTTTATCCGCACATAGGCTTTTGTCAACCATGAGGTGAACACCTTAGCTGCAGTTATGATGAAAACAACACAAACTTCATAATAACATTTGAAATCAATTTTGTAAAGAGAATAATCACACCAAAGTCACCAGACAAGTTTCCAGATCTGAAACTATTGGTGATTTATGCATGACATCACTTGTTATGTGAATTTCGTGTGTCTTATGACATCTTGGTTGTTTTACAGAGTTTTTGAATAAACAACTTTGAACGTTATTACTCGTTACTCTGTTTTTCAACAAATACGACCAACCTTAGTATAAATGAAATTTGAGCTGAACTGTTATGTCAAATTGATTGTTAGATCGAATTTGACTGTCCAGGCCCTGATACCAATTGTTAGGATCGGAGGCTCTCATGATTGTGTTTGTTTGTATGTTTTGAACAATTTGTGAATAAGAAAACATGTAAAGTGCAGCGGAAATGAAAACAAACTTTGTAAACACAATCAAAGGAGAAAATAGTTTGATAAACAATTGCTTCTCATAGAGTCAAAAGATTTACAGATCAAAGCAAAAGATTAAAGATATGCTTACAAACTAAACTCCCCCTCAGCCTGATACCCCAAGGATGGTTGCACACAAGATGAAAGGATTAGACATGAGGAGAAGAACCCGCTCAGTCAATCAAATGTAACAGTACAGAGTACTGTTACATTTATAGGCAAACCAAACCACTGAGGCATCTCAGCTGACGTCACCATGAAAGTGACATCTAACAACCTAACAACCTTCAACCACTGATCTTATACAAGTACTATTGTCTAACCACTGATTATAATACATTACAAGTGATAAACTAAACTACTGCTTTCTCCTTCCATAGTTGCATACCAAACACTGATGTTAGACCATCAGTGCTTTCCTCAAGGTTGATCAGTCCTTGGGTGAGCAGTTCTTCAAATCAACAGCAGCGCTTAGACTGCATCAGTAGATTGAACCAGCAGTGTTTTACTCCTTAACAGTCTTTAGGGCTTCATCAGCAGTTTCAAAGACAGCAGCTGTTGTATACGGTCAGTGGATAGAGGACATCAGATGTTGGAGCCACTGTCAAGGGGAAAGTTTAGTGCAAACCGCTGCTTATAATGAATCCACTGTTGTGATCCGGTTTTGGCTTTACATCATCTGTTCCTCTGTAGGGTTCAATCCCAACAAGGCCGATCTTGCACGGAACTGTAGTATGCGATGTTCGCGCAAGTGTGTAGTGTACATCGAGTTCGAGCGAGAAAATAGCGAGCAAGCTCGTACAAAACCTCTACTGGGTATGCACAAGTCGGTCTGTTGGTACTTAGACTATAGACTAGGTCGTTCTAAGACATCAACCCGAACTAGGTCGAGTCTTGCCTAATTCCCTATAGTTATGGCTCTGATACCAATCTGTCACACCCCAACCGATGGCGGAAACATCGGGGCGCGGCACTGAGCGAAACAAATTGTCCATGAGTGTCACGGCCCCAGCCCCGGTTTGACCCGGTCTGGAGCCGCGGGACAGGAACCCGTGGTATCTATGATGCAACAGCGGAAGATTTTCACAGGATCTTTTTAAAACTTGAAATGCCCGATTATTTTATTTCATAATGTGGGATAAACCCCGTAATTTACAATAGAGGAATTTAACTAGGAAATTCCCTGATTTATTAAAACATGTTTATTCATTTTAACTGAGCCACCTTTGAAAGCTGGTTAGTGCTCCGTAGCACGTTTCCTTGATTTACAGCAGGTCGCCTGAAACATGTTTTAAAAATACTTTATCAGCGGGGAAATGCTGGCGAGTTATTCAAATTTGATAAAACGACACATGGTTATAAATTACAGCATAAGAGCGATTACAATGGCTTCTATCTTATTTTTATCTGGCGCCTTGTCACCTGGTGACGATGGTCATACCACTATTGGTTCTTTCCCCAAGTAGTGACGTTTATCACTGTTAGGATTTATTAGCCTAACCCATGAGAAATTAGTAATGTGCACAATACCCCACTAGCCAGTGATTCAAGATAACCACGACTTAATCCCTGTAATTATAACTTTTGAAAATGGAGTATTGTAAAATACTTTTGATAAAAGAGAATAACTCACATTGCAGATTTAAGTGGATAGAGCTTAGCCTACTGATTATCCTTGTAACCTAATTTAAATAACAATGCACACAAACTAGGTTAGTAACTAATACAGTATTTACGATAACTCACGAGATTAAACCCTCACAACGAATGACAAAGTGCGATACTTAAACATTCATCGAATTCACGACGAATGACAAAGCATAACCCTAATGTGGGCAGCACTTAAACATCCATTGGATAGTTTCAATCGATCGGACATTGAATCGTAGTAGCGATCGAGTTATTACCCTGTTATTGTGGCAGAATTCGTGCTAGTGTGTGTTGTTATAGTAAACAGACGATATCTCGAAGTGTAAAACGAATTTTAATGTCAAACGAACGCAGAAATCTAAGTCCCACACCCCTCTATCTATACTTGAAAAACAGCCCCCTCGCGTGGCGCGAGGGGATGTCGCGTGGCGCGAGGGGTGCCACCCTACCATAGGGTAGCCCCGTGTCCAGGTAGCTTGGGTGAGTTGGTAGCTCGTTCAATTTCGTTTTACACGTAAAACTGTCAAGATAATATCAACTAGGGTTTAACCCCCCCCCCCCCGAGTTTTAGGGGCCCTGATCCTGTTTCCAATTGTTCTGAAAATTTTAGGGTTTATGCAGGATCACTTGGGGGTCTCATTTAGGGTTTCCTATTTGAACAAAATATAATAATAAATAGGACTTTTGATGAGAGTTGTTACATCCTCCCCACCTTGATAAAAATCTCGTCCTCGAGATTTACTGGAATAAGTGAGGATACTTTTGCTTCATCTCCGATTCTAGCTCCCAAGTGTATTCAGGTCCTCTCCTTGAATCCCACTTGACTTTGACCAGCACTAGCCTCTTGTGTTTGAGAAACTTGATCTTTCTATCTTCTATTTGTAATGGCTTCTCAACAAATTTTAACTTTTTATTCACCTCTATATCTTGAAGATGTACTACCAGGGATTCGTCTGCTAGACATTTCTTGAGATTGGATACATGAAATACGTCATATACTCCAGCTAGTTCTTCTGGTAGTCGTAAGCGATAAGCAACTGGTCCTATTCGCTGAATTACTGGGAATGGTCCTACATACCTTGGACTTAGTTTTCCTTTCTTCCCGAACCAAACTACTCCTTTCGAAGGAGAAACTTTCAATAGTACTCTGTCTCCAACTTGGAATTCTAACGGCTTGCGTCGATTGTCGGCATAACTTTTCTGGCGATCTCGAGCCGTTTTCAGTCTTTCCTTGATTTGAGTGATCTTGTCGGTAGTTTCTTGTACTATTTCAGGACCTGATAATTGACTTTCTCCTATCTCTACCCAGCAGACTGGAGTTCTGCATTTCCGTCCATACAGTGCTTCGAACGGGGCAACTTCGATGCTTGAATGATAACTATTGTTATAGGAGAATTCAATTAAAGGTAAGTGGTTATCCCAATTTCCACCAAAATCTATCACACATGCCCTAAGCATGTCTTCCAAAGTTTGAATCATTCTTTCACTTTGCCCGTCTGTCTGAGGATGATATGCAGTGCTTAGATTTAGTCGGGTTCCCATAGCTTCTTGGAAACTTGTCCAGAAACGGGAAGTAAAACGACTATCCCTATCCGATACAATGGAGAGTGGAACTCCATGTAAGGATACTACTTCGTCTACATATAACTTGGCTAACCTTTCCATGCTAAAGGTTTCCTTCATGGGTAGAAAATGAGCTGACTTGGTTAATCGATCCACAATTACCCAAATCGTATCATTACCTTTTCTGGTTTTGGGCAACTTAGTAACAAAGTCCATTGTTATGAGTTCCCATTTCCATACAGGCATTTCTAATTGTTGTAGGAGACATGAAGGTTTCTGGTGTTCTGCCTTAACTTGTGAACAAGTAAGACATTTAGAAATATATCTAGCTATATCCTTTTTCATTCCTATCCACCAGAAGTTATTCCTTAAATCTTGATACATTTTATTGTTACCAGGGTGCATGGTATACCTAGATTTATGGGCTTCTTCTAAAATTTTATCTCTTAAATCTCCCTGCTTAGGTACCCAAATCCTTTTCTTATGGAATCTCCAAATTCCATCACTTCCTTGCTCTAATTCTTTTATTCTTCCTTTCATTCCTTCAGCATCGTCCTTGATTGCTGTTTCTTGAATGTTCTTTAGTTGTTCCATTAAATCTAACTGTAAATTTAATCTGAGAGCACGAACTCGTCTTTGCTTTTCATGATACTTACGACTTAAGGCATCTGCAACTACATTTGCTTTTCCTTCGTGATATTGAATATCACAGTCGTAGTCACTTAGGATTTCCATCCATCTCCTTTGCCTCATGTTTAATTCTTTTTTCCCAAATATGTACCTTAAGCTTTTATGATCTGTATAGACAGTAAACTTACTTCTATACCGATAATGTCTCCAAATTTTAAGGGCAAAAATTATGGCTCCTAATTCTAAATCATGAGTTGTATAGTTTTCCTCGTGCTTTTTCAATTGTCTTGATGCATACGCAATTACCTTTTTGCGTTTCATTAGCACATATCCTAATCCTAGTTTAGAAGCATCACAGTAAACTTCGAAATCTTCCGTTCCTTCTGGCAAGGCTAGAATTGGTGCATTTGTTAACTTATGCTTTAAGATCCTAAAAGCTTCTTCTTGCCTAGGTCCCCATTCAAATTTAGCTGCTTTACATGTTAACCTAGTTAATGGTACAACTATTTTAGAAAAATCCTTAATAAATCGTCTATAGTAACCAGCTAATCCCAGAAAACTTCTAATTACCATAGCTGATTGCGGGACTTTCCATTTGTTAATTGCTTCTATCTTAGAGGGATCTACGTGAATACCTTCAGAATACCTTCATGATTTACCATGTGTCCTAAGAATTGCACTTCTTGTAACCAAAATTCTCACTTCGAGAATTTGGCGTAAAGTTTCTCTTTTCTTAACAAAGTTAAGAGTGCTTGCAAGTGCTGACAATGCTCCTCTTGGCTTTTGGAATAAATAAGTATATCGTTGATGCGTGTTAGGAGTATACGTAGGTTTAAGTATATTTTAAGCCCTTTTACACTTTCTTTAGCCAAGTTTTAAATTTATAAAACACGATATTTACTAACACTAAACACACATATGGGCAAGTGCACCCATCGTGAGCGTAGTATAGTGTTGGTAAGATACCGAGGTCGTCCAAGGACACAAGAGCTTTTAGTACCGGTTTATCCTCAACGTCTAATCAAATCAAAAGTTTAGAAAAATGTTTTAAACTAACTAAAATGCTGAAAATAAAAATAAAAGAAAAAAACAGATAGACAAGATGAATCACTTGGCTCCGACTCGTGTTTAGTGTAACCATTGATTATTTCCGCACTTTTGCACTATTTAAGAGATTATCTTAGTTATTGTAGTAGGCCCCTCTTTTGGAGGTGACGTTACCCTCAACCCAGTAGTTTGAGTCAGCAAGGATACAATCCTAAAGGGTCGGATTATTGAAAGATAATTAATTAAGTTATTAATGCATATTGTGGTAGGCCCCTCTTTTGAAGGTGACGTTACCCTCGGCTAAGTAGTCTGAGTCAGCAGGGATACAGTCCTAAGTAGCCGGGTTAAAGTTTTAATAGTAGTTTAACTTATGAGGGGATCAAAGAGTTTGGACCCCCGCCATCCAATACCGTTAAGTATTGAAGGAGGTCCTACTAAATTTGACCCAGGTCCTTTGCAGGATCTATACACTGAACAATGGCAAGACTCTTACCAAACCGTTCCCTTAACCCCCGACCAGGTAGTCAACATACCTCCATATAGACCGTGGAGATATGAATGGTGAAAATCTTTTATTTTATATAGACAGTAAAATAATGCCGAGACACCACGGACAAACGATAAGGAAGAATCACCTTCAACATAAGAAACTAGTTATTAAAGTCATTAATACATAACCAATTAAAAAGTGCGAAAAGATTAAAAATAAAAAGTATTACACTAGACACTTTGTCTTCGCCAAGTGATGTAAGAGACTTAGGCAAACATGGCCTTGATTGTCAAGAACTCTTACTATCAATCTTGGATCCCGAGACGACTCACACACTCTATGATGGACAATGGATGATGGTGGTGGATGATGGTGTTATGGTGGTGGGTGAAGTGTGAGAGAGGTGGTGTGCCAAGGGATGGTTTGAGCTTGAGCCAAGCACTCCTATTTATAGGCTGAACAGAAGCTCGGGCACGGCCCCGTGTCCACATCCTTCTCTTTCTTCATTAATTTCTCTTGTCTTTATTAGTTGACCACGGCCTTGTGTCCGCTGGGCACGACCCCGTGTGCAGAAGCATTTCTGTACTATCAAGATTTGCCTGGATTCTGCGAATCTTATAGTTGACCACGACCCCGTGTCCGCTGAGCACGACCCCGTGGTGGGCGATGGAAGCTTCTACAACTTTGTCTTTTCTGCTGACACTTGGGCACGCCCCTGTGCTCACTGAGCACGGGGCGTGTTCAGCCTTCTGTTTTCTTGTTTTGCTTGGGAAGATACTTTCGGGGAGGTCGGACATGCCACGTTTATTCCTTTTCTTGTATTTATATTAGATTTAGCTGCCTTTTTGCTTCTTTTGTCAATTTGAGCTCATTTAATCCTGAAAATACAAAAGGAAGACAAAAACACACTTTTTGCAACATTAGTACTAAAAAGGGTTAGTTTTATGCCATAATTGATGTAATTTATATGTTGCATTTTGCACACATCAAATACCCCCACACTTGAATCTTTGCTTATCCTCAAGCAAAACTCTTTATAATATGGCTTTACACTCCCAAATGGAATGGGTAGAAAAGAAGGTTTTTGGGCTTGTCATAGAGTGTCGGGATTTCCAAGATTCTTTATTTAGTTTTATTTTTATTTATTTACAATCCTATTCGTCATGATTTATTTAAAACTTTTCATAAGATAAATTACTTATTAGGGCATAACATGCCTCTTTAAAATTTTATTTATATACAAGTTCACATACCTCACGGGGGATCACTCAACACTCGGCCGAAGATGTATTTTAGTGAATCACTCGAGAGCGGCATGGAACTTACTCCTACCATATGCTTGCCAAGCAATCAATCCTCCTCCTTTTTAACTATATACCTTTGTAAATATCAAGAGGACTTTTGGGTGAAGGGTTAGGCTTGGGTTAAAGGTAGGTGGTTGGGTTAGTGGTTAGTAGAAAAAGGCGAAAAAGCGTAACAAGCGTCGGTTTTCGAAAGACTTTTTATTTTTTTGCAATTTTTATTTTGATGAAGCTATTATTCAAACAAAGTTATTTTTGATGAACTTGTTTGTTTATTTCTTTTGCTTCATCAACAAAACATAATTTTTTTTTTGAACAAAGTCAAACGAAAAACCGAGCTTGTTACTAAAACAAAGGGTTAAAAATAAAAAGGTTTTGGTGGGTGAAAGGGTGTTTGGTTTGGGTTAAGAAATGAAAAGGTTTAGGCTCAAAGGGGTTAACTAGGGGGATTTTGGGTAGGTGGTAAAAAAAAGAAAAATAATGGTGTAGAAATAAAAAGGGTTAGTCCTAATGCCTCCATCATTTACTTACTCGGGTTTAAGTTGGTAAGGACCGGGAATGTATCGTCATGGCAAGTTCTAGAGTTGTAAGAACCAAGCGGCTATTCACACAAGAAACGAAAAATGAGCATTTAATTTAAAGATATATATTTGTATGCTCAATAAAGGCTCAAAACTCACTTTTACGGGAATGAGTTTTTATGTGATCAAGTATATATAATTAAATTTTAACTAAGCTTGCCATGCCTTTTCATAATTTTCTTATGTTGGTTCTTTTTATCATGACGCTATCGGTTGTAAATTTGTAAAAATATAACCTTTTTAGAATTTTGAAATTCCCAAATTAAACCTAGACAAGTAAAAAAAATGAAAATTTTTGAAAAAAAAAATTTGGGGTGATTAGCGGTTCCAATAGAGTTTTGTGTAAGACTTGTTATTAGGACTTGCAAGATTCAAGGTTTTAGCATCCCCCCCCCACACTTAAATTACACATTGTCCTCAATGTGTCCCAAAAATAAGTTTTTAGGTTGATTGAATGTGTAAAAAGGTGTGAAAAAGCAAAAATTTGTGTTACTGGGCGCTGGACACGGCCCCGTGCCTGGTGGGCACGACCCCGTGTTTAAGTGACAGTAACGAAAACTTACAGAAGGTGAACACGGGGGCGTGTCGGCTGGACACGACCCCGTGTCTGGCAAAAAGTCTGCATATTTAGACAAACAGCAGGTCTGGGTAGTGGGCACGGGGGCGTGTTGGCTGGACACGACCTCGTGTAGACAGTCTGCAAGGTTGATAAACAGGTTTCTGGTTCTGGTTTTCCTGTCCCGACTTTAGTAGCACTAAGGTTTAGTGCTCTAAGCCTCGTATGTACCTGTTTTATCAAGAAACACTCCACCAAAACATAACAAACATCCTAGATTACCAATGTTCAACATCCCATCCATCACCAAGTTAGAAAAAAGAAAATGCAGAAAATAAAAGAGTTAAAGGAAAGTAAATTGTTCGACACACGGCACGCAGGCCGGAAATTGTTCAAGATAAAAGGTTAACCCGGGGAATCACCAACCAACCGCTTCTTCCTCCGCTTCTCCCGCCTAATCCATGTCCTCGTCCTCATCATCATCATCCCCACCCTGCCCAGCAATGTACTCCCGGATATTTCCAATATCATCTTGGATATCGGATATGTTTCTCTCGATCGCTCCAACCCGGTTGTACGTGTTGCTTGCCATATTTTAGGTGTTCCTGGTGCACATGAGGTTTTCCTGCAATAAATCATGTAAACTTTGGAAGTTAGGAAAACCGCCTCCTGAGGAGGACTGGCCTGGATCACCATGGGGCTGGTACTGGTACTGATGATGTTGTGGAGCGTGGAGGACAAGTGCCTCTTTCGGGTTCCATGCATGCCCTTGCATCCTTTGGAAGCTAACCGTCCCGTCTTCAGCCTCATAGATTAGGTTCATTGAGCGGCAGATGTGTATATCTACCCTACCCGACCATGGGCTCCTTCCGAATGACCTAGGTATGCGGGTGAAGTGCTTGAAGAGATGGTACACCCATCCCCTAAAGAAGATAGGGGTTGGTGCAGTAGCAAGGCGGTTATGATGCATGTTTCAGAGCATGAGGAACGGAACATCGAGGTGCCTGCGGTTATGGATGCAGTGGAGGACAACTAAATCTCTTAACCCAACAACGCCACCGCTATCATGCCTTTGGCTAAGAGAGTAGCCGAGGAGCCTATGGATGTATCGGTAGAGAGGATCCCTCAACTTAGTGCTCTTAGTGCTGCTCGGATTGTAATGCCCATCACCAATCTGAGCCCACGCGACTTGGCGATCGTTTTCATCTATCTCTCGCATCCCTCCAGTATTTTCCTCGTTACCTGCATCTTCTTCCGCATACAACCCGACAATCGACCCAAATTGTGCCATAGAGATCGAATACCTAGTTCCACCACATCGGAATGCTACCCCATCATTGTCGAATGGGTCGCACCTTGAGTTGAACGTGAAGGTGCTATATAATTCCAAAGTGCATTCGTGGACGGAACGGAGTCGAGTTGTTAAAGCGACTCTTAGTGGTCCTGTGACAAGGTTGTTGAAGCGGTCGAGTTGGTTCACCAATGCTAACAAATCCGTGCATGCTTGCCTTGGGTATTCCTCCGGCCTTGTTTGAAGTACTTTGTATCTAGCCCTAGCATCGAGCTCATTTGCGTTAAACCTTGCGAACTTCCTTGCCATCTGAAAGAATACACCAAAAATTAGCACGAAACATTAGAATTTTCGGACAAAACTGCAAACAGTGTGCTGGACACGTCCCCGTGTTCAGCGGACACGGCCCCGTGTCCAGGCGTATGTTACTCAAAAACATTATTTTTCGACCCGGTTTCGAAAACTTGAAAATTTTTGGTCCAATAGGTGCGGTTTCCCCCGAAAATGAAACCCCAAGTGCCGTTTTTCCCAAAACAACCCGTTTACCCATTCAATTTTATCTTTTTCGGTTCAAAAACAAGGGTTTGGGGTTTTTATGAGAAATCGGGCAAATCTATGAACAATACAAGTGGCTCTACTTCCTTTAACACTAATCTAACTAAATGCTAACAGATTAAAGCAAAAATTTGAGGTTCGATCTGGGTGTAGTTCAAGAACCCTAGATTTTTCCCCAAATTTTTGAAGTTTTAACTACATGCAAATGCTAAATCTAACTAATGATAGTGATAGAATCATACCTTGATGTTGTTAGAATGATAGGAGACGTTGAAAATCTGCGAAAAATCGCCTGGAACCAGAGCGTTTTCGGGGAAACGGGGCGTGTGGAATGAAGTAACTGGTATGAAAAGGGGAATATATCCCGACAGTAGCGCGGACACGGCCCCGTGTCCAGCGGACACGGCCACGTGCCGAGCAAAGTTTTGAATTTTTTTTAGTGCTCGTGTGAGTGCTCTTGTTTCCCAAAAACTTTTAGAAAACTTACCGCTTTAGATGTCGTCCCAATCGTTCATAACTTACCAGGTATGATGTTGATGCTTTCATTCTTCGACCGTTTGAAGCGAGATCTCTTCCTCTTCATCCTCAATGAATCCTTGATAGAGTTTCAGCCATTGGCCATTGACTTTGAATGGGGGTCCATTCCGAGATTTAATTTCTACTGCTCCGTGTGGGAAAATATGGGTGATGGAAAAAGGTCCTGACCACCTAGACTTTAATTTACCAGGAAACAATCGAAGTCGTGAATTAAACAAAAGAACTAGATCTCCTACTCGAAATTCATTAGGTTTAATATGTTTATCGTGCAAGTTTTTCATTCTTTCCTTGTAAATTTCTGAGTTTGAGTATGCATAATTCCTAAGCTCGTCTAATTCATTTAATTGACAAAATCGATTTTTACCAGCAAATTCCAAATCTAAGTTTACATTTTTAATTGCCCAGTAAGCTTTGTGTGCAATTTCTACTGGTAAGTGACAACTTTTTCCATAGACAAGCTTATATGGGGTTGTACCTATTGTTGTTTTATAAGCAGTTCGAAAAGCCCATAAAGCATCATCTAGTTTATCTGCCCATTCCTTTTTATTTAACCCTACGGTTTTTTCGAGTATTCGTTTTAAACCTCTATTAGTCACTTCGGCTTGTCCGTTTGTTTGAGGGTGATATGCCGTTGAGATCCGGTGATAGACCCCATATCTTGTTAAAAAAATTTCAAGTTGATGGTTGCAAAAATGGGTACCTCTATCACTTATTAATGCTTTAGGTGTGCCAAAACGAGAGAATAATTTCTTCAGAAATCTTACCACGACTCTTCCATCATTTGTTGGAAGTGCCTCGGCCCATTTAGACAAGTAGTCTACTGCCACAAGTATATATTTGTTTCCTTTTGACGGTGGGAAAGGTCCCATAAAGTCGAGTCCCCACACATCAAAAATTTCACAAACAAGAATGCCATTTTGTAGCATTTCGTTTTTGGAAGAAATATTACCTGTTCTTTGGCACGCATCACAAGTCTTGACAAGACTTTGGGTGTCTTTGTAAATGGTTGGCCAATAAAATCCTGAATCAAATACCTTTCGTGCGGTACTTGCGGCACCATGATGTCCTCCATATGGACCTTCGTGACAATGGCGGAGAATTCTTCGTGCTTCACTACCATGTACGCATCGTCGGATGAGTTGGTCGGCACACATTTTGAAAAGATATGGATCTTCCCAAAAACAGTGTTTCACATTGGCAAAGAATTTTTTTCTTTGATGATGTGGCCAACCTTTAGCGACTATACCGCTAGCTAGGTAGTTAGCATAGTCGGCGTACCATGGTTCTTCCTTGTATTCCACCATTTCTAGGGACTCTGTTGGAAATTTTTCGTTGATTTGTTCGTCCCTAGTTGCCTCCAAAGCTGGGTCTTCTAAGCGTGAAAGATGATCTGCTGCGGTGTTTTCTGCTCCTCTTTTATCTTTGATTTCAATATCAAATTCTTGGAGGAGTAGAATCCACCGAATCAAACGTGGTTTCGCGTCTTGCTTTTTGAAGAGATATCGAATGGCTGCATGATCTGTGTAGACTATAGTTTTAGAAAGAACAAGATAAGAATGAAATTTATCAAAAGCAAATACCACAGCTAGTAATTCTTTTTCAGTTGTTGTGTAATTTTCTTGTGCATCGTTAAGTGTTTTACTAGCATAATAAATTGGGTGAAAATGCTTTTCTTTTCTTTGTCCCAAGACAGCTCCAACTGCAAAGTCACTGGCATCACACATGATTTCGAAAGGAAATTTCCAATCAGGCGCTATCATGATAGGTGCATTGACTAGCATTTCTTTTAAAGTTAGAAATGCTTGATTGCAATCCTTGTCAAAGATGAAAGGGGCATCTTTTTCAAGTAATTTTGTTAGAGGCCTTGAGATTTTAGAAAAGTATTTGATAAACCGCCTATAAAATCCGGCATGCCCTAGGAAACTTCTGATAGCTCTAACGGAGGATGGAGGCGGTAGTCGAGAAATGGTATTTATTTTGGCTCGATCCACCTCCATTCCTTCGCTTGAGATTTTGTGACCGAGTACTATTCCCTCCATTACCATGAAATGGCATTTTTCCCAGTTAAGGGCGAGGTTAGTTTCCTCACATTGGGATAGCATTCGTTCAAGGTTATCGAGGCATTGGTTGTATGAATCACCAAAGATAGAAAAATCGTCCATGAAGACTTCCATTGTTGTTTCTATTATGTCGTGGAAGATGGCTACCATGCAACGTTGGAATGTTGCGGGGGCATTACATAGACCAAACGGCATGCGTCGATAAGCAAAAGTTCCATAGGGGCATGTGAAGGTTGTCTTTTCTTGGTCTTCGGGTGCTATCGGGATTTGAAAGTAACCTGAAAAACCATCCAAGAAACAATAAAATTTATGACCGGATAATCTTTCTAACATTTGATCAATGAAGGGTAAAGGAAAGTGATATTTTCTTGTTGCTTCATTTAATCGTCTATAATCTATACATACTCTCCATCCTGTGACGGTTCTCGTTGGTATCAGTTCATTCTTTTCATTAGTTATTACCGTCATACCTCCTTTCTTTGGAACTACTTGGACGAGACTCACCCAAGGACTATCGGAGATAGGATAAATAAGTCCGGCGTCAAGTAATTTGATGACTTCGTTTTTAACCACTTCTTGAACATTTGGATTTACTCGACGTTGTGGTTGTATTACCGATTTGTAGTTATCATTCATTAAAATTTTGTGCATACATATGGAAGGACTTATTCCTTTTATGTCTACAAGTTTCCAAGCGATCGCATTTTTATGTTTTTTCAAAAGACTAATTAATTTTTCTTTTTCTAAACTATCTAATTTAGATGAAATAATTACAGGAAATTTACTTTTTTTGTCTAGAAAAGCATATTCCAAACCTTTTGGAAGTTCTTTGAGCTCAAGAGGTGGGTCTTTAGGAGACTCCTTATTTGGTTGCTCATTTTATCAAGAACCTTAAAAGTTTGTTCTATGGCGACCTCTTCTTCAACAAAGTGGTCAAACTTTTCACTTGTATCGGGTGGTTCATCTTCATCTTCAATTAGGGGGTCATTATTGTCGAATGGATATTTCATTGACCGCTCAAGATCGACACCCTTTTTAAATGCCCCTAATTGAAGAGGTAGATTGTTGTACTTCCGGTTTTTTAAAGCTTCGTGGGTTTTTACAAAGGGTCATCCCAACACTAGAGGAGCGTCATCGAGGATGACAAAGTCGGTCGGGATTACCATTTGATTTGTTTGAACCAAGACATCCTCAACTACACCGATTGATTTTATTACCTTTCGATTGGATAGAAAAATGGGTATTTGAAGTGGAGAAAAATCACTAATACTTAATTTTTCGAAAATGTAGTTAGGCATTATGTTAACACAAAGATCTTTATCGATTGTGACATTACTAATAAATGAATTTTGAAAGAAACATGGAACCGGTGTAATGTTAATTTCAAATGGGTCTTCTTTTATTAGTGAGGTTTGATCAGTAGTTAACTTAACACTTACCGTTTCGTCAATTTTAGTGTTAGTGTTTAACTCTTTTAAAAACTTAGCATGAGTTGGAACTAAACAATGATTTTCAAAAGAAGGTGATAAGAGATTAATTTCTTCAAAATTAGGCTCTTCTTGAATTTTATCGTTAACGGACTCACCTTTTTGTTGTTTAACGCATGTGTCGGTTTTTCACTTATTTGTTCTTCCATTTTTACACCTTCAGTTATTTCTTCTTTAATTAATTCTTCTCTTGCGCGGGACTCCTCTTCCCTTGCGCGAGATTCTTTTATATAGCGATCGATAACTCTAAGGTGTTCTAATATCCTATCGGTCACTTCGGTTATAGAAAAAGGATCGGGATTTTCAAAGCTTGAATCCGGTTGTTCGATCCTTTGTTCCTCATAATACCCATATGAAGTAGATGGTTCACACCATTGTTCTTCATTGTAAGTATATGATGGATAAGGGTCGTAATTTTGTTCTTCATAATACTCATATGAGGTGGGTTGTTCACGCCATGGTTCCTCATAATAAGCATAGGAAGGTGGTGGCTCATATCTTGGTTCCTCAAAGTATGAGTAAGAAGGTTCATACCTTGGTTCATCAAAATATGAGTATGAGGGAGGAGGTTCATACCTTTGGTCTTCATAAGATGTGTATGAAGTTGATGGCTCGTACCTGGGCTCCTCATAGTAGGTGTATGAATTGGATGGTTGATATGAGTGACAATATTGAACCGAGTGTGGGTTACTACAATTAGTGCAATAGTTACTCCTATAATCATCCTCCTCATAGGTGTAGTTGTAACCTCATGAGTATTGATCCATAAGAATCACTCAGCAGACCACAACCAAGTCTCGAGATCAGAAAACAAAAATAAAAAACGGAAACAGAGGCTGGACACGGCCCCGTGTACAGAATCTGTATCTGGGCGTTCTAATTAAATTTACTGATTTCGTTGAGCACGGGGCGTGTTCAGTGAGCACGGCCTGTCTGTCTGAGGATGATATGCAGTGCTTAGATTTAGTCGGGTTCCCATAGCTTCTTGGAAACTTGTCCAGAAACGGGAAGTAAAACGACTATCCCTATCCGATACAATGGAGAGTGGAACTCCATGTAAGGATACTACTTCGTCTACATACAACTTGGCTAACCTTTCCATGCTAAAGGTTTCCTTCATGGGTAGAAAATGATCTGACTTGGTTAATCGATCCACAATTACCCAAATCGCATCATTACCTTTTTCTGGTTTTGGGCAACTTAGTAACAAAGTCCATTGTTATGAGTTCCCATTTCCATACAGGCATTTCTAATTGTTGTAGGAGACCTGAAGGTTTCTGGTGTTCTACCTTAACTTGTGAACAAGTAAGACATTTAGAAACATATCTAGCTATATCCTTTTTCATTCCTATCCACCAGAAGTTATTCCTTAAATCTTGATACATTTTATTGTTACCAGGGTGCATGGTATACCTAGATTTATGGGCTTCTTCTAAAATTTTATCTCTTAAATCTCCCTGCTTAGGTACCCAAATCCTTTTCTTATGGAATCTCCAAATTCCATCACTTCCTTGCTCTAATTCTTTTATTCTTCCTTTCATTCCTTCAGCATCGTCCTTGATTGCTGTTTCTTGAATGTTCTTTAGTTGTTCCATTAAATCTAACTGTAAATTTAATCTGAGAGCAGGAACTCGTCTTTGCTTTTCATGATACTTACGACTTAAGGCATCTGCAACTACATTTGCTTTTCCTTCGTGATATTGAATATCACAGTCGTAGTCACTTAGGATTTCCATCCATCTCCTTTGCCTCATGTTTAATTCTTTTTGCCCAAATATGTACCTTAAGCTTTTATGATCTGTATAGACAGTAAACTTACTTCCATACAGATAATGTCTCCAAATTTTAAGGGAAAAAATTATGGCTCCTAATTCTAAATCATGAGTTGTATAGTTTTCCTCGTGCTTTTTCAATTGTTTTGATGCATACGCAATTACCTTTTTGCGTTGCATTAGCACACATCCTAATCCTAGTTTAGAAGCATCACAGTAAACTTCGAAATCTTCAGTTCCTTCTGGCAAGGCTAGAATTGGTGCATTTGTTAACTTATGCTTTAAGATCCTAAAAGCTTCTTCTTGCCTAGGTCCCCATTCAAATTTAGCTGCTTTACATGTTAACTTAGTTAATGGTACAACTATTTTAGAAAAATCCTTAATAAATCGTTTATAGTAACCAACTAATCCTAGAAAACTTCTAATTTCCATAGCT
Organism: Helianthus tuberosus; assembly: GCA_030545235.1. Lineage (NCBI taxonomy): Eukaryota > Viridiplantae > Streptophyta > Magnoliopsida > Asterales > Asteraceae > Helianthus > Helianthus tuberosus. The sequence goes on from CM060387.1 coordinate 123,947,689, forward strand.
GATTGCGGGACTTTCCATTTGGTAATTGCTTCTATCTTAGAGGGATCTACGTGAATACCTTCATGATTTACCATGTGTCCTAAGAATTGCACTTCTTGTAACCAAAATTCTCACTTCGAGAATTTGGCGTAAAGTTTCTCTTTTCTTAACAAAGTTAAGAGTGCTTGCAAGTGCTGACAATGCTCCTCCTGGCTTTTGGAATAAATAAGTATATCGTTGATGCGTGTTAGGTGTATATGTAGGTTTAAGTATATTTTAAGCCCTTTTACACTTTCTTTAGCCAAGTTTTAAATTTATAAAACACGATATTTACTAACACTAAACACACATATGGGCAAGTGCACCCATCGTGAGCGTAGTATAGTGTTGGTAAGATACCGAGGTCGTCCAAGGACACAAGAGCTTTTAGTACCGGTTTATCCTCAACGTCTAATCAAATCAAAAGTTTAGAAAAATGTTTTAAACTAAGAAAAAAAATAAAAACTAACTAAAATGCTGAAAATAAAAATAAAAGAAAAAAACAGATAGACAAGATGAATCACTTGGCTCCGACTCGTGTTTAGTGTAACCTTTGATTATTTCCGCACTTTTGCACTATTTAAGAGATTATCTTAGTTATTGTAGTAGGCCCCTCTTTTGGAGGTGACGTTACACTCAACCCAGTAGTTTGAGTCAGCAAGGATACAATCCTAAAGGGTCGGATTATTGAAAGATAATTAATTAAGTTATTAATGCATATTGTGGTAGGCCACTCTTTTGAAGGTGACGTTACCCTCGGCTAAGTAGTCTGAGTCAGCAGGGATACAGTCCTAAGTAGCCGGGTTAAAGTTTTAATAGTAGTTTCACTTATGAGGGGATCAAAGAGTTTGGACCCCCGCCATCCAATACCGTTAAGTATTGAAGGAGGTCCTACTAAATTTGACCCAGGTCCTTTGCAGAATCTATACACTGAACAATGGCAAGACTCTTACCAAACCGTTCCCTTAACCCCCGACCAGGTAGCCAACATACCTCCATATAGATCGTGGAGATATGAATGGTGAAAATCTTTTATTTTATATAGACAGTAAAATAATGCCAAGACACCACGGACAAACGATAAGGAAGAATCACCTTCAACATAAGAAACTAGTTATTAAAGTCATTAATACATAACCAATTAAAAAGTGCGAAAAGATTAAAAATAAAAAGTATTACACTAGACACTTTGTCTTCACCAAGTGATGTAAGAGACTTAGGCAAACATGGCCTTGATTGTCAAGAACTCTTACTATTAATCTTGGATCCCGAGACGACTCACACACTCTATGATGGACAATGGATGATGGTGGTGGATGATGGTGTTATGGTGGTGGTGGGTGGTGGGTGAAGTGTGAGAGAGGTGGTGTGCCAAGGGATGGTTTGAGCTTGAGCCAAGCACTCCTATTTATAGGCTGAACAGAAGCTCGGGCACGGCCCCGTGTCCACATCCTTCTCTTTCTTCATTAATTGCTCTTGTCTTTATTAGTTGACCACGGCCCCGTGTCCGCTGGGCACGACCCCATGTGCAGAAGCATATCTGTACTATCAAGATTTGCCTGGATTCTGCGAATCTTATAGTTGACCACGACCCCGTGTCCGCTGAGCACGGCCCCGTGGTGGGCGATGGAAGCTTCTACAACTTTGTCTTTTCTGCTGACACTTGGGCACGCCCCCGTGCTCACTGAGCACGGGGCGTGTTATGCCTTCTGTTTTCTTGTTTTGCTTGGGAAGATGCTTTCGGGGAGGTCGGGCATGCCACGTTTATTCCTTTTCTTGTATTTATGTTAGATTTAGCTGCCTTTTTGCTTCTTTTGTTAATTTGAGCTCATTTAATCCTGAAAATACAAAAGGAAGACAAAAACACACTTTTTCCAACATTAGTACTACAAAGGGTTAGTTTTATGCCATAATTGATGTAATTTATATGTTGCATTTTGCACACATCAATCGTCGATGAAGACAATTACAAATTTATCCAAATACGGTTTACAGATCCTATTCATCATGTCCACAAATGCTGCAGGGGCATTTGTTAATCCAAAGGGCATGACTGTAAACTCGTAATGACCATACCTAGTTCTGAAAGCAGTTTTAGGTATGTCTTCTTCCTGTACCTTCAATTGATGATATCCAGAGCGTAAGTCGATCTTAGAAAAATATCTAGTTCCCTGAAGTTGATCGAATAGATCATCAATTCTAGGTAAAGGGTATCGATTCTTAAGTGTAACCTTATTCAGTTCCCTATAATCGATACACATTCTCATGGAACCATCCTTCTTCTTTACAAACAACACTGGAGCTCCCCACGGGGATGAACTAGGTTGTATGAATCCTTTACCTAATAATTCATCTAATTTCTTTTTCAATTCTAGCATTTCTATAGGTGCTAACCGATAAGGTGCCTTAGCTATCGGTGTAGTTCCAGGAATTAGATGAATTCTAAATTCAACTTCCCTGTTGGGTGGTAATCCAGGCAGTTCTTCTGGAAAGACATCCGGGTATTCTGAGACTACAGGGATTTCTTTAAGTTCTTTACCTTTAGTGCTAATGATTACTGAAATCATATACACTATTCCTTTCTTTCGTTCATAACTAGCAATTTTCATTACTGAAATGAATTTCATGGGTTTTCGCGGCCTGTCCCCTGTAATCATAATTACTTTTCCGGTGGGTGCACGAATTTCTATGGAGTTCTTATCACATAGGATTCGAGCATGGTTGGCTACTAATCAATCCATTCCTAACACAACATCGAACCCAGCTAAATTCATTGGTAATAGGTTCGCAGAAAATTTATGACTTAAGAGTTCTATTTCTACATCTTGCAAAACCTTATCTATGTTAACCGAATTACTATCTGCCGTTTCGACTGTAAAAATCTGTCTAAGGTTGGTTAAAGGTAAGTTAAGAGCTTGGCAGAATGAAGTATTTATAAAACTTTGGTTTGCTCCAGAGTCAAATAATACTTTTGCATAGACGTTGTGAACTAGGAACGTACCAGCTATCACATCAGGAATTAGTTCTGCTTCCTGAGTAGTCAGCTGGAAGGCTCTTACATTCTTCTTGGTAGCTCCTTCTGCTGGTTTGGCTTTGTTATCAGCTGGTTTGGCCAATTTCGGACAATTTGGCTTAAAATGTCCAGCCTCTCCACAGTTGTAGCAGACTGTTGCTTTCTTCTTTCTGCAATCTTCTTCTTGGTGCCCTGGAATTTTGCAGAAATTGCAATACCCTTTACATCTTCCAAAATGCTTCCTTTTATAGGCATTGCAAAATGGAACAGTGGAAGATTGCCCAGTTCCCTTTCTCCTGAAATTGCTTCTATTACCCATCCGAAATCCCTGGGTAATCTTTTGGGCTATATCCTTCTTCCGGTTTTCTTCTCTTGTGCGTATTAGCCCATCTGTTAGGGTGTTAGCCAATTCCACAGCATCGTCAATAGTGCGAGGTCTCGCAGCTTTAACGATATCGCGGATTTCACCTATCAATCCCCATATATAGCGGGAAATAAGTATCGGTTCTGGCGAAGCCAGGGTTGGTACCACTCTCGCATACTCGAAGAATGTCGAAGTATACCCTCGACAGTCTACATCCACCATCCGGTGGTTCAGGAACTTATTTGCCATTTGTTCTTTCTCATATTCGGGACATAATTTTCTTTCCATCAGCTGCTTAAATTCTTCCCAACTCATGGCATAGGCCATATTTCTTCCTTTGGCTTGAAGTACCGTATTCCACCATTCTAGCGCCCCTTCTTTAAACAAATGCGACGGGTACATGACCTTGTCGTCCTCGGCACATTTACTTATTGTAATCACTGCCTCGGTTTTCTCTAACCAACGCAGTGCAGCTGTCGCCCCTTCGTTACCTGCAAACTCGGTCGGTTTACAGGCAAGAAACTCCTTGTAAGTGCAACCAGGCGTTGCAGCTTTCATTTTCTTGAGAAGTGGAGCTTGTATCCCATTGTTGTTTTTATTAGTATGGTTGCCGTCTCCGTTTACACTATTACTGAAATTATCTTCCTGAGTATGTTTACTAGGAATAATCTGTTGAGGCTCAACTGGATTTCGAGCAGCAGCAAGGATTGCTGGAATAGCATTGGCTATTCCCTGAGCAATGATATTTTCGATATCTTGCCTATTTAAAAATTGATCCTCATTGTTGTGCTCGGATTGATTTCCCTCGTTAACTTGTTCATTACCAGCGTTTGTCATCTGGTAATTATTTTATACAAATAATTAGCATAAAATATTTATTAATCAAACATTAACAGAATAATTGCACATAATCATGTAAATAAATATAGCCAAAATTGTTGATTTTTCAACTTCCATTTTTTATATATAATATGCTTCCGTACAAACTGGTTATCCTACAAAGTTTTATTGTTTATTTTACACGTTTTATTTTGATTATTATATTTATTATTAAACATATGCTTCCACCATTTCACATTATCCCATCAGTTGGCGTTTTCAGAAACGACGCTCCCTCTCGTCGTACTTCCAGGAGATCTGTTCTCCTACCTCCCGAATTCTATTCCCTGCATCCACCAGCTCCTCGCCAAAGTGACGTAGTTCAGCTAAGTTTTCATTGCTCATTGGTGGGTTTGGTATAGGTTCTGGGTCAAACTGAGGGAATAAGGTATAAGGATTATTGAGAAGGTTTTGGAACTGCCAATCATTGGTCCACCATTCTTCCATTCCTAGAGGTTGGGTGAGGATTAGAGGTTCTGGAATTGCTGGTTCCAAGTTTATTGGAAGTTGGGTTTCAACAGGATAGGTAAAAATATTTTCATTGACAGGCTTAATGGTATCACAGCTTGCCAGTATGAAATCTAGCTCTTCTTGCAACATCATTTCCTTGGTTTGCTTGGAGCTTTCTCCAATTTCCATCCCTACTTGCCTTGAATCTCCCTCAATCTCAATCCCTTTTCCTTTATCCAGGGGATTTTCTATTTTGGGAATTTTCCTAGTTGCTGGTTTCCTTCTGCGTACATGCCTCCAGCCCACAAATCTTCTTCTTTTCTTAGGCTTTTGTTTCTCCGGAGGTGGAGCTTGAAATTCCATAGGTTCTTCTACATCGGCTATGTAACCAGTGAAGTCATTGGAAACTTCTATTTTCACCGGATAAAGATTGAGATTCTGAAGGGCTTCAGATAACTCATTCATGCTGTTTAACATATATGCAAAAATGCACACAAAATGCTAAGTTAAAATTTTATAATAAAATTTCACAGAAAACATTCAAGTATTTATTGCATATCATGTGACTAATTTAATACAAAGGACAACTGGAAATTAAAACATACTAGGGTTTATTGTAAACTTATTTATTTACTGGGTAAAATTTTCTTTTGGAGTTTCTGACTTGTAGATGATATGTGCTAATACTGGGTCAGGGTATTTAAAATTTTTCATTTACTGCTACTGTGGCTAACATATAAAGATCCGCCCATTTTTCATCTAATTTATCTTCCCATGGTGGGTTATTGCCTAATTCCTGGGTTTTCTGATTAACTTTCACTTCTTTTGGTTGTGACTTCTTCATTTTCTCTTGGCTTTTTCTAATAATCAAACTTCTTTTATTATGAGAAAGTGGTTTCTCATATTGCCTTTCGAACAAATATTCCTTCCTCAGTATCTACTGAGTATCTTGAGGAATTTGATTGGGATGAATATCCCTTATCTTTATCTAATTGACGATAGATGTCCGAAAGCTTTTGCTTACCCATACTGTAATTAACAATTAGTCAGTTAATAAAACACACAAGCACAAAATGGCAATCAGGAAAAATTAAGTATTTCATAAATACTTAATAGGCTTAAATCAGTGGCTCAATCAGTAGCTCAATTAGTAGCTCTGATACCACCTTTTCCTGTCACGGCCCCAGCCCCGGTTTGACCCGATCAGGAGCCGCGGGACAGGAACCCGTGGTATCTATGATGCGACAGCGGAAGATTTTCACAAGATCTTTTTAAAACTTGAAATGCCCGATTATTTTATTTCATAATGCCGGATAAACCCCGCAATTTACAATAGAGGAATTTAACTAGGAAATTCCCTGATTTATTAAAACATGTTTATTCATTTTAACTGAGCCACCTCTCCAAGCTGGTTAGTGCTCCGTAGCACGTTTCCTTGATTTACAGCAGGTCGCCTGAAATATGTTTTAAAATTATTTTATCAGCTGGGAAATGCTGGCGAGTTATTCAAATTTGATAAAACGACACATGGTTATAAATTACAGCATAAGAGCGATTACAATGGCTTCTATCTTATTTTTATCTAGCGCCTTGTCACCTGGTGACGATGGTCATACCACTATTGGGTCTTTCCCCAAGTAGTGACGTTTATCACTGTTAGGATTTATTAGCCTAACTCGTGAGAAATTAGTAATGTGCACAATACCCCACTAGCCAGTGATTCAAGATAACCACGACTTAATCCCTGTAATTATAACTTTTGAAAATGGAGTATTGTAAAATACTTTTGATAAAAGAGAATAACTCACATTGCAGATTTAAGTGGATAGAGCTTTGCCTACTGATTATCCTTGTAACCTAATTTAAATAACAATGCACACAAACTAGGTTAGTAACTAATATAGCATTTACGATAACTCACGAGATTAAACCCTCACAACGAATGACAAAGTGCGATACTTAAACATTCATCGAATTCACGACGAATGACAAAGCATAACCCTAATGTGGGCAGCACTTAAACATCCATTGGATAGTTTCAATCGATCGGACATTGAATCGTAGTAGCGATCGAGTTATTACCCTGTTATTGCGGCAGAATTCGTGCTAGTGTGTGTTGTTATAGTAAACAGACGATATCTCGAAGTGTAAAATGAAGTTTAATGTCGAACGAACACAGAAATCTAAGTCCCACACCCCTCTATATATACTTGAAAAACAGCCCCCTCGCGTGGCGCGAGGGGCTGTCGCGTGGCGCGAGGGGTGCCACCCTACCATAGGGTAGCCCTGTGTCCAGGTAGCTTGGGTGAGTTGGTCACTCGTTCAATTTCGTTTTACACGTAAAACTGTCAAGATAATATCAACTAGGGTTTACCCCCCCCCCCCCCCCTGAGTTTTAAGGGCCCTGATCCTGTTTCCAATTGTTCTGAAAATTTTAGGGTTTATGCAGGATTACTTGGGTGTCTCATTTAGGGTTTCCTATTTGAACAAAATATAATAATAATAAATAGGACTTTTGATGAGAGTTGTTACAATGAGTATCCATAACAACTATTAATTACCAGATATTTAAAGCGTCATGTCCCACACCATAACATATCTAAATAAAACAGTTATTACAAATAATTGTCTCATAAACAAATACTGATCCGACAACTCAGATTTAAATAAGATAGTTTGTTTGTTTCTAGACTCTCCTAGCCTCGATTTCATCACACAGCAAACAAGGCATCCTAGCATCTTAAGCACCTGCCACATACGTTAAAGTAAAAGTCAATACACATAGTGTAATGGTGAGCATACAAGTTTGATAATTGCATAATAGAGTTCGAAATCGTTTACACATAACCAGCACGTACAACATGTGATGTGAAGCACGTAAGTTATCGACATGATCCTATCAATACCAATGACTGCGAGTTGACTGCGCAAGGCAGTTCATAACACATATTCACCACTGCGAATCATGTGATTAATAGTCCTTAACAACCCCTGAGTGAACAGGTGCTGAGTCCAAACTATAGTACTATCGTTGCTAAGGCAGGTAGACAACAATCTATGTGTAAACATAATAAACAAGCATTCATCGAGTCACGTATAACATGCGGTAGCGGTTAGCATTAAAGTATTGTGTAGTGTGTTTGATGTGCTTTAGAATAAGTAACGTATGTAACACCCAAAAGTGCGTAAAGTAAAAAGGGGTCGAGTATACTCACAGCGATAGAGTTAATGGATTGAAGGGAGCGCTAGAGCGGAATTAGTCTGAACAGTTAACGATAGCATAAGCGAAAGCCGGTGCGTAAAACGGTGTAGGTGTACCAAGGATCGGATGGCCAGTCGATCGGGTGGTAATCCGTTCGGATGGTCATCCGATCGGATGGCCATTCATTTGGATTGTCACCTCGTTTGGTGAGGATGTGTTTATGTATGATGGTTTGTACTTTGAAGTTTTCGTTGTAGAATTTTAAAAATAGAGAAGTATCTCTACCTTTCAGGTCGGTCGATCGAACGATCGTTCGATCGGACAGCAATCCGATTGGCGAGGCTTCTCAGTTTGAGAACAAGTTTACAGCAGGACGGTCACTCGATCGGATGGCTATCCGATCGGGTGGAAATCCGTACGTATTGAACATGCTGAAAATTGTTTAAGTACCAAAGTGCCAAACGTCACACGATCGGACGGTCACTCGATCGGATGGCAATCCGATCGGGTGGTAGTCCATTCAACGTTCAGATCCTTGGATAGTTTGAGATAAAAGTTTAAGTATGGAACCAAGTGCAACCCGATCGGATGGCCGGTCGTTCGGATGGCAATCCGATCGGACGGCAATCCGTCCCAACGGTCAGATCATCTTGTCACTTGATTTTGTTTGAAGCTCTGTGATTTTGAACGAGACGTTTTGATATCTTGCTTGAACAACAGAACCCTTATTTCGGCCCAAGTGACCCAACCGAACAGGAATCACCCTAGTCCGACCGGTTCACGGTTCGAGTCAGTAGTTCATGTCCAAACCCAAAATTAATATCTCTTGGATAGAATTCAGATCTGGAACTAATACATCACTAAGAATGAGTAGAAGATCAGAACAAGCTCCGATTCTATCGGTTTTGAGTGCATTGAGTGTAAAAGAGTTGAAAGAAAGTTGGAAAACCATCTTTCAATCCTTTTCACTATGAATATGTTCAGATCTATGAATGATCTTTGTTCATTCATGTGGAAATCGTCCAGATCCAAGTTGTTCTTGGTGGATTGATGCCAAAACATGAAGTTCATAAGAACACCATGATGACATCATCCTAGAACACCTCAAATCCGATGATTTCACGGTTAAAAGTTGAGATTTGAAAGATAGAATGATGAAGAAGTGTGTGTAGATCATAAAAGTACAAGATTTAGGTTGGAAACTTACAAGAATTGAGAGAAATCGAGAGAAATAGAGCTTGAGTGCGGCTGGGTCGAGTAGAGAGCTGTCACATCAAGTGATGTGACATGTGGGGGTATTTATAGGGTTTCCTAAAAAGGAAAGTGAGGAAAAGGCTGGTCGATCGGGTGGCAGTCCGATCGGGTGGCCGCCCGATCGGGTGGCAACTCGATCGGTTGGCCACTCGATCAACTTGTCCGGCGAGATAAGTTTTGTCGTTTCGATTCGAGCGTTGAGCATTGCGATGCGATTCGGGAGAGCGATGCAATAACATAACTACTATAGCTAACATACAATCACTATAAATAACTTGCGTTTAGCGTTTTCGATTCGATTGCGATGCGATAGATTGTGATTAACACCTCAACATAAACATAACATGCACAAGTAACACATATATATCACACACACGTAAAACAATATCCAGAACACACAATTCAAGTTGCGATAGCGATAAGTGATAAATCGATTAAACATGCGAATAATATGCGATTAAACCTCGATTATTAATAGATACTCCATATAATACAACTAAAGCGATAACATAAATAGATCAAATATAAGTCAAATAAGTCAAAACAGGAGTTAAGCAAGGAGTGGCAGATCGCAATTAGCAATCTTTTCTTCCTTTGACTTCAATCTTGACTTTGACTTTGACTTTCGAAACACGGGGTGTTACATAATTCCCTATAGTTATGGCACTGATACCAATCCGTCACACCCCAACCGATGACGGAAACATCGGGGCATGGCACTGAGCGAAACAGATTGTCCAGGAGAATCCATAACAACTATTTGTTATAATATATTAAAGGTTCATGTCCCATACCACAAACATATAAAATAAAAACAGTTATTATAGACATTGTTCTCAAAGACAAATATCCATTCCGACAACTCAGATTTTATTTAGTTTGTTACTAGACTCCATCCTAGCTTGATTTCATCGAACAGCAAGCAAACATCCAAAACACCTCTCACATATGTTAAAATAGAGGTCAATACACATAGTGTAAAGGTGAGCATACATGTTTAATAGTAATAGTAGAGTTCGAGATCGTTTACGCGTAACCAGCATGTAACATGTATAATGCGAAGCTAGTAGGTTATCGACAATGAAATATGCACAGACTAGACTGCGAGTTGTAGAATGCGCAACACATATCACCACTGTGACACGTGAAGAGGTAACCTTAACAACCTATGTCCACGACAGGTGCTGAGTCCAAACAAATAGTACTATCGTTGCTAAGGCGTCAGGCAACAATCACTGTGTTAACATAACATACAAGCATTCATCGAGTAATAAGTAACATGCAATAACGACCAGCGTATAAATAGTGTTTGCGTTGTGTGTTCGATTGTGATTTAGAATATGTAACGTATGTAACACCCAAAAGTGCATAAAGCAAAAAGGGATCGAGTATACTCACAACGATGGAAATGGATTGAAGGGAGCGCTAGAGTGATTAGCCTGAACAGTTAACGATAGCATAAGCGAAGAGCTGTGCGTAAAACGGTGAAAAGTGACGAAGTGTCGAACGGTAATCTGATCGGATGGCAATCCGATCGGATGGTCATTCGATCAGATGTCAATCCGTTCGGATGGTCATCCGATCAGATGGCCATTCGGTCGGATTGACATTCGTTTGGCAAGGATATGTTTGTGTGTGATAGTTTTGAAGCTTTCGTTGTAGCATTTTGAAATCAGAGAAGTATCTCTACCTTTCAGGTTGATCGATCGAACGGTCGTTCAATCGGATGGTGATCCGATTGGCGAGGCTTCTTAGTTGAGAACAAGTTCACAGCAGGACGGTCACTCGATCGGATGGTAATCCGATCGGTTGGCCATCCGTTAGAAACGGATGTTCTTTGAAAATTAAGAAAAAGGTTTCAGTGTAGAGCCAGGTGCAATCCGATCGGATGGCAAGCTGATCGGATGGCAATCCTATCGGATGTCAATCCGTCCCACAATCTGATCGTCTTGAATCTTGGCAAATTGTTAAGTTTTAAGAAGTTTAGGAGTTTGGTCGAGACGGTATGACGACGTGTCAAACAACGAAAACTCCATCCGACCCAGGTTACCCGATCGAATGGGAATCACCCCAATCCAATCAGTTAACGGTTCGTGACGGGCGGTCTCATGTTCAACCAGAAATCAGTTGTCTCATTGATAGGATTCAGATCTCAAACCGGCACATCACTAGAAAAGATAGAAGGCATGAATGAGCTCCGATTCTATCGGTTTTGAGTGCATTGAGTGTAAAAGAGTTGAAAGAAAGTTGGATAAACATCTTTCAATCCTTTTTAACTTGGAAATGTTTAGATCTATGCGAAATCGTTGTTTATTCATGTGGAAATCTTTCAGATCTAAGTTGTTCTTGGTGGAATGAAGCCAAATCTTGAAGTTCATAAGAACCCCATGATGACATCACCCTAGAACACCTCAAATCCATTAATTTCTCAGTTAAAAGTTAAGATTCAAAGGTGAAAATGATAAAGTAGTGCGTGTAGATCATGGAAGTACAAGATTTGAGTTGAAAACTTACAAGAATCGTAAGAAATCGAGAGAAAAGAGGGCTTGAGGGCTGCTGGTCGAATGGGAGAGCTGTCACATCACAAGTGATGTGACAGGAGGGTATTTATAGGGTTTCCAAAAGAGGAAGGTGCACAAGTGTCGGATTGGCACCGATCGGATGGCAATCCGATCGGATGGCCACTCGATCGGTTGGCCATTCGATCCATGTGTCCGGCGTGTTGAGTTTTGTCGTTTCGATTCGTGTGTGGATCGTTGCGATGTGTTTCGAGCGAGCGATGCGATAGTATTACCCAATGGTTACACAAATAACTTAACTACTAAATCTAACATACGATCACTATAAATAACTTGCGTTCAGCGTTTGCGATTAGATTGCGATGCGATAGAATTGCGATTGCGTTTGCGATTAAACACCTCATCATAAACATAACATGCACAAGTAACACATATTAGCACACACACGTAAAACAATATCCAGAACACATAATTCGGGTTGAGAGATGCGATAGCGATAATTCGATTAGCGATTAAACATGCGATTAAACCTCCATTATTAATAGATACTCCACATAATACAACTAAAGTGATTAAATAAATAGGATTCGATTACAAGTCATTAATGTACAATCAATAGTTAAGGAAGGAGTGACATATCGCAATTAGCAATCTGTTCTTCCTTTGACTTTGACTTTGATTTGTACTTTGACTTTCCAAAAAGCGGGTTGTTACAAGAGTGGGTAGTAGTCTAGGGATCCAAGATTGATAGTAAGAGTTTTCGTCAAACTATGGCCATGCTTGGCTAATCTCTTACATCACTTGGTGAAGACGAAATCTTTTATGTATTACTTTTGATTTACAACCCTTGGTCACTTTTTAATTGGGTATGTATTAATGACTTTAATAACTAGTTTTTTATATTGAAAGTGAATTTTTTTTTCTTTCATCTCTTCATGTTTCGTGGATATATTCTTCATGTCTTTACGGTCTCTATAAAGCGCGTTAACTGCCTGGAAGAGGGTTAGTAGGGTGGTTTGGGTAACGTTCTTGCCTTGTTCAGTGTATAGATCCTGCGAGGACTTGATTCAAGTTTATTAGGACTTCCCTTGAGGCAAATAGCATCAAATCAGGGGAAGTAAGAACGGCTTGAATTTCTTATAAATAAACTACTATTAAAACTTTAAACCGGCCTTATGGGACTGTATTCCTGTTGACTCAGACCAATATGGCCGAGGGTAGCATTGCCTCCAAAAGAGGGATATGCCACATGTTGTATATATTTTACTTACTTAATTATCTTTCAATAATCCGGCCTTGCGGGACTGTATCCATGCTGACTCTGACCAATATGGTTGAGGGTAGCGTTGCCTTCAAAAGAAGAACATGTCACTATAACTAAAATAATCTCTTAAAAAACCCAAAGTGCGGAAATCATCAAAGAATACATAAAAGATGAGTCGGAACCAAGTGATTATTTCTTGTTTATTTGCTTCTTTTATTATTTCAGTTTCTTTCTTTATTTTTACTTATTTAAAAAACATTTTCTCAAAATTTAGGTCGATTTGATAAACCGGTATTAAAAGCTCTTGTGTTCTTGGACGACCTCGGTATCTTACCATCACTATGCTACGCCAACGATGGGTGCACTTGCCCTAGCGTGTTGTAGAGAGTGATAGTTTTATATCGTGTTTTACAAATTTAAAGTTTGATAAAAGAGTAAAAAGTACTAAAAATATATTGAAAATCCGTACACACTCGCAAACACGTCACTCACACACACTAAATCATAAGAACACGAGATTTATCGTGGTTCGATCAAGCTTGATCTACATCCACTCTCCACAACTAGTTTTCTCTTTGTATTAGGTGCTCAAGAGTTTATAGTACATGAAGTACATGCATGAATGAGAAGTATTTCTAGGGGGTACAATTAGAGCTACTGATTTAGCAATACTAAAATAAGAACATGTGCTATGTTTTTTTCTCTGATTAAAGGAATTATCCTTTGCTCTGGTTTTCATCTAACTAGAGGAATAATCCTCTGCTCAAATCAAATCCTTCATAACCCAACATAAAATTCTTGGTTTTTCTCTTATGTTAACTAATGAAAGGGCCACCCTATATATTGAAGATTCAAAACCTCAAGATAAAGAATTTATTCTGCATAAATTTTATGTCAAAAACACTTTTATAAGATATAACATTAAGGTTGTTTTTTTTTAGGATTTGCATCTGCCCACCAGCCCTCCGTCTTCTTCCCCATTGTGACCAACAAAGCATAAAAGGTATCTTCAGTGAATACATGTTTAAAATAGAAAAAAATACAACTTTTCTCTTTTATGATATTACATTTACGATCCCTAACATCTATGATTTTGTATAATCATTTTGATTTCTTATAAATATAAGAGTAAAATGCAATTTGCGTCCCTGTGGTATGTCCCAAACATCAACTTGAGCCCCTAAAAACAATTTTTTGCATTTTGAGCCCCTGTGGTATTAATTTCATAACAGTATGAGTCCCTGCCGTCAGTCTTTCGTCAGTTTGACCGTTTGCCAGTTGTGAAAAGTCCATAATACCCCCCCCCCCCCACCCTTTAATATATACACTTAAAGCAGACAAGTTTCACCAGTTTCATTATCATCATCAACAGTCGCCCAACTCCCAATATCATCATCATCAACAGCTCTTCCAACTCCCAAGATCATCATCATCATCTTCATCGAAGAGATCAACAGATCATCTTCATCATCTTCATCGAACATCGAACAGATCATCTTCATCTTCATCGAACAGATCAGGTTCATCTTCATCCTCATATTGGTCATTCGATGTGTTTATATGTTTATATTGTGAAAAAACAGAGGGTTGATTATGGGTTTGATTTTGGGTTGATTTTGGGTTACATTCGATGATTTGGGTTGATTTTGAAAAAACAGAGGGTTGATTTTGGGTTCCATTCGATGTTTTTGGGTTTGATTTTGGGTTCCATTCGATGATTTTGGGTTGATTTTGAAAAACAGAGGGTTGATTTTGGGTTCCATATTGGTCATTTGAATGTGTTTATATTGTGAAAAACAGAGGGTTGATTTTGGGTTCATATTCGTCATTTGAATGTGTTTATATTGTGAAAAACAGAAGGTTGATTTTGGGTGAAAAACAGAGGGTTTGATTCGATGATTTGGGTTCGTCATATTAAGAACTGATCGGATCAGTTTCGGATTGAATGTGTTCCTCATTTTGATTTTTGGTTTTTGTTTGATTCGATGATAACAGTTATTTGGGTATTTTGGATTTGATTTGATGATTTGAATGTGTTATTTGGGGTTAGGGTTTAGGGTTTAGGGTTGAATGGATTTTTGGTTTGATTCTTGTGGGTTTAGGGTTTAGGGTATCAACTGAGTATATTGTTCAAAATGCATCAAAACAGAGGTTTGCAATGTGTTTTGGTTTTGATTCTTGTGTGTTCATCATATTGATTTTTGGTTTGATTCGATGATTTGGGTTCCTCGTATTAAGAACTGATCGAATCAGATTCGAATGTGTTCCTCATTTGAATGTGTTTTGTTGTACAGAATGGCTGCGGATGTAAAGATACGCAAAACACCAACTACGAAGGCGAGAACACTTGACAACCTCCTAGAAGATGCGGTGCACATAAGGAAGTGATTGATATGAATGAATATAACCCCAGTGGAGCTCTTCGATTTTCCTTGAAATTCCAGAGCTCGCTAATTACATATCTACCACTGGGGTTATATTCATTCATATGAATGAATATAACCCAAGTGGCAGATATGTAATTAGATACACTGGGGTTATATTCATTCATATCTGGATCAGTTTCCCGAAGTGCACCCGTTAGTAAAGATCCACAATTGCTTGTGGTCGTATGACGTTTTGTCTCTGTATTGTATGTTACGGTCTTTTGTTATCGAGTCTGTAAGTTCCGTCAACTCTACGAAGTTGATATGACGTTTTGTCTCTGTATTGTATGTATAAAAAGTTTACATTTAATATACAATTTAGTCTTTAATAATTTGTTATATATAGTATAAATTTAATTATTAGATTTCTTAACAAAAAACCAAGAAAAGAATTTAGGGGCTCAGGTTGATATTTCACTCATACCATAGGGACGCAAAGTGTTATTAATATATGCAAAAAGACGGTCTTACCCCTGCCTCTAACAGCCAACCTGATGGCAGGGACTCAAAGTGTTATGAAATTAATACCACAGGGGCTCAAAATGCAAAAAAAAAATGTTTTTAGGGGCTCAAGTTGATGTTTGGGACATGCCACAGGGACGCAAATTGCATTTTACTCTAAATATAATTACATAATTATGTTTGTTATATTTGAACGTACAGTGTACAGACAATCAAAACTTGAGTGAATTACAAAGTTTGTCCTTTATCTTTACACCAAATTTCAAACGGTGTCCTTTGTTTTTAAAATTGATGACTTATGTACCTAATGTTTCAAAATGTTTCATGTTATATCCTTTAGCACTAACTTTGTTTTTAACGTTAGATGATAACATATGCATGTCACATGAGGTACTTTTGTAATTTTACCCATCTAATTAAAAAAAGAGTTAACTGCCATTTTCGTCCCCGTGGTTTGGTCACTTTGGCCATTTCAGTCCATTTTTAAAAAATGCGCCATTTTCCTCCCCGACGTTCTGGAAAGGTGCCATTTCAGTCCAAAAATCATAACCCAGTTAAGTCAGTTTGTAAATAAGGACTGATTGTGTAAATTTGTAACATAAAGGACCATTTAAGTAAAATGTATAAATATTAATATAATTATAAAATATAATATATATAATGTATACACACCGCCGCCGGAACCGGAGCTCCGGTGGTCACCACCGCCGCCGCCGGAACCTTCATCTGCAAAAAGTTATCCGATGTGGTTTGTAGAGAGAGAAACTGAGTAGAGAGAGAGAAATCCGAAAGATTGGGTCATCGATGGAGTAGTAGGTGCGGCCATGGCCTCCGGAGAATGGAGAAGATAAACGGAGAAGATGAACTCGTGCAACGGAAGGTTGTCTGTTATACGGTTGTACGGTGATGGGTTGAAGATGAAGAACTGTGAAGATGGTGTTTCGAATGGAGTATGGATCTAATTTTATGTTTCGGATCTGTTGATATGATGATGCTTGCTGATGATCGATCTCGGATGAGAAAGTTTAATGATGACTGAATGAAGTTGCAGGTTTCTGTTGTTGGAAGTTACAGTGGTGGTCTGACAATGACTGAACGGAGAAGGAAGATGGTACAGTCGCCGGTGATGGAGAGTGTCGGAGGTGTATTGGTGGCGGTGACACTGTTACGCGGCGGAGGAGATTGATCGGAGATGGTAAGTCATCGGAATGGTGAACTGCGTAGTAGTGGTTGTTTTGTTATCGGAAGTAAAGTTCTCCGGTTAAATGTTCGCCTGATGTCACGCATGGTCAGCAAGAGAATGTTGGGGAATGAATGTGGCGGCTGCACTGTAACAACTCTCATCAAAAGTCATAATTATTAAATTAATTTGACCAATAGGAAACCCTAATTGAGACACCCAAGTGATTCTGCGTAAACCCTAAAATTTTCAGAACAATCAGAAACAGGATCAGGGCCCCTAAAACTCAGGGGGGGATAAACCCTAGTTACGATTATCCTGAAATCTCGTTGTCAAAATTTAATTTACGAAAACTGTCAAGTCAGCTGAGCTAGTCCCACACGTGGCAACACTATGAAAATTATGTGTCCCTTACGGACCGTAAGGGTTAATGCTTACGGTCCGTAAGGCAAGTCAATTTCGGGTATAAATAGCAGAGGTTGGGACTTGATTTCTGGAATTCGAGCGACGAACCAATTCATAATACGCTCTGAGATATCTTCTGTTTATTACAATTAACACACACGGGTCACTAATCGACACCGCAATTAGGGTATTAACTCGATCGCTATTACGATTCATTGTCCGATCGATCAATGTACTCAATGGATGTTTAAGTGCTGCCCACATTAGGGTGATGCTTTGTCATTAGTCGTTAATTCGATGGATGTTTAAGCATAACACTTTGTCATTCGTTGTGAGGGTTGATCTCGTGAGTTATCGTAAATGCTGTATTGATTACTAACCCCGAATTGTGTGCCTATTATTAAATTTAGGTTAAAAAGGCTAATCAGTAGGCTAAACTCTGCCCGTATAAATCTGCAATGTGAGTCATTCTCTTTTTATCAACTATTTTACAATACCTCAAATTATTTTCAAGGTTATAATTACAGGGACTAAGTCGTGGATATCTTGAATTACTGGTTAATGAGGTATTGTGCACATTACTAATTTTCTCCCAGTTAGGTTCATTGACCTACTCGGGATAATCACTGTTAGGTTCATTGACCTACATGGATAATCGTCACTATTTAGGTTCATTGATCTAAATAGTGGTATGACCATCGTCACCATTGTGACATGTCACCATTGTGACAGGATGCCAGATAAAAATAAGATAGAAGCCATTGTAATCGCTCTTATGCTGTAATTAATAACTATGCATCATTATGCAAAATAGAATGATTCACTCAGTATTTCCCGCTGACAAAACCTTTTTCAAACATGTTTCAGGTGATCTATTATGATCCAGGAAAAGTGCCATATAGCACTACAAGCTCAAGGAAGTGGCTCAGTATAAAATAAAGAAACATGTTTTGTAAAATAAAAGATTTCTTCGTGAAATCCAAAGATTGTAAATTACCGGGTTTTATCTCGCGTTGTGAAATAAAATAATCGGGAAATATTCTAGTTTTAAAAAGATCCTGATGTTAAACTTCCGCTGTTAAACTCAATTAATTAAATACCACGGGATTTTCTGTCCCGCGGCTCCTGAAACGGGTCAAACCGGGTCGGGGGTCGTGACAGAAAAAGGTGGTATCAGAGCCACTGATTGAGCCACTGATTTAAGCCAATTAAGTATTTAGAAAATTCTTAATTTTTATTAGTTGCTATTTGGTGATTATATGTTTTATTATCTGGCTAATTGTATACAGTATGAGCAGATCTTTATATACTAACCAATGTAGCAATTAAAACAAATTCTTAAATAATTTGATCAAGTTTTGCACCTTTATTATACATTCTAGAAACCTTATTCAGTAAATAAATTTACAAATAAAACCTAGTATGTTGTAATTTTCAGTTGTTTTGGTAAGTTACCCAGTATGAAATAATATTTAAAAAGTTTTTCTATAAAAATTTGTCATAATTTTTAACTTAATAATTGTGTGTATCTTGCATAAACAGCATGAGTGATTTGTCTGAAGCCCTTCAGAATTTAAATCTATATCCAGTAAGAATAGAAGTTTCCAGAGATTTCAATAGATATATACCAGACATAGAAGAACCTATAGAATTCAACGCTTTACCTTTCGAGAAACCCAAGCCTAAGAAAATGGAAATTGGGGAAAGCTCTAGGCAAATTGAGGGGTTACCATCTCAGGAAGAGTTGGATTTTATAATGGCAAACGATAATACTATTGAGCCTATTAATGAAAATGACTTTATTCATTCTCTTGAAACACAACTACCAATGAACTTAGAACCAGCTATTCCAACCCTTTCAATCCACTCGCAAATAGACGAATGGGTGATTAATGAAATACTGTTACAAAACCATCCCTATAAGCTTTTTCCTAAGTTCAATCCAGAACCTTTACCAAATTCACCAATAAGTAACGAGAATATGGCTGAACTCCATCATTTTGACAAAATGGATGCTGGGAATAGGATCCAAGAGATTTTGGGACAGATCTCCTGGAAATACGATGAGAGGGAACGCCGTTACTAGAATATCATCTGACAAAGGATAAGGGATTTATGGAACTGTGGTTGTGTAATAGTAATAGTAAAATCAGTATGTGTAAAATAAATAATAAAACGGTTGTATATAGAAGCATGATATAATCTATAAAACAAATGAAATTTTAGAAATTTACAATTTTGTTGTATATTCGTTTACGTGATTATGTGCAATTAATTGTGACATTGGATTATTTCTTTTATACTAATTATTTATCTATAAATTAGTTATCAGATGGAAAACGCTAATAATGAACCAGTTAATGAGGTTAATCAATCTGAGCAACAACAGGGGGATCAATTTATGACTAGGCAGGATATAGAAAATATCGTTGCTCAAGGGATAGCCAACGCTATTCCAGAAATAGTTGCTCAAGGGATAGCCAACGCTATTCCAGCAATCGTTGCTGCTGTTAAAAATCCAATCGAACCGCAACAAATCGTTCCTAGCAAACGTATTTCTGAAGATAACTTCAGTAATAGCATAAACGGAGGCAATGATCATGTTAATCATGATAATGAACCACGGCAAACTCCGCTCCCTAAGAAAAGGAAAACTGCAACGCTTGGTTGCACTTACAAAGAATTTCTTGCTTGTAAACCCACTGAGTTTGCAGGCAATGAAGGAGCGACTACGGCACTGCGTTGGTTAGAGAAAACCGAGGCAGTAATTGCCATAAGTAAATGTGCTCAGGATGATCAGGTCATGTACGCGTCAAATCTTTTCAAAGAAGTGGCGCTAGAATGGTGGAATACGGTGTTACAAGCAAAAGGAAGAAGGATGGCATATGCTATGAACTGGGAAGAATTTAAGAGCTTTGTAGAAAGAAAATTTTGTCCTGAGTATGAAAAGGAACAAATGACAAATAAGTTTCTAACCCACCGGATGGTGGATGTAGATTGTCGAGGGTATACTACGACATTCTTCGAGTATGCTAGAGTAGTACCAACCCTGGCTTCGCCAGAGCCGGTACTTATTTCTCGTTATATTTGGGGATTGATTTCCGAAATCCGTAATATCGTCAAGGCTGCGAAACCTCGCACGATTGATGATGCGGTGGATTTAGCCAATACTCTGACTGACGAACTAGTACGGACAAGAGAAGAAAATAGAAGGAAGGAAGTAGCCCAAAAGATTACCCAAGAATTCCATCCGGGTAATCATAACAATTTCAAGAGAAGAGGAAATGGGCAATCTTCCACTAGTCCATTTTGCAATTCTTGCAAAAGGAAGCATTTTGGAAGATGCAAAGGATATTGCGATTTTTGCAAAATTCCGGGGCATCAAGAAGAAGACTGCAGGAGGAAGAAATTTTCAGTCTGCTACAACTGTGGAGAAGCTGGACATCTTAGGCCAGATTGTCCAAAACTGAACAAACCATCTGACAATAAAGCCAAACCTGCAGAAGGAGCAAAAAGGAATGTAAGAGCTTTCCAACTAACTGCTAAGGAAGCAGAACTCATTCCAGATGTGATAGCCGGTACGTTCTTAGTTCACAACGTTTACACAAAAGTATTATTTAACTCTGGTGCAAACCAAAGTTTTATAAATACTTCATTCTGCCAAACTCTTAACTTACTTTTAACCAGCATTAGGCAAATTTCTACAATAGAAACGGCAGATGGGAATTCATTTAAAATAAATAAGGTTCTGCAAAACGTAGAAATAGAACTTTTAAGTCATAAATTTTCTGCAACCCTATTATCTATAAAATTAGTTGAATTCGATGTTGTATTAAGAATAGATTGGTTAGTAAACAATCATGTTTGAATTATCGGTGATAAGAATTCCATAGAAATTTGTGCACCCACTGGAAAAGTAATAACGATTACAGGAGATAAACCATGTAAACCCATAAAGTTCATATCAGTAATGAAAGTTGCTAATTATGAACGAAAGCAAGGAATAGTATACATGATTTCAGTAATCATCAATACTAAAGATAAAGAACTTAAGGAAATTTCTGTAGTTTCAGAATACTCAGATGTATTCCATAAGAGTTACCAGTGTTATCACCAGATAGGGAGATAATATTTAGAATCCCTTTAAATTTAGGAACTATACCGATAAGCTAAGGCACCTTATCAGTTAACACAGTGTTGTTTAAAAAGGATGATGCGATGAAAATGTGTATTGATTATAGGGAATTGAATAAAGGTTACAATTAAGAATCGATACCCATTACCTAGAATTGATGATCTATTCGATCAATTCCAGGGAGATAGATATTTTTCTAAGATAGATTTACACTCTGGATATCATCAATTGAAAGTAGAAGAGGAAGACATAACTAAAACTGTTTTCAGAACTAGGTATGATCATTACGAGTTTACAATTATGCCTTTCGGATTAACGAATGCACCTGCAGCATTCATGGACATGATGAATAGGATCTGTAAACCATATTTGGATAAATTTGTAATTTTCTTCATAGATGATATACTTATTTATTCCAAAAGTCAGGAAGGACATTGTCAGTACTTGCATGCACTCTTAGAAATTTTAAGAAAAGAGAAGCTTTACGCCAAAGTCTCGAAGTGTAAATTTTGGCTACCAAAAGTGCAATTTCTAGGTCATATGGTGAATCATGAAGGTATTCACGTAAATTCTGCTAAGATAGCAGCAATTACCAAATAGTAGGTTCCACAATCCACAATGGGAATTAGGAGTTTTGTAAGTTTAGTCGGATATTATGGACGGTTTATTAAGGAATTTTCCAAGATAGCTATACCATTAACTAAGCTAACATGTAAAAAAATAGTTAAGTTTGAATGGGAACCTAAACAAGAAAAAGCCTTTAGAATCTTGAAACAAAAATTAACCAATGCTTCAATCTTAGCCTTACCAGAAGGAACAGAAAATTTTAAAGCCTATGGTAATGCTTCAAAACTAGGATTAGGATATATGCTTATGCAACGCAAGAAGGTAATTGCGTATGCTTCAAGACAGTTGAAAAAGCACGAAGAAAACTTTACCACTCATAATTTAGAATTAGGAGCCATAAATTTTGCCCTTAAGATTTGAAGGCATTATCTGTATGGAAGTAAGTTTACTGTCTATACGGATCCTAAGAATTTAAGATATATATTTGGGCAAAAAGAATTGAACATAAGGCAAAGGAGATGGATAAAAATCCTAAGTGACTACGACTGTGATATTTAGTATCACGAAGGAAAGACTAAAGACAACTAGAGATCGCCAGAAGAGTTATACAGATAATAGATGAAAGCCGTTGGAGTTCGAGTTGAAGACAAAATGCTATTAAAAGTATCTCCTTGGAAAGGAGTTGTTAGATTTAGCAAGAAAGGAGAAACTAAGTCCAAGATACGTAGGACCATTTTCAGTGATCCAACGTATAAAGACCAGTTGCTTATCATTTACAATTACCAAGAAAGTTAGCTGGAGTACATGATATATTTCATGTATCCAATCTCAAGAAATGTCTAGCAGACGAATCTTTGGTAATACCTTTTCAAGATATAAAGGTAAACGAGTAGTATTAGTTAAAGTAAAGTAGGATTCAAAGATTAGGAGTTAGAATCAAAAAATGAAGCGAAAGTATCCTCAATTATTTCAGTAAATCTCGAGGACGAGATTTTTATTAAGGTAGGGAGAATGTAACAACTCTCATCAAAAGTCATAATTATTAAATTAATTTGACCAATAGGAAACCCTAATTGAGACACCCAAGTGATTCTGCGTAAACCCTAAAATTTTCAGAACAATCAGAAACAGGATCAGGGCCCCTAAAACTCAGGGGGGGATAAACCCTAGTTACGATTATCCTGAAATCTCGTTGTCAAAATTTAATTTACGAAAACTGTCAAGTCAGCTGAGCTAGTCCCACACGTGGCAACACTATGAAAATTTTGTGTCCCTTACGGACCGTAAGGGTTAATGCTTACGGTCCATAAGGCAAGTCAATTTCGGGTATAAATAGCAGAGGTTGGGACTTGATTTCTGGAATTCGAGCGACGAACCAATTCGTAATACGCTCTGAGATATCTTCTGTTTATTACAATTAACACACACGGGTCACTAATCGACGCCACAATCAGGGTATTAACTCGATCGCTATTACGATTCATTGTCCGATCGATCAATGTACTCAATGGATGTTTAAGTGCTGCCCACATTAGGGTGATGCTTTGTCATTAGTCGTTAATTCGATGGATGTTTAAGCATAGCACTTTGTCATTCGTTGTCAGGGTTGATCTCGTGAGTTATCGTAAATGCTGTATTGATTACTAACCCCGAATTGTGTGCCTGTTATTAAATTTAGGTTAAAAAGGCTAATCAGTAGGCTAAACTCTGCCCATATAAATCTGCAATGTGAGTCATTCTCTTTTTATCAACTATTTTACAATACCTCAAATTATTTTCAAGGTTATAATTACAGGGACTAAGTCGTGGATATCTTGAATTACTGGTTAATGGGGTATTGTGCACATTACTAATTTTCTCCCAGTTAGGTTCATTGACCTACTCGGGATAATCACTGTTAGGTTCATTGACCTACAGGGATAATCGTCACTATTTAGGTTCATTGATCTAAATAGTGGTATGACCATCGTCACCATTGTGACATGTCACCATTGTGACAGGATGCCAGATAAAAATAAGATAGAAGCCATTGTAATCGCTCTTATGCTGTAATTAATAACTATGCATCATTATGCAAAATAGAATGATTCACTCAGTATTTCCCGCTGACAAAACCTTTTTCAAACATGTTTCAGATGATCTATTATGATCCAGGAAAAGTGTCATATAGCACTACAAGCTCAAGGAAGTGGCTCAGTATAAAATAAAGAAACATGTTTTGTAAAATATAAGATTTCTTCGTGAAATCCAAAGATTGTAAATTACCGGGTTTTATCCCGCGTTGTGAAATAAAATAATCGGGAAATATTCTAGTTTTAAAAAGATCCTGATGTTAAACTTCCGCTGCTAAACTCAATTAATTAAATACCACGGGATTTTCTGTCCCGCGGCTCCTGAAACGGGTCAAACCGGGTCGGGGGTCGTGACATGCACCACCATCAACGTCATCATCGACCTTCATCTGTTATCATCATCATTGATTCAGTTCACACACACACTCTCTCTCTACTCTCTCTCTCTATGCTCTGCAGGCGGCGGCAGTGGTGATGAAGGTTCCGGCGGCGGCGGTGGTGACCACCGGAGCTCTGGTTCCGGCGGCGGTGGTGACCACCGGAGCTCCGGTTCCGGCGGCGGTGTGTATACATTATATATATATTATATTTTATAATTATATTAATATTTATACATTTTACTTAAATGGTCCTTTATGTTACAAATTTACACAATCAGTCCTTATTTACAAACTGACTTAACTGGGTTATGATTTTTGGACTGAAATGTCACATTTCCAGAACGTCGGGGAGGAAAATGGCGCATTTTTGAAAAATGGAATGAAATGGCCAAAGTGACCAAACCACAGGGACGAAAATGACACTTAACTCTAAAAAAAATATGTTAAGTAAAAAGCAAAATTAAAATATATATATTACTGTTGCACCTAAAACTCTTTCTCCCTCTCTTCTCTAGTTCTGTAAATCAACCTCTCTCTCTCTCTCTTACCCTAATTATAAAGAACAACTGAACAAGAAGATGATGCAAGGGCGATGGTTGTAGGTGGCTAACGGTGGTGGTTGTGGGTGGTCTGTGGTGCAGGTGGCTGTGGCCTGTCCGGTGGTGCAGGGGCAGTTGTGGGGGTGAGCAAATATGACCAGTTGGATCTTTCATTGCATGAAACCCTATCAATCCAGTATATGATACCAATTCATGTTCACCCCAAAATAAGGTAATTTGTACTTGGTGTTCATCACATTCTATACAGATTCTGATGTGCATTCCCGTTGAATAACATTTGTATTGTTTAGCAGTTACTGATTTTGGGGCTTAATTGATTAATATATGTTTGATTTTTGTCTTGATTCAATATGCACTCCAACTGTTTGATGAAATGAACTATTGTTGGTAGACACTAGTCAGTTGCGGATTCTAAACAAATTCAAAAGATCCATTACCAAACAAAACAGATTTAAAAAACTCGAAACTGAGTCAGTTCATCTAATTCAAAAGATCGATTATCAAACAAAGGTTGACACATGTATAAATTGATTGAACTATATCAAAATTAATTTGAGAAAAAAAGGATATGAACTAAATTACGTGAGCTGATCTTAAAGCAGCTTCAGTTTGTGTATTGATGGAAATGGTTAAAATAGTAATACAACAATAGGATTTGTTATATAACTAGTTATTGGCCCGCCCGCGTTGCGGGGCACCAAGCCGAATATTTCCCTCTTATAACATGTACGTCTGTGTTTTGGTTACCTGTACATACTACTCGTACCACGTTCTCAAAAAAAAAATTACATCGACTCAATCAATTAAAACAAAACACTATCATACTTTTGGAAAAAATAAAAAAACTAAAACGATGGAAAGACTATAATTTTAAACTCCTGACAAAATTGTAATTTTTCAGGACAAATGAGCGCGTGTCAGGCAGCCGCCTGACATTAATAAAAATTACACGAAGTCTACCAAATAAAATAAAACACTATCATAGTTTTGTCAAAAAAAAAAAGTAAAACGATGGCGTAACTGTAATTTTACACTGGGGGCAAAATCGTAATTTGATAGGACAAAGAAAACAAAAACAATGGCAAAACTATAAATTTAAACCGAGTGTAAAATAGTAATTTGGCTGTGAGGGGAAAAAACAAAACAAATGGTAAAACTATAAATTTAAAGGGGTAAAATCGTAATTTGTCTGGACCAATGGGAAAGTACCAGACAGCTTCCTACACTATTCCCCTCCATGGAATATGTAGTGTACCAGTTTTTTGCCCCGCCCGCGTTGCGGGGCACTAAGCAGAATATTTCTCTTTCATAACATGTACGTCGGTGTTTCGGTTACTTGTACATACTACTCATAAGACGATCTTAAAAAGAATTATATCGAGTAAACCAATTAAAACAAAACATTGCCATACTTTTGCTAAAAAAACTAAAACGATGGAAAACTATATTTTTAAAGTGGGGCAAAGTTGTACTTTCTAGGACAAATAAGCGTGTGCCAGGAGGCTGCTTGGCACGAATAAAAATTAAACCGAACCAACCAACTAAAACAAAACACTACCATAGTTTTGTCAAAAAAAAAAAAACACTAAGACGATGGCATGTCTGCAATTTTACATTGGGGGCAAACTCGTAATTTGACAGAAAAAAAAAGAAATGGAAAACTATAAATTTGAGCTAAGAGTAAAATTGTAATTTTGGTAGAAGAAGAAAAAACACAACCAATAAAAAAACCATAAATTTAAATGGGGTAAATTCGTAATTTATTTAACTTAAGTAATAGATAAAAGAGTAAACTGCCATTTTGGTCCCTGTGGTTTGGCCAGTTTTGCCACTTAGTCCAAATCTCAAACTTATTACATCCAGGGCCATGTGGTTTGCATTTTGTTGCCATTTTAGTCCAAAATCCAAAAACCCTAGTTTTTTGACTGTTGCAACCTCCTATTTTGTTCTGTAGTGCAGGGGCATTTTGGTCATTTTGTTTTTCATTTAACATTTTATTAATTAAAATTTTGGTCATCTTCCCCAAATAAATAATCATCATCCCAAAATAAAACCCTAACTCTCTCTCTTCTCCCAAATAATCATCATCAGCAGCAGAATATGTAGAACATCATCATCATCAAAACCCAGAAAATCCAGAAATTCCAGAAAATCAAGAACATCATCATCATCAACCCAGAAAATCCAGAAAATCAAGAACATCATCATCATCAACCCAGAAAATCCAGAAAATCAAAACCCAGAAAATCCAGAAAACCCATCATCAAGAACATCTGTATCTTCAAGAACATCATCATCAAAACCCAGAAAATCAAGAACATCATCTTCAAGAAAATCAAAAACCGATTTGTAAAAAGAAACGAGGCTCAGATCTGTATCTTCAAGAACATCATCAAACGAAATGAAGAGAACGATTTCTACAACTTCGATCTTCTAAATCTGAACTACTCACAACGATTTTGATTTTCAATAGAGCAATTCAACTAACAAACAGCAAAAATACGAATGTACAAGTCACGTACACGAAGAGAATTTCAGATAATCGATGTAAAGAATACGAGATAATCGATACGAATCTGCTTACGCTTGTCAATCGCTTCAAACAGATCTTCTTCTTCATCGATTTCTTCACGTTCTACGAGCTGCAAGTGGCTCTGTTCTTCCGATCTGGAACAAAAACCGCGAGAATGAGCTATACGCATCGATTTATTTGGGAGAAGAGAGAGAGTCAGTTAGAAGATCGAAGTTGCAGACCCCAAATAGCTGCGTATTGAACTTCCGATCTGCAAGTGGTCACAGACGCAGAACCAGACGTAGAAACATCTTCTGTATTTAACAAGAAATTTCGCACCCTTGTATATAAGGATTGATCCTCAGTGTCCAATCTTAAAGATGTGTTAATATTAGACAATGTTGGATTAAGAGGAGCCGAAACAGCTGGTGGTACAGTTTGAGGTATTTCTACAGTTGGAGGTATTTGAATGACTGATAATGGACCGTTTCTACGAGTAGACAATGGTGTTCTATCATAGATGATTATTTGGGAGAAGAGAGAGAGTTAGGGTTTTATTTTGGGATGATGATTATTTATTTGGGGAAGATGACCAAAATTTTAATTAATAAAATGTTAAATGAAAAACAAAATGACCAAAATGCCCCTACACTACAGGACAAAATAGGAGGTTGCAACAGTAAAAAAACTAGGGTTTTTGGATTTTGGACTAAAATGGCAACAAAATGCAAACCACAGGGCCCTGGATATAATAAGTTTGAGATTTGGACTAAAGTGGCAAAACTGGTCAAACCACAGGAACCAAAATAGCAGTTTACTCTAGAAAAAAAAAAAAAAAAAAAAAAAAACCTCACCAATAGTGAGCTGCCACAAAGGTGGCAGTCATTATTCCCCACCATGGGGTTTGTAGATATATAAATAAATTGAATTGAATTGAATTACCCACTGCCGTCATACCCCACCTATATTTGCTAGGTTAACACAGGACAATATTAAATTGGACAATCTTATTTCGGGTTCGGTTTTCATCGGGCTCCATCACTATCAGTGCTTACATTCAGTAGAGAGAGAGGGGGGATAAAATATAGGAAAAATTACAAGTATTGTCCTTTATTTTTATACCATTTTTCAGGCGATGTCCTTTTTAACGAATGTTGACAGACGGTGTCCTTTACTAGGTATTTTGTTGCAAGTTTAGTCTTTTACACCAAACCCAGTTAAAAAACCATGTTAATTGTTGACAGACGGTGACCTTTACTAGGTATTTTATTGCAATTTTAGTCCTTTACCTAGGTAGTTTGTTACAAGTTTAGTCCTTTACACCCAACAATTAACAGGGTTTTTTAACTGGGTTGTGTGTAAAGGACTAAACTTGTAACAAAATACCAAATAAAGGACACCGCCTGTCAACATTCGTTAAAAAGGACACCCCCTGAAAACTGATATAAAGATAAAAGACAAAACTTGTAATTTTTCCTAAAATATATAGAGAGATAAAGAGTTATATATAGAGAGAGTAAGATATATATAGAGAGAGAGAAAATAATATAAGTTTTATATATTTTTTTATTATATACACAATACTCCCTTACATATAAGTTATTTACACAATAGTCCCTAAAAATATTAAATGACAAAAGTGCCCTTATGTGCAAAGCAAATGACCATACTTGACAAAAAAAATTAACTAAGTTAGCATTAAAGGACATAACGTGCAACATTTTGAAACATTAGGTACAAAAGTCATCAATTTTAAAAGCAAAGGACACCGCCTGAAATTTTGTATAAAAATAAAGTACAAGATTTGTAATTCACTCTCAAAACTTTAACAACCAGACAATAGTATTTTTATGTCACTACTTGCAAGTATTGCATATTTTTTTTTTTAAATGGAAAACAGCTATGCAAATGGAGACTTTTATGTCACCACTTGCAAGTATTGCATATTTTATTATATTTGCAATAGCAGCCTTAGTTGATTAGTATGATAAGGCTGGACTTCTACTCCGATCTACAAAAAGTCAATTAACCTCTCCATTGAAATTAAAACACAACCAGAAACAAGCAATCTTTTCATTTCTAATGGCTATTGGTGAACTCTTTATCGGAGCACTCATCACTGTGTTGTTTGAGAAGCTGGCCTCTGGTGACTTGATCAAGCTGGCAAAATCTGCAGGCATTTATTCGGAGCTCAGCAAATGGTCAGACACCTTGACCCAGATCCAAGCTGTGCTGGTTGATGCAGGTCAGAAACACATAAAAGAAGAGTCTGTTCAATTGTGGCTAAACAAACTCCAGCATTTGGCTTATGAAATAGACGATGTACTTGATGATTTGGCCACAGAAGCCAAGCTGAATAAAAAATCTGATGCTAGCACAAGTAAGGTATTAAAGTTCATTCCAAACAAACTTCATGCTCTTAAATATGGCCATAAGATAAGTTCTAAGCTAGATGGAATTACAGAAAAATTGAGTAAGCTTGTTGAGCAGAAAAACCTTTTGGGTTTGAATGATAATGTTGAAAGGTCATATAGAGCTAGTAGACGGTTGGAGGAAACTTCACTGGTTGATGAAACCGAAATTATAGGCCGGGAAGGTGATAAAGAGGAATTGTTGAAGAAGTTGTTGGGCAGTGAATCTTCAAGTAGTCAAAATGTCAATGTGGTGTCCATAGTTGGTTTGGGTGGTATTGGCAAGACCACTCTTGCCCAACTTTTGTACAACGATAAGAAAGTGAATAAACATTTTGAACCCATGTCATGGGTTTGTATTTCAGATGAGTTCGATGTATTTACAATTAGCAAAGCCATTTTTAAAGATGTTGGTGGCGGCGATGAAAAATTTGAAACTCTAAATAAGCTTCAAGTGGCCCTTACAGAAAAGCTTTTAAATAAAAGGTTCCTACTTGTTCTAGACGATGTGTGGGACGAAAATGCTAACAAGTGGGAACTCCTAAAGCGCCCTTTTACTGTAGGGGCTCTTGGAAGTAAAGTTCTTGTGACGACACGGAAGGCCAAGGTTGCATTGGTGATGGACTCTGTTCAAACGTACCATCTCGATCTTCTTTCAGATGGAGACGCTTTGTCTTTATTTGCTCAACATGCATCAGGTCAGCAAAACATCAATGTCAATCGAACACTTAAATTACATGGTGAAGATATTGTCAAGAAGTGTGGTAGATTGCCTTTGGCTTTGAGAGCACTAGGGAGGGTATTTAGAACAAAATCCTCTGATGAAGAATGGGAGGAACTCTTGAATAGTGAAATATGGAAGTTAAATAATGAAAGTGGGATTCTGCCTGCTCTAAAGCTAAGTTACTATGATCTTCCATCACGTTTGAAGCAAATGTTTGTGTATTGTTGCTTATTTCCCAAGGACTACACCTTTGACATGGATGAACTGGTCCTGCTGTGGATGGCTGAAGGATTTTTAGGCGAGTCAAACGGAAACAAGTCAATGGAGAGTTTTGGTCAGGAGTGTTTTAAAGAGCTAGTGTCGAGGTCATTTTTTCAGCATTCAAACAAAGATAAATCACAATATAGAATGCATGACCTGATAAATGATTTGGCAAATAGTGTTGCGGGAGAGTTCTTTTTTATGTTGGAGGATAAGACGGGAGTTTACGATAGGAGTGAAACTTTGGAGAAGTCCCACCACATTTCTTTTATTCAGGAAGAATATGTATTTTACAGAAACTTCAAAGCATTACAAAGAACAAGATGCTTACGAACATTCTTAGCCATAAGCTCAGGTAGTTTGGGCATAGCTCTTGTCAAAATACTTCCGCAACTGCAATTTCTAAGGGTGTTAAGCCTAGCTAATAGTTTTATCAAAGAGGTACCAGAATCCATTGGTGGTCTTAAACATTTACGGTACCTCAATTTTTCCAACACTTCTATCAAATGCTTACCTGAGCAAGTTGGTGATCTTCTTAATCTACAGAGCTTATTGTTGTCTGGTTGTTATGACTTGTGTATCTTGCCAAATAGTGTTGTAGAGTTAATAAACCTACGACATCTTGACATCAATGATACTCCAGAATTGAACGAGATGCCATTGGGATTTGGTAGGTTGACGGGTCTACAAACTCTATCCAAAGTCATTATTGGAGGAACTGGTAAGTTTAGATTATCCTATTTGAAGGGATTTTTGCATCTTCATGGTCAACTTTCCATTGAAGGGCTGCTCAAAGTGAAAAATGCAGCACATGCAAAGGAGGCGAACTTACATCAAAAGAAGGGTATATGTGATTTGCAATTGAAATGGAGTAACGTATTTGATGGTTCTCGGAATGAAATAAGTGAATACGAAGTACTTGAAGGGTTAAGGCCTTTTGAGAAGCTGAGAAGCCTCAAGATTCTCAATTATGGTGGAACAAAGTTTCCTACTTGGGTTGGGGATCCCTCGTTTGTTTGCTTAACTCAACTTACGTTAACCGACTGTAGAAGTTGTAAATGTTTACCAATGCTTGGACAACTACCGGCACTTCAAAAATTGTGTGTAGAAAGCATACACGATTTAGACAAAGTGGGTTCTGAGTTACTTGGAGATACCAACTCTTGTAGTGGTATTGCGTTTCCATCACTTGAAGTTTTGGAATTTAGAGATATGCAGAATTGGAAGGAATGGTCAACTAGTGGTGGTGAAAAGTGCGAAACGTTTCCCTGTCTTCGTGAGATATCTATAGTAGATTGTCCGAAGCTAGATGTAGTGGCAATCGATTCAATACAGTCACTTCAGGTTTTGCATGTATTAGGGTGTTCTATAGCGGTGTTAAAAAGCATGGTCGGTGTGTCTTCTTCGCTCCTTAGATTGAAAATGAAGAATATTAAAGGTCTTACTTGTTTAAATGGAGAAGTTATAGAGCATCTTGGGGCAGTTGAATATCTCAAGATCTCATCCTGTAGTGAGCTCACGTACTTGTGGGAATCTGAAGTAGATGCTTGCGAGATTCTTAAGAGTTTACAGGAGTTGGAAATAAGTAAGTGTAAAGAAATAATATCATTGGGAGAGAAAGAGGTGCATTTAGGGATTAGCATGGAATCTGTTACAAAAGTGAGCATTACAAGTTGCCCAAGACTGAAGAGTTTCAAGTGTCCAAATAGTATTGAGCAGCTGAAAATATGGTATTGCCCTTTAGTTACACTTACAGATGGCCTCCCATCCACTTTGAAGTTTCTTAATTTTAGTGATTGTGATAATCTGGATGTAAGATGGTCTCTCGTCAACAACTTGTCATCACTTGTCATATTTAAAATGCCTAAACTGAAGTTGTTTCCCGAAGGTTGCTTATCTTATCTCACCAAGTTAAGAATATGGGATTGTGATAACATAGAATCCATTCCAGATAATGGTTATGGGTTTCTTCCATTTCTTTGCTTGAGACACCTTGAGATAACACGTTGCAGGAATCTGAAGTCATTTCCTCATGAGCATTTGCAAAGTCTCACATCTCTGGAATATATGGATATAAGAGATTGTCCAAGTCTGGATGACTCTTTTCCCTGTGGTTTGTGGCCTCCTACTTTAAAGGAACTTACAATAGGAGGGTTAAAGAAGAACATCTCAGAGTGGGGGCTGCAAAATTTCCCAGCCTCACTTGTTACACTTATATTGATTGGTAGAAATTCAGACAGAGTGGTTTCATTTGGTGCAAAGGCAGAAGAAGAAGAAGATGTATCGTCTTTTCTTCTTCCATCATCTCTAACTAGACTACATTTATATTTTTTTAAGGAGTTGAAATCAGTTTCAGAGGGCCTGCAACACCTCACCAGCCTTCAACATCTTGAAATATGGTTATGTCCTAAGCTTAGAGATCTGCCAGAGACACAACTCCCTTCACTTTTAAGTTTGGATGTGTCTGAATGTTCCCCAGAATTAAGAAAAAAATGTAGTCCTGGTAGAAAAGGCAAGTACTGGCCCATCATCTCCCAAATCCCGAGACTTACTCTGTCAGATTGATGCCCTGAATTGAGTTAAAAAAAATGTAGTGCTAGTGCAAGTAGAAAGGCAAGCACTGGGTCATCAATTTATCAATTTCTTTTTGTGATAACATAGATTCTATTCCAGAATCTCACATCTCTGGAAGAAATGGTGATAAGTTATTTTCCAGCAGTTCCCTCCGGCCCCAAATAATATATTGTGTTCAGCAGCCCAGGTATTCTTCACAATAAATGTTATTTTGATTAAAGTAATTGAATGCAATGTATATAAATTCAGTGATTATGAAGTTATCACTAATCTTTTGGATTGAAATGCAATTTGTTTTTTTGCTTTTTTTTTTTTTTTTGAGTAATTAAGTAAAAACATAAGTTAAATATCTTTATGAAATTATTAAGATAATAAAAAAAATATAACAAACTGTTCTATATAAAATATATAGGGAAATTGGCCTGTAATAATCTCACCTAGACCTATTGGCCATTAATAATCTCACCTCAGAATATCCCCCCCCCCCCCCCCCCCCCCCCCCCCCGCGGTCCCACCTTTCACCTATTTTTCCTACAATGGTCCCCGTTAAAAAAACTTAACGGAGTTAAACTTTTTTCCAAATTACAAACAGATTCTTTAGGGCTTTTGATTAGAACGACGATACGAGTCCATTGATGTAAAACTTGCGTTGAAACGGTGCTTCAAACGATGAAAACGGCGCTTCAATTCGAGTGTTTAAATTTCCAATTAACCAAAATCAAGTCACTTGGAGCACCCTTTCGAAGTAAGGTCTAGGTGAGATTATTACAGACCAATTCCGCAAATATATAAACTAGTATACGTATATAAACAATGTCTTAACTTTAAATTACTGAGACTGATTGTTTAGTGGAGTTGGTTAAATTATTAAAATACTTTGGAGACGACTAATCTTGTTGCGAGATATTCATGAAGTTCCATTAAAATTAATAATATTAAACTGGAATTAAGATTTGTGTTAAATAGGAATAAGATATTCGAATGTAAAGACTTGTGGAATTTCTTAAACATGAAATGAGGAGTGAATTTAAATACTTTGAAATTTAATACTTTTGAATAAATGAATAATAACACGTGAACTGCACACTCGTAGCGGTCTGAGTGGGCATCGGTGGTCAGTTCAGCAGTCCGAATTAAGACCAGCGATCAAGTCGGGGTCATAGTCCAGTGTGGCAGCGGTCCAGGTCAAGGTCGATGGTGGTGACCGAGATGGGGGCTAGTGTGATAGATTTGAATTACTTTATAAAACCTTTGTCACTCAAATTCATTATAAATTTAATTCACTTTCATATATTTCAATTCTATTATATTACAAATCCTTTTTGAAATGTTTAAATTCTAAATTCAATTCCTTTTGATTCTAATTTCTTAAAAAAAATTCCACAAACCAAACGCACTCTAAAAGTCTTTCCTAGAGGGTAATTACATTCCCATCACATTTTATTTAAACTTGTTTATGGACATCATTTCTCAATTACCACGTATCAAACAAGAGAATCGTCAATTTTTTGTTGGTATGATGTCTCTATAACCGCCATGTCGCACAAGAAAACACAAGTCTTAACTTTAAAGGAATGACAAACTAAAGTTATTGGTCTTATCATGTAGAAAGAACAATCGTTTTGTTCCATCCGACACTACATATCAAACGGTCAAAAAAACGTAGCAACCTGAATAATAGATAAACATAATCACAAGTTGCAAAACTAGCTTATGGCAGTGGACTATCTATCATCTTCCAGATTGCATTACAAGTATCAAAATCACTAAACTCCAGGGAACTGAACTCGAACTTTTCAACTACTAGCTTCTCTTTATCAACAAGTCATGAAATGAGAAAGCAAAGCGGGTAACAACAAAGGATACGTCCATATATCTTGGACTGCTCATTTAAGTCTGGGATTATTTTAGTTACCGATGCATACATTGACAGCTTCTTCCTATAAAACAAAAACAAAAAATGTTACTCCCTGCGTAAAAAGATATATGCAATACTCAATGGTGCAGTAGTTAGTGATCATGTTTGACACAACTAAATGCGGCAAATTTATAAAAAAAAAAAAAAACAGTTGAAAATGATTCAAGTGTTTGGTAGTATTCTAACATAAACATGCTTTCAACCACAATATGAAGAGCAAGTGTCACAATATAGGGCTGTAAACGAGCCGAGCCAAGCCGGCTCATTTTTTTTTAGCGAGCTGGAAATTTCGGCTCGGGACCGGCTCCTCGAAGCTCGAACCAGCTTGTGTCTCGTCGAGCCAGCTCGTCTATTTAAAAAAAAACATTTATACTTTTGTATTTGAGTAAATTGCCATTTTAGTCCCTGAGTTTTGTCAAAATTTGCCACTTTGATCCAAATAGTTTTTTTTGTGCCTCTGGGTCCCTGACTTTTACATTTTGTTGCCATTTTGATCATTTTGTCTAACTCCATCCAAAAACCCAGTTTGTAACAGGGGTATTTTGGGGATTTCCTTAAAAACTGGGTTTTTGGATGGAGTTAGACAAAATGATCAAAATGGCAACAAAATGTAAAAGTCAGGGACCCAGAGGCACAAAAAAAACTATTTGGATCAAAGTGGCAAATTTGGACAAAACTCAGGGACTAAAATGGCAATTTACTCTTTGTATTTCTTACAAACAATGATATGCATAACACTAAATAAAACATTATTTAGGGCTAACAGAATAGTAATTTTGGGCAAACTATAAAACGAACATGAAAAGATTCCATGTAACCTTAATCTATAGTTTTTTAAATCAATATTAATAATTAAAACTAGGGTTAATGGATTTAAACACCCCCAACTATGGCCATTTGGCCGCTGGCACTCTCAACTTTGACTTTGGCTCACACCACTCCCAACTTAACACTTAGGTTGCTATATCACCCCGTCGTTAAATAGGCACTAACTAGGTTAGTTTTTTATGCTGATGTGGCCAATATTTGATGATGTGGCTTGTTTTTTTTATGAGATGGCAAGATGACGTGGATCTAGAGCAACATAAAATAAAACACTCTGAACCCACCTTTCACCTTCCTCCACCATATCTTCAAGTCTTCTGTCTTCAAATACTTGGTTACGAAGACACACTGTGTACTTGTGTAGCCTATAGCAGCCATCGTGGAAGAAATAATTCTTATAAGAAAACCTATCAAATGGTGCATCAAATGACAATAGGTTTGCAAACGGTGAAATCATAAACTTGCTGCAACAGCAAAGCACATGGCCAAATGATTAACTGGTGATTTTTTTTTTAATTTTACGAATGATTTGAGTATAACGTTAACAACCCTTTGATCTTTCTAGAATTAGGAATGACTAGTGTCGCACAAATCATACCTTCAAGTCTTCCTGGCCAAAATCAATCAGAAACAAATCATGAACAAGCACCTCATAGTGAGCTCGCACCTACACCGACGTCTTACCGGGAACGGTATCGCCGATTAACTGCCACTAGCCGATTGACTGCCACCGCCGCTACTTGCCGATTGTCTGGATGATTTGATTTGAATGTGGGGATTAACTGCCACTTGCCGATTGACTGCCACCGCCGCTACTGTGGTTGACCAGTCGGATTCTGGATGATATGATTTGAAGGTGTGGATTGATTAGGGTTTGGGGATTTCAGGGTTTGTGGGAAGTTATGATTAAAGCTTCTTGCCGTTGTTGCTTGATGATAATAAATGAATTGGTTAATGGGTTGGTGAATCATGTGGGTATTTATGGCGGTGGTGGCAGGTGATAAGGGTGGTGGTTGATGAGCGATGATGGTGATATCGTTAGAGAGAGGGAGAAAGGGGATGGGGCTTGGGTGTTATAAAGAAAAATTGTTTTTACACGTCACCATGCCACCTAAGCAAAAATGACCACATCAGCATAAAAAACTAACCTAGTTAGTGCCTATTTAACGACGGGGTGACATAGCAACCTAAGTGTTAAGTTGGGAGTGGTGTGAGCCAAAGTCAAAGTTGAGAGTGCCAGCGGCCAAATGACCATAGTTGGGGGTGTTTAAATCCATTGCTTAAAATATATATTAGAACACACACACATAATTTGGGGTTTATTTTAAATGAGCCAAACGAGCGAGCCACGAACCGAACCTACCTTGGCTCGGGCTCGGCTCGTTTACAAACCGAGCCGGGTCGTTTAAAACCGAGCTGACTTCGAGCCGAGCTTTTTTCTAACTTTTTTTGAGTGAGCCTCGAGCCGTGGGCTTTTTGAACAGCCCTACAATCTGATGAAAAAGTTTTGACTAGAATTCGTCAAGTACGTATATGGACTTACTGTGTCTTCATTTCATCATGTTCGAGTGTCTTGAGAGCCTGCCTTCTTTCTTCAATAAAACTTCTTTGCTCTTCAAGGTCTTTAATTTGACCGGTGACAACTGTGTATATGATATGGCAAAGAATCAGTAATCAAACCATCGAATATATTATGTACCAGAGACGAATGTGGGTGTGTGTGCGCGTGTATAGAGATAGTTGAATTTATGTAACTATATACTTATCTAAGGTCCTCTCGTAGCAATGTCTCCTTCTGAATCTCCTCATCCAATTCTTTCTGAAGCAAATGAATCTCTACATCTGAAGCCACTTCAGCCTTTGTGGCTTCTATCTTTTGCTTGCACGCGTCTATCTGTTTATGATAACCTGTTGCATGAATTGACTAATGAGTTTGTTTCGTTTAATTTTCCCATTGAATGTTTCGAGTAGTCCGCTTTTCACTCATTTAGATGACAGTGATAGCCACACAGTTCTCATATGACATGAGGCATTCATGCCGCTTTATTCTAAAGTGTAAACCAATCTCATTGTCTACGAGTCGTGACAAACAGATGCAGCTAGAGGTCATTAGGTCAAAAGAACTAATTCCAACATCAAATCTAATATCTTATAATAAAATGATAGAGAAAATGATAACTGTGTTAAATTGTGTGCTCCTAATAGTGGCAGTAACCGACTCTAGGTGGTACTCGTTCATAAACAAAAAAAAGACACAATTTAACATATGTAAAAATGTATCCGGTTAGTTAGCAAAATGCCAATTATACCCTAATGCATTTAAGATGTCAATTGACTTGAAAAACTTGCAAGATTTAATAGAGTAAACAAACAAAAAGTAGTAAACTATAGCCATGCTTCTTTGGAACTGATTTGAGCTTATAGATACACATATAGGGTAGTTTATGCTTTTTATATTAGGGAAATCAGATTTTAATAATCTAAAGTATTACACACAGGCCAATAATAATGTATACTTGCAATGTGACCAATGACGCTCCTAACTTTCACTTTCGTTGGAACGGGAAATCCCAACTGAACGATTAAGTAACTCCATATGCTCCCAGCTTTCATATATGTTGTTGCAAAACAATTTACAATGATTTCGTTGGCGTAAAAATCAGTAAATTGTTCATTATGGGCAAACTTCATTGGTCACCTTGCAAGCATGGATTACTATCGGCCAATGGATCATAGTTTGGATTACTACCTATTACCGATTAATCCCAATTTTTACAACACTAACCCTTCCACTAAGTACGATGAGAAAGTTTTTGATAAGTTAAAAACCATTTTTTATGTCGTGAAAAAACAGGAACATGGTATTCAAAACTGAAAGGGTATTCTTATAATTCAACAGAGTTCGGATCTAAAACAAATAATTGTTCATACAAAACTTTAGGATGCAGAAATTATGGAGTTGAAAAGTATTATTATTATTATTTAGTACCTTGAAGAGAAGTGTGAAGTCCAGCATGATCAGAGCGGCAACGGGAGTGGAGTGTGTCGGATTGTTCAACGCAATGCTTCAGGAAATTGATGTCTTTTTCATTTTTCAAAAACTCGACTAGATCATCGCTGTATGAGATCAGCTTCTCAACATCAATTCTGTCACCCATTTTTAGGGTTTGGAGAAAGAAAAAAGGGGAGGAGAAAAAATTGGAAATCTTTTAGGGAATCATGCCTTGTTAAAAGGGTGGCATTATTGGCACACCTTAAAAAATTAAATCAACACCTTTAATACGTACCGTACTAGTCTATACGATGTGTATTAAGGTTTTTTCAAACTTCTAGGTCAGTCAAAGGCTGACAATGTCCCTTTATCAAAAAGTAATACGCATCGTATAGGCCTATACGATTCGTAATGAATGTGTCGATTTAATTTTTTAATTTTGCAAGGTAGCTTTCTGTCACGCGAACGAAGAAGCATCACTTTGGACATTTGTTGGTCTTCAAACATCTAGGAAACATTATTTGAGAATACCCCTGAATTTATCGAAGCTGTAGAATGAGATCCTCCACTATTGGGTTATCATCTTTCAACCTCATTTTCCCTAAATTTATCCATTCTGTTTTTTCAATTGGGATGTAATGCAATGATTCATCTCAATTGAATAGACAGACACTTGCTTCATAGGACTCACTTGAATCGTCTTGGATGTAATAACAGTACGTTTAGCATCCGTGCCTGCTTGAATTGCAGGAAGCAAAGGATAACGAAGATGAACATTGTATTTATCACGAAAGTACTGAACAACCGAGATAACAGCTCTGGTTTCATCAGCTGCATTTGGAACAAGAAGTCCAACAATTCGTTCATTATCTGTTGTTGTCTCAACAACATGAATGGACACAACGAATATCTACAATCCAATCAACGCACATTATGTGTTTTAAATCAAGGGTCCCATCATTACAACCACTTGTTTGAAAATGGCCAGGAGAGTTGAAAAAATTGCAATTGGAATTGATCTTAGAACAACATACTCTTGTTACCATATGACACATGATAAAAGAGTTTCTCTAGACAATCTATGATTATGTTCCGTTTTAGTTTCTGTTTGGCACATTCAATCTTCGTTGCTTCATTAAAATTAACAAGGCGGTCTCGGTTGCATGAAGCTTTGATGTATGTTGCAAGTTAAATCCACAATCAATGTATGTTGGTTAATTGTAAGTATTGCATTTGCGTTAACACGCCTCATTTCATCCTTTTTACTCTTTTCTTCGATTTCAACAAATCTTTTCAATAATCAATAAGCAAATACACAACGGTTCTCCAATTCCAGATTAGTAATGTAAGGAGAAACGTTGAGATAACGGACATCCATCAAGCTCAAAAAGAAAACTTGTGTTTCCCATAGTCACAAACGATTGCGGTTTGTATTTCTCATAGCCACCGTTCCCATAGTAAAAAACGGTTACGGTTTGCACATTCAATCTTCATTGCTTCATTAAAATTAACAAGGCGGTCTCGGTTGCATGAAGCTTTGATGTATGTTGCAAGTTAATTCCACAATCAATTTATGTTGGTTAATTGTAAGTATTGCATTTGCGTTAACACGCCTCATTTCATATTTTTTACTCTTTTCTTCGATTTCAACAAATCTTTTCAATAATCAGTAAGCAAATAGACAACGGTTCTCCAATTCCAGATCAGTAATGTAAGGAGAAGCGTTGAGATAACGGACATCCATCAAGCTCAAAAAGAAAACTTGTGTTTCCCATAGCCACCATTCCCATAGTCACAAACGATTGAGGTTTGTATTCCCATAGCCACCATTCCCAAATTCAAAAACAGTTACGGTTTGCAATTCCCGGTTGTACCGCGAGTGGGCATAAGATCCGTGGGCCCTATTGTCGGATTTGTGACTCCATGGAAGATGTGATTAAGGTAAGTGTGCCGTAAAGTTGCATATTTTAGATAGACCTTTAAGTACGGATCCTACAGCTGCATTTGGAACAAGAAGTCCAACAATTCGTTCATTATCTGTTGTTGTCTCAACAATATGAATGCACGCAACGAATTTGACAACTGTGATGACTTATTAAAGTAGAAATCACCTCCAATCCTTTCCTGGTCAAATCATACAATATAAAGTTTAAACTTATCGTGTGTTGTAGTTTGGAAAGATGATCGAATAGAGATCTGAATAACAAACTGTGGAGAACTTGTTTGCGTTATCCTTCAACATACGCTAAAATACTCTAAAATATGAAGAAAAAAAAACTTTAAAATACTCTAAAATATGCTAAAAAAACGCTAAAATATGCTAAAATACGCAAAAATATGCTAAAATACATGAAAATATGCTAATACGCTGCAATATGTTAAAATACGTCATATTACGATAAAATACGCTAAAATACATCGAAATACGTTAAAATACGCCGAAATACGTAAAAATAACCTAAAATAGGTTAAAATAAGCTAAAATACGTTTGAATACGCTTAAATACGTCAAAATACTATAAAATACGCAACAATATGTTAGAATACGTCAAAATAGCAAAAATACGTCTAATATGCGACTAATGATATTTCCACACGCGTATACATATAACACGACACTATACAATACAAGTGGATTTAAAAAAAACTGTATGTAATCATAGAATACGATAATCGCACGCAACCGAACGTCACCGGAACGACGTATGTTGAAGATATACGTCATAAAATGACAAAATATGCGAAAGTTCGTCAAAAAACGACAAGTATACGCGTCGAACCGAGGAAAACACGATAAAACTAAATTTCAAATTATGCCATATACGGTCGTATAGGCCTATGTTGTATCGTATATCGGCTTAATACGTATCGTATAGGCCTATACGATTCGTATTAAACTTTGAATTTTCTCAAAAATACCCCTAAATTTATCAAAAAAAGGGTATTTCAGTAATTTCGTCGATTAATACGCATCGTATAGGCCTATACAATGCGTATTAAACTATGAATTTCTCAATTGAAGGTGTCAATTTAATTTGTGCAGTACTTCGTGTGTTGTAGTTTGGAAAGATGATCGAATAGAGATCTTAATAAGTTTATGGAATTGGAGAACCATTGTTACCAACAAATGTTTCCTAGATGTTTGAAGACCAACAAATGTTCAAAGTAATGCAATGATTCCTCTCACTTGAATCGTCTAGGAAGTACTGAACAACCGAGATAACAGCTCCGGTTTCATCACTTGAATCGTCTTGGAAGTACTGAACAACCGAGATAACAACTCTGGTTTCATCATGTCGCAGCCCCCGTATAACAACCCTCCTAGAACCCTTAACGTAACCCTAAACGTTCCTAAATATACCCCGTATGCGAGAAACGGACTCAGAATACCCTAATATTTACAAAAATCAAATAAAAACAAATATTAGAGTTGCTCGCGGGCCGCGACCTAGTCACCCTGGGTCTGTCGCGGGGCGCGACGGCCTAAACTTGTCCGGCACACAATTGTGTCATGTGTCAAACACGTAACAGGGCTACCCCCTTGACTCGGCGAAGCTATAAACGCCACGTGGGCTCTCGCGGGGCACGACAGACTGGCCGATCAGCCTATATAAGGGGTGGTCGAGCTCATTTGTTCAGTCGTTCATTTCTAAAATCTCTCTCAAACTTTCTGATAGTTATTATTATTCCCGGGCATAATACCCACTATAAAGCGAAGCTCTGCCTCGGTGTAAGTATTATAACCCTTCTATTACCCTACACGATCGATTTAGGGCTCCGTAACGCATGTCAAGGCTCTGTCTGACTCAGTCATTGGAGTTCTGTCTCGTGTTACACTCGATTGATTTAGGATTTCGTAATGCATGTCAAGGCTCTGCCTGACTCAGTCATTGGAATTCTGTCTCGAGTTGTATGGTTAATGTGATTTGGGTTATTTTACTAACACGTGTGCATTGTTTAATTTTAATAGATAATAACCAGGAGAATCACCAGGAAGCTATAGTAGTATCACCTAAGTCAACAATATGAGTACATCTTACTTTTTGTAAACTGTTTTTACAAAACCTCAAATGTTTTAAAATATAATTAACAGTGATTGAGTCTATGTATTCTACAATTACTGCCGGTATGTTGGGGTTTTGTATACAAAATGTGAAAGACGTTACCATTGGACAAAGAGATAGCCAGTGAGTAATATGACCCACAAGTCAGGTGTTGATAGTACTGAATGAGTAATTGTGTAGATATAAACATTGTAATCGTTCTCAATAGTGTGAAATTATAAAAGTTGTTTTGATTAAATTGGGATGCACTCGCCAGTATTTCTCGTTGATAAAATCTTTTTAAAACGCGATTCAGGTAACAAAATGTGAAAGTCAATACAAGCCAGCTGAAGAGCACTGAAGGCTTGGAAAAGTGGCTATAAAAGTTACCTAAATAAAAAGGAGTTTTATTTTCAATAATTAGGGTTTATCCCTACAAATGTATTGTCAAATGAACTTGGGTTTTATCCCAATGATTTATTATTATAAAAAGTTTGTTGTTTCACTCTGATAAAAATATTTCTTAACTACGGTCCTGATGTATTCCGCTGCAAAATTAATAAACACCGATACCACTGATCTGGATCTCGCGGCACCCACTCCCGGGGTAGGGGTTGGGGGCTGCGACAGAGAGTGGTATCAAAGCTACAGCCACTGGTTTAAGCCAAAGAAGTGTTCTGCTGACACTTAAATTCTGTGTTAGGAAATAACTTATGTGATTACGTGTAAATATTGTTTTGTGTTATTTGAT
This sequence comes from Helianthus tuberosus, assembly GCA_030545235.1. Taxonomy (NCBI): domain Eukaryota; kingdom Viridiplantae; phylum Streptophyta; class Magnoliopsida; order Asterales; family Asteraceae; genus Helianthus; species Helianthus tuberosus. Next base: position 123,991,850 of record CM060387.1, read on the forward strand.
TATTTGTTAGTTTACAGTATGAGTGAGCAAGGAACATCGGACACTTATCGTCACTTAGATAGTTCACCAAAAGATGAGGGAACATCATCTCAACTTAATTCCTCAGGATACTCAGTCGATATTGAGGAAGGGATATTTATATTTAAGGCACAGTCTGAGGAACCCTTTACTACTAAAAAGAGAGGTTGGTTTAATAGAGGAGCACATGAGAGAAGAAAGAGAATGAAGAAGTTACAACAACAGAGAGCGATAGTCAGAGCTAATAGGGAAGCGAATGCACAGACTCAGGAAACAGTCACTAGGCCACCTTGGGAAGAGGAACTAGATAGACAGCTGGCCGATTTCCATATGTTAGCAGTAGACGCTAACCTAAACCAAATAGCCGAACCGCCACTGTTACCTTTATTCCCAGACCAACAAATGCTAGAACCCGACCAGGAAGATCGTTTCCTTTTCCAGATATAGATCACTATGACTCCCAAAATTCCCCCACCAAACCCCATAGCTCAGTACACTGACCTTAACCCTTTAGATCCCTTTTGAAGTAGCGAATGGTGGACGCAAAGTGTGATACATAATCCATACCCTTATGGACAACCTATCCCTCAACACCCTGATCCAGTACCAGCACCTATGCCACCTATGAGCCATGAAAATTTGGAAGAACTTCGCTCATTTGGTGACAGCATTTGAAATTTGGTATATAGATAAAGGACAAAACTTGTAATTCACTCTTAATAATAACTTCCCGGTGAGGTTCCGATTCACACTCATGCTTCAGATCGGCTCTTTCTAAGGTATGCCGAACCAATCTCGAGTCTCTGATTATTCCGAAAAATCTAAACATGTTACGAGTCTCGTTTTTGGTTTAGAACCAACCCTGATTTGATGTTAATTGTAAGATTCATGATTAGAGAGGCTTCCGCAAAGTGGTTACTTCTATCATGATGCATCTGGCCAGATGTGCAATTGTTGCAGGTTAGATGACGGTCGGATTATTGTTGCAGGTTTAAACGACGGTTTGGGCTTAATTTATAGGTTCAGTATATGGTGTGTTCTTTTGTGGATGTTGACTTTTTTGGGGGAATGATCAGTGTCGGAGGAGATGGTGGTGATTTACGGTAGCTGTATTGGTGGACGTGGTGCTAGGTTGTGGGGTGGATTTAGAAGTTGGGGTTAAAGAGACCAATAAGAAGGGAATGTGGGTCCCGCATTTTATATTTAAATAACAATGGTGGCCCTACTTTGATAAATGATCAATTAATGTTTTATTTTTTTATTGAAGGGCACTTTTGTCATTTCACATTCACTTAACATCAAAAACTAACCCTAATCCACGTTAGGGACTATCCAAGAAACAAATTTGCAAAAGTTAGGGAATATAGATGTAATTTTAGAAAGTTAGGGACTATAAGTGAAATTTCACTAAACCACAAGGATTATCCGGACATTTTTCTCTAAAAAAGTGTGGCTGAAAATGTGTTAAATCTATACTATCTATTAAGGGAGATTAGCAGCTGATGTAAGTTTGCATACGTGTTGTAACACCTCGTAAAATCACGACCAATGATGTATTGACACGTGTAATAAACCCTAATGAAGTCAAATATTGAATTTAAGGGACTAATTTTTCGAAAAATCGAAAAATTTGATAATGAAAGGACTGGAAGTGTTAGCATACCTAAAATAAGTTTCTAAATAACCTCTCACGATGATTATATTCACAAATGAGCCACTTGTCGATCGAGTGTAGCCGTTTGCGTAATTAATTGAAAGTTTGCGCAATGAAAGGTTAAAAGCGTCAACATGTTAATTCTTACCTCTGAGTGACCTTTTAACAAACCGGGAGCTTCATGATATTTGATTATACTCTCGGGAATGCCAAATATTGTCCGTCTAAGGATTTTATGCCTATAAGTAAAGTTACACGCAACATTGCAAGTTAGAGGGGCTAAAAGTGTCAATATGTTTAATTATACCTCTGAAGGACCTTTTAGTGAACCCAAAGCATCTTGATGTTTAATAATACTTTCAAGAATTCCTAATATGGATTAAATGAGGCTTCAATGCTATTAAATGATGAGATGCGCAAGTTTGCGCAATAAAGGGACCTAAAGCGTCAACTTTTGAATCTACGCCTTTCGGTGACCATTTAAGCGAACAGGAGGGTAGTAATATTTAATTATATACTTGGGAATGATCAATATGGGCCATGGAAGGCTTGGATATCATTAAATGACATTTCGCGCTACCTTGCGCAATTAAAGGACTAATTGCGTCAAACTGCAAAAGTATACCTATTCGTAGGATATTGGACCTTCCGGAATATGATCCTAAGTTAAACATGCCCTAATTATCCTTTATATAGCTTAGATATAGGCTTAGAGATGTTTGGTGCGCAAAAATAAACTTTCAAGTCCACCAGGGACTAAAAGTGTCAAAAAGTGCACAAGTTTGCATTTTCGCGCATATCTCACATTCTGAATATCTCCGGACACCCAAAAATTTATGTAAGCACTAAAATATTTTATTTTAGTGTTTGGCTTGATAAAAATCCATTCGTCGCATAGTTTGGATCGTTTTTCGCGTCCGTTCGTATTTCGTCGTAATTATACGAACAACGTGACCGTACGGCCAAACGAACCGACATCCGACATGTTTTTGAGCATGTTTCATGTCCCCTATGTTTAGGCATCATAATAGAGCCTTGAAATGAGGTTAACGGGCCTTAGATGTGTCATAAAGGGCCTTAAATGCAAACAGGGACCAAAACTGCCATTTTTGAAACTTCTGCGCTGATCAGACATCCCAGGCGGGCCGCGTAAGCCTACCTTGACTCTTACGCGGTCCGTGTGAGTCCATCAGAGTTGCAAAAATAAGTTTACAGCCATTTACAGCCTGTTCCAGCTTGATCCAGCACTTGCAAATGGTATTTCTTCAATCCTTGGGCACCCATAGTATTGAAAAACAGTGGGTAATAGGTGTATGGTCCAGATTTAATCACGTTTATCGAGGAACGATCCTAATGGTCCTCTAAATCCTATATATACCCCTTGATCTTGCTCTCATTTCACACCTTGATCTGAATGGTTCTAAGTTGGAGCCCTTGTGCTTCATACCTGAACATCCAAGATCAATTCCATCCTTGCTTGGACCCTTTATAAGTGTTCCTTCGTGCTTAGTTTAATTGTTTAGCGATTAAAAACTGAAAAGTCAAGCGTTTGCGATAAACACTTTGACTTTTAAGCGGTTGAGCCATTTTTCGCAACGAACATGGCTACGTGACCGTAATTAGGTAGGTGTTTAACCCTCAAAAGGGCACCTCCTAATTACCACGTTTACTTAGTTAAATTGTCGGGTCAAATAAAAGTCAAACGGGTTAGTTTTAAATAAAATTCATAACTATTAATATAAAAGCCATAAAATCAGTTTTCTCACTTTAATAACTTGGTAAATATTAGTTGAACATGCCTAAGCATGATTCAACCCGACAATTCTAAGTATAGGCTCGGTTCGGAACCAAAAGTCGCAAAATTTGACTTTTGCTTTGACTTTCAGTTCTGACCCGATTAACTTAGTTTAGATATGCCTTAGGATTCCTTTAGGACCATGTTATAGGTTAGTATAACCCTCCGAGGTTATACAACTTGGTTCCATAGAAATCCTAGTTCATGCATGTTTCCGTTAAATGCCTAAATGTTGACCGTTATGCCCTTTTGACCCTAAAACGAGAATTTGGAAAATGTGAGAGGACAATAATCTTTATTACTGATTTATAAACTTGTCCCAAAAATTTGACATCAGTTTGAGGTCTAGATTAGGAGTTATACTCAATAGCGTAATTAGAAAGCTTTTTATTAATTAAACGGCGTAATTAGCATAAAGCCTATTTAAACCCAAATTTTTATACCAAACCTTTTATCTACTGATATAAAATAATATTTTGGGATTTTTGAAGATTTTTATTTATTTTTAGGCTGAGCATAACATAGGGTTCTAGGCTTGATTCGGTAATTGCCGGTTTTGCCCTTTTGGCTTATAAATTGAGTTTTACAAAACATTTTGACCCCAAACCTTTTGCTACTGATTTTATAAGATAAATAAAACATTTTAAGCTTTCTGGAATGATAAAAAATATCAGCTTTTCCTTAAAAACCCGGATATCGCTTAAAACCGCCTCTTTACGCGTTTTAAGCGCATAGTATGTATTAAAACTATTTTAAATATATATGACTTGATACCTACTGATATTTTAAGTAAAATTTTATACTTTAACAGTAAGAAAAAGTTTTAAACTCAGATTTCCAAATTTGACCTTTAAACCTTATGTGAAATTACCAAAATGCCCCTTCGGTGCATAGTTTGGTTATAAATGATAAAATTCACATATGTGTAATGCCCTACTGATATAACTTATTAAATTAAGTATTTTTACTGATTAAATCAGACCTGAAACTCGGATTTATATTAAACCTCTTTTATAACCTTTTAAATGACCAAAATACCCCTACAGGGCATCAATTGGTTTTAAATTCGTTTTGGGCATAATGGAAGGTATCCTACTGATATCACAACATATTTAAGGCATGTTAACTTAAGAAACCTGTTCATGACTCTTTTGGTTACCCGTTACTCACTTTTCGCGTTCGGATCGGCTTATGTAACTAGTTTGCATAAATTAGCTGAAATGGGTCAAACCTTATCATTTTTTTTATCTCAAAATACAGAATGTGTTTAGTTTACCCTTATTACACAAGTATACAAGCTTGTCGGGTCTAAACCACATTCTAATCTGGTTCTCGCTCAATCATGCGTTTTGAACCGTATCTTCCTTTTAAAACTAACCGGTCTAAGCATAGGCTTAATTAAGACCCGTTAGGAATCTAATAGGTTATTAAAAACCTTCGTTCCAGATTTAGGAGCCCAGTCAAAGCTATCTGTACTTGCTGATTTGATATACGGCTGGGATTGAATTTATATTTAGCTCAGGTAAATACTTTTAACTTATTTTCCCTATACAGGCTTAGGGTACGGTATATAAAATACCGCTTGGTCGGGTATTGAATCTTTAATCGTATGAAGGTTAAATTATTGAAATATCCCGTTTAAATTGTTTTGTTTGCTTAAAGCCTTTAGGGGGGTTAATGACCATGTCCCGGATATCCTTGGCATCATTTTAAGAAATGGCCACGACCTAAGCACGGGGTGTAGGCGTACACCCGACAGTGCGTATATAAATAATAAGGTATAACCGCCGGTTTCGGGAATAACTCGTCGCGGGACTATATCATGTGGTGTGTCTATTGATCTTTAACCCGGTGTCAATCCGGGCTACTGAACGCATAACGAACATGTAATTCTTTACAAGTTTATATATAAATAATTATCCCAAGTTATAAAAAGTTTTATGCCATGTGCATTCAAATCAATTTTCTTAAACGTTTTCAAAATGAGTCATTTAAATTGTATTTACTAGTGTAAACTGATGTATTTTCCCAAAAAGGTTAAGTGCAGGTACTAAGCGTAATAGGCTGGCCTCTCCTTAGCATCATTAAGAGTCTCGCAAGCTTGGATGCATTTTAAGTCTGATGAACTATGTTTCCTTTCTTTTTGATCCGCCTGTGGAACCATCTTACATTCCGTTGTAATATTTAATATTACTTTTGAATCGGATTGTAATATATTTATCCTTTGCTTCCGCTGTGCATTTAAATTGTGTTGTTTGACTATGATGATATCAACTACGTCACGATACTCCCCACCGGTAATACGTGGAAATATCGGGGTGTGATAGGTTGGTATCAGAGCCAACATTGAGTGAATTAAACACTAGCCTTTTGTGTTTAATCTCAATGACACAGTAGCACATTTCTTGACCTTCTGAGTCTAGACTTAACATAGGAATACTCTCATCTCTACTCGGAGAATTATTACCTTCAATTCTATATATTTTAATACGTCGCCAAGCAAAGAAGCCGTAATGGAAATTCTCCCCGTTTGAAGCCTAGGAAAGGTCGAGCTTCGTACTGCGACTAGGATAAACGTGCAACCAAGGAGTAAGCGTCCAGAAATAAAATGAAGAAGAAACTCCTTTTGCTGAAGTTCATTTCCTTAATAGTCCTTATAAGGACATATTTATCTTTCAGTCCCTTCGAGGACAACATTATTCCTTCCAAGTCCCGTTCAGGGCAATTCTATACCTCCTTTGGAATCATTGGAATGTTTTATCTAAATTTTATTTATATCATTATATATGAACATAATAATAACATTCCTTTTATAAGATCTACCATTATAATAAAATGGCAAAATCTAAAAAGAACAAGACCTAGCCCATGTGTCATTATAAGACAGGGCCAGGATGGTAGTTCCTCAACTTGATTCAGATCCTTATTAACATCTCAATTTAGGATTGCTCTGCGTTAAATATTAAAAGAATCTTAAAGGTAAACCTAGCCTATATGTCATTTCAGACAAGGCCAAGATGGTAGAACCTATTCAAAAGATTCAAATCCCTGTTAACATCTGTAAACATGTTAACATTCCTGGCAGATGTGATTCGACAGAATCGCATAAATCATCCTTATACTGGATCCTCCCGAAATCCTTTCTTATTTTGTGAATTAAGCATCCATCAGGGATATAATGCTTACGGGCCATATTCATTGTGATATAAGACAAAAGACAGTCGTAGCCTACAACTCCCTGTCAAGAAAAGGCATGAACAACGTTCAAGCCTAAATACCTTGATTATACAAAATCATGGTTTATAATTTAAAGTTGCCCTTGTGATTTGGCCTGTTTGTGCCATAGTTATATTTTAATTAAATCTAGGATAATTATAATGAAAATCCTAAATAAAATAAATATCATTCATTTTCTGCCAGTATATATATTAAAAGAGAATCTTAAAAGGTATAACCTAGCTTGAATGTCATTAAAAACCTAGCTATGATGGTAAGACCTGTTTAAAAAGAGATTCAAATCCTTGTTAACACCTGAAAACGTGTTAACACTCCCGACAACAGTGATGCGATAAAATCACGCTTGTCATCTTTATGTTAGGAATTTTTCCAAACCCCTTATTTAGCGTAAATGATCAAGAGGAATCATGGCTAATAAACGTCGAACATGATGAACACATCAAAACATCCATTGAGATGAATACCTTCGGGCAAAGATGTATACATGAAAAAGATAGTTTTATTTCATAACTTCTTGTCAAGACAATGAATTATGAAATTTTCCGATCCAAAGGAATCATTGATTATGTTTTAAAATTTCCTTAGTGATAAGGCCTCTGTGCCATCGAAAAGTCCTTTGGAACAAGCCCTTGTGCTGTATATAAAATGTCGGTACGACATTGACAGTTGTGACTTATGTCCCCTGTCTAATAAATATGAAGGATTATATTCCATTTAAACGCCAAGGATGGTTTATTTAAATACCTAGACAAAACATAATCAAATAAATTAAATACTATCTATTGGCCTATATGGTTGATTTACACCATGGCTATTTAATCATCAAGTTCGACAATTCACTATAATTAAGCAAATTATTACTACTTGGTTTGTAGCCTTCAAAGCTTCACCATGGCTGACCCATCTGAAGCTCACAGTCATCCAGCTGATCAGAATAATGCTGCAAGACTAAAATTAACGGGCACCGAGCTACAGGCTATGATAGATACAGCCGTAAACAACGTTGTGGACCGTGTATTAAAGGATCATAAGCGAAAGTGCGATAATACCCCAAATAAAGGTTACAAAAAGGGTAAGACCGGTTCAAACTATGACCAGTCCAAGCCAAAGGAGGCAAAACCCAAATGTAAAACCTGCGGGAAGAAGCATTTCGGAAAATGTTTCTATGAGCAGACCAGGGGATGTGTCATCTGTAAAGAGATGGATCACAAGCCCCATGAATGAAAGGACTTGAAGGACGCCACCTGCTATGGTTGTGGCGAGAAGGAGCACATAAAGACCCGCTGCCCAAACAAGGCAACTAAAGGGAAATGCACTCTGGAGTCACAAGCTAGGCCTTGTGGGATTTGTAATAAGAAAGGGCACAAGACCTTGGAGTGCCAAGACATAAAGGACGCAACCTGCTATGGTTGCAATGAAATAGGGCACATCAAGACAAATTACCCAAATAAAACCAAGAAGCCTGGGGAGGCTAAGAAGACCAAAGCTGGAAGCTCTCAAATGGATGCTCAAGAGACTATTCAGGATGATAATGTAACAACAGGTACTTTCTTTATCAATAACGCTCATGCTAGAGTATTATTTGATTCAGGTTCAGATAAGTCTTTCGTAGACAATAGATTTTGTAAATCATTAAATCTGCCTGTTAAAACTCTAAGCTTTAAGTATAAAGTAGAATTGGCCGATAGTACCTCAGAGACTGCTTCAGCAATATTAGATGGATGTTTTATATCCATTAGGAATCATTCTTTCCGCTGTCCTTGTTTCCATTAAAATAAGAGGGACTCGATATAGTGATAGGAATGAATTAGTCATCCTAAAAATCGAGCCCATATTATGTGTGATAAGAAGCAAGTAGTTATCAAGACTCCTTTTGGTGAGCCTTTGACAATTCAAGGAGACACTGGGTATGGATTGCCTAAGCACTTGTTGAATATGGTATTTAATACCAAAGATTCAAGTATGGAAAACTCTGAAGAGACAAACAACAGTCGCAATGCTGTAGATGCGACAAATGTTAATGGGGCATCCAATGTGAACCTCAATGTTAATGAAGTTAATCTCCAAAACTGTAATTAACGCAGCTGTTAGGAAGGCTATGAGAAAAGTCATGAAAAGGTTCAAGGAGCCAAATGCTGCTCGCTCTAAAACACATGTCGCTGCTCATGAGAAGAGCTTTATTCATACTTCAAATGCGAAGAATAACCCAAACAAAATCATATATGGCAAGGAGCCCATTCCTTTTAGGATGTACTTAAAAGTACTTCGTCTCTTGGAAGTCAAGAGACTTCAATAGTAAAAAGGGGCCATCGATTGCAGGAAATTGTTGGATGAAGTAGAAACCACTAGGTGTATCAGCAGTTATGCTGGAAAGGACACGGTGAGGTATGCATCACAGTCGTTCGATGGCAATACCCTTAATTAGTGAGGACATTAATGAAGTCCACAAGAAAGATCCTCTTATACAATATGGGATGGTCCAAGTTTTAAGTACCCTAATAGAAAAACCTATTATCCGCTTCACGAAATGGAAAAAGATGGAATAAGAATTTTCTGACTCTCACCATAAAAGTTCTAGACTGTCGACAGTATGTTGTAAATTTTAATTCATTGGTTGAGATAGTACCCTATTCAGTTTACCCAAAAATCTAAGCTTAATGCAATAATTATTGGTGGTTAGCAACGGCAATAAGAGGGCACATTAAAGTTTCAAAGCCTGCGCATTATAAATCCATAAAGGATCTACCTCAGCTATTCACGTTTTATAGATTAAGAAACAACCAGTCAAAGCTGAGTCTACCCTAAAATTTGTCAAAGATTTCGCAGCTAAGTTTAAAAGGATTAAGAATGGAGGCGTTTAACCCTCCTGATGAAGGGTTAGAGGCGGCTCACATTAATGACACCAGATAAATCCCTTATTGTGATTTTATTGTGATTATATTGCTAGGAGTTACGTTTGGTTTCAGGTGCTGCTAAGTCTCTCGTAAGACCATAAGATTAGCAAACCTTTAGAAACTCTCCCGTAAGAACCCCAGATATTAAGTGTAAGGTAAAACTTACAGGCGAAAGCATAAGAACCATTTCTTTTGTTCCTGTCAGAAGCCTTCAGGCGTAGAATTTTAGAAGTATCCTCTCTCTAGAGGAAGGGCATCAGCATACATAGTTGATATCTCTTTGATCTCTATCGATTGCGAATACCAGACGGTATGATAAAAGCGCCATAGGAGGATTGGTGTATCTTAATATGTTCCATAGATTGCTTTCATGCCTGATCAGTATGGAGGTTTAATGCATGGGACCACAAAGATATCCCGATGGTCATATGGTACTAAAGTCAACTAATGGTATTCAAAGAAGATATCCAGAATGGAATTGTCCAAGTAAATGTTCCCGAATAAGGAATTCGTGGACTTGTAACATAAATGTGTCACTTATTTGACACAAGCAATGATGGATGAACTGGAGCCTGAGATATGGAAAATCTCTGTAACCTCCTTGTATCTTGATTATCTTCTCCTAAGATTACCCTGTTTACCCCCTGAGAGGCAGGTAGAGTTAAGATTTATATCCCATTTAGGGCTGTATTATTATGAAATCTCCAAGACGGCTAGTACCAACATTGGATGAATCGAAGCCCTGATTAAGTAAGTTTTTAAAATAGAGGATTCATATAGCCTAACTCAATATCCTGAGAATTCGGTATAGTTAATTAAGAAAGACGGTTCATTTTGCTTATGCATTGATTACCGCAACCCTAATTAGGCAACAATTAAGAATTGCCATCAGCTGCCCAGGATCGTCGATTTGTTCGACTAGCGGCAAGGATTAGCTATTCCTTAAGATTAGTTTTAAGCAATGGTTGGAATAACCATTTCACCTCAAGATAAGCTTTTCTATAATAGTTATTATATAAGTATCAAGGCTGCTTCTTTGGAGACCTTGCATAGATGGAATGTTAAACATCTATTGCTAGACAGCAGATTAGTAAGTCTAATTATCAGGATCTGAAAGTTGCATTGGAAACAACGAATAAGATCATACAAATCCATAATCTTCTGTAAGTTGCCAGTATTCGGCAGAAAATCAAAGATTAATTAAAGTAGCAACCCTCCTAAGTTCTTGTTAAGGAATAAGGTTCAACAAAAGATATTACCCTGGAAGGGTGTGCCAATTTGTTAATTATCAGGCTAGTTAAGCTCTGAATATATATAGAATCATTCGAGGGAATCGAATGTATCAAGATCAGATAGCTCATAAACTAAAACCTATTTAAGGAGCTTGGCAATACATTACACACTAATGATTTAAGGATGTGTTTCACCAATAAGTCGAAAAGCACTATCACGAAATAATATGCAGATTTATGACATGATGAGCAACCTGTATCGATTGAGGATCGACAGGTTAAGAAGCTCCAAAAGGATACATGTACCTAATATAAAGGTCACTTTGGGAGCTTGGAGAGACTCCAGATATGCTATAGAAGTTAAGTCCATTATGCGACAAAAAGTACTTCCAACATTTTAGCAAATCTCGAGGTCGAGATTTTTTTAAGGGGGTGAGGATGTAACACCTCGTAAAATCATGACCAATGATGTATTGACACGTGAATAAACCCTAATGAAGTCAAATATTGAATTTAAGGGACTAATTTTTCGAAAAATCGAAAACTTTGATAATGAAAGGACTGGAAGTGTTAGCATACCTAAAATAAGTTTCTAAATAACCTCTCACGATGATTATATTCACAAATGAGCCACTTGTCGATCGAGTGTAGCCGTTTGCGTAATTAATTGAAAGTTTGCGCAATGAAAGGTTAAAAGCGTCAACATGTTAATTCTTACCTCTGAGTGACCTTTTAACAAACCGGGAACTTCATGATATTTTATTATAATCTCGGGAATGCCAAATATTGGCCGTCTAAGGTTTTTATGCCTATAAGTTAAGTTACGCGCAACATTGCAAGTTAGAGGGGCTAAAAGTGTCAATATGTTTAATTATACCTCTGAAGGACCTTTTAGCGAACCAGAAGCATCATGATGTTTAATAATACTTTCAAGAATGCATAATATGGATTAAATGAGGCTTCAATGCTATTAAATGATGAGATGCGCAAGTTTGCGCAATAAAGGGACCTAAAGCGTCAACTTTTGAATCTACGCCTTTCGGTGACCATTTAAGTGAACAGGAGCGTAGTAATATTTAATTATATACTTGGGAATGATCAATATGGGCCATGGAAGGCTTTGATATCATTAAATGACATTTCGCGCTACCTTGCGCAATTAAAGGACTAATTGCGTCAAACTGCAAAAGTATACCTATTCGTAGGATATTGGACCTTCCAGAATATGATCCTAAGTTAAACATGCCCTAATTATCCTTTATATAGCTTAGATATAGGCTTAGAGGTGTTTGGTGCGCAAAAATAAACTTTCAAGTCCACCAGGGACTAAAAGTGTCAAAAAGTGCACAAGTTTGCATTTTCGCGCATATCTCACATTCTGAATATCTCCGGACACCCAAAAAATTATGTAAGCACTAAAATATTTTATTTTAGTGTTTGGCTTGATAAAATTCCATTCGTCTCATAGTTTGGATCGTTTTTCGCGTCCGTTCGTATTTCGTCGTAATTAGACGAACAACGTGACCGTACGGCCAAACGAACCGACATCCGACATGTTTTTGAGCATGTTTCATGTCCCCTATGTTTAGGCATCATAATAGAGCCTTGAAATGAGGTTAACGGGCCTTAGATGTGTCATAAAGGGCCTTAAATGCAAACAGGGACCAAAACTGCCATTTTTGAAACTTCTGTGCTGATCAGACATCCCAGGCGGGCCGCGTAAGCCTACCTTGACTCTTACGCGGGCCGTGTGAGTCCATCAGAGTTGCAAAAATCAGTTTACAGCCATTTACAGCCTGTTCCAGCTTGATCCAGCACTTGCAAATGGTATTTCTTCAATCCTTGGGCACCCATTGTATTGAAAAAGAGTGGGTAATAGGTGTATGGTCCAGATGTAATCAAGTTTATCGAAGAACGATCCTAACGGTCCTCTAAATCCTATATATACCCCTTGATCTTGCTCTCATTTCACACCTTGATCTGAATGGTTCTAAGTTGGAGCCCTTGTGATTCATACCTGAACATCCAAGATCAATTCCATCCTTGCTTGTACCCTTTGTAAGTGTTCCTTCATGCTTAGTTTAATTGTTTACCGATTAAAAACCGAAAAGTCAAGCGTTTGCGATAAACACTTTGACTTTTAAGCGGTTGAGCCATTGTGCATTCAAATCAATTTTCTTAAACGTTTTCAAAATGAGTCAGTTAAATTGTATTTACCAGTGTAAACTGACGTATTTTCCCAAAAAGGTTAAGTGCAGGTACTAAGCGTAATAGGCTGGCCTCTCCTTAGCATCATTAAGAGTCTCGCAAGCTTGGATGCATTTTAAGTCTGATGAACTATGTTTCCTTTCTTTTTGATCCGCCTGTGGATCCATCTTACATTCCGTTGTAATATTTAATATTACTTTTGAATCGGATTGTAATATATTTATCCTTTGCTTCCGCTGTGCATTTAAATTGTGTTGTTTGACTATGATGATATCAACTACGTCACGATACTCCCCACCGGGCCCACCGGTAATACGTGGAAATATCGGGGTGTGACACGTGTCAATCAACTAGATATGCCATGTAGGTTTTGCTGATGTCATAAATAACAATTATAATCTTAATATATTCTATCTATTTTTTTTCTAATCCAAATTCAAAATCATGGCTCCAAATTCAAAATTACCAAATGGCTCCAAATTCAAAATTTAAACAAGTGACTTATAAAAAGATCAACTCTCTCTCTAAAACTCATTTTCAAAGCTCCCAATTCATTGTTCTCCTGATTGGTATCCAAAATTGAATCCATCTCTAAAATTAATCGAACATGATTCTGGCTCCAAAATTGAATCCATCTCTCTCTAAATCTCCTTCTCTTTCTTTCCGTTTCTCAAAAGCCCTGTACTTTTCCCTTGTGTTAGGTTTAGAGGTCAAACCCCAACAATCCAAATTACAGGTATTACATTCTACTGGTAGTCAAGAAAGGTCAAACAAACCCTAACAAGATACAGCGGGGGAGACAGAGAAAAGAAGCCACCACTGCTGCCGCTGCCATGTGCGAAGCCACCACGGTTGCCGCTGCTGCCGCCATGTGGATTTGTGCCGGTTTCTTTCTCACACAGTTGCCGATCAACTGCCGGAAAATGTGTACATTAAAACGAACTTTACATTCTGTTGTTTTGTGTTACTCAATTGAAGCTTATTTAAGTGATTTCTGATATTTCTGATTTGAGTTGTTTTGTGTTTTAAAGGAAGATGGAATTATCCAATGCTAATTTTGTTTATTCATTTAGATGTCTTGGATTCATCATGGTAAAGATGATATTGATAGCAGCTTATGGATCCGCTTATCTTCACAAAGTTCAAAGCATTCCTCAATAAGGTAAGATACCCGTGATTGTCCATATTTTATATTGAATAAAAAAATACAATGTTGTGAATCAATAATGAATGATTGCTCTGCCTCGGCTTCTATTAGTTGAATCGGGTTCGCACCTTCCTGTCCTTCATTTTGGCTATTATGTGTGCTTAGTCATTAGGTCTTCCAACATTAACTTGAAATTGTTAGAAAACAATTTGTTTATCTCTGATTGTATAATATCGGTTATGTGATTTAGGGTTTTTTTTATGCTTTATATCACCCATCTTTCACGATGATAATTTGTTAATTTTATTTATTACATTAACTTTTACATTCTTATGCAAGAATGCGCTGCTGAGAATTTTAGGAAAAAGTCCACCATTTAAAGTGCAAAGTTTGACCATTACATAGTCTAATGCAAATATATAATCTTAGTTAAATGGTTGTGAGTAAGGATGTAGTCAATTTTTTATTATAAAATCACCAGGTGTAGACAAGAAATGGTGTACCTTTTACAAGATGTTGAAAAATGAGTTATTGCAATTTTGATGAGACAGAGCATTGTTAAAAGTATCTTATAATGATGGTATTTGTGTTGGGATATAAAACCACACTGCCATTTTATGTAAAGAAGAAAAAATAACATCAACTTTGTGATTTATAACAGATGCATATATATTTAGATCTCATAAGGTCTCATAACAGATGCATATATATTTAACATAATTATAGTTTGAAGTGAAAATTTTGTGATTTATCTTTAGGTTGAGCTGAAAGTTTGAAACTTTTAGGTTTTGGTGGTTCCAGGATGGATGATAGTTTATATGATGACTTTGGGAACCACACTGAGCCCGAAATCTTATGCTCGCCATGGTCAGTGAAATCCATCATATGTTTTTTTCTACTCTATAATTTCTCATTAAAAGGCAATCTATTTTCATTTCATTGCTCTTTATATATTTTTAAATTGATTCGTTTAGTTATTTTTCTATACTTGTGAGTGCCACAGGGGAGCCATGGAAAACAAGAGCTTGAACGTATGTGCATTGATCTTCATTTTAATATATAGGCCACGAGGTATGTTGCTTAATATATATATTTTTTTCAAATGATTTATTGTTTTTTTTGTTTAAACTATAATTACTTACATATACTGGTTTACATCCCTTTGTGAATCATATTATAAATATATGAAATTTTATTATTTCTACGTTTTCTAAACGTCGTACTCAAATCTTGGTAGAGTGACGTGTCGTGACTGGTTCCAATTGAGTTTGAAAGAAGGTCTTACCGTTTTCCGTGATCAAGTAAGCACATGCTTTTAAGTTATAACTTTATAAAGATTTTGTTTTTAAATATAAAAGATATAAGTTTTTTACGGTTAACACGCGTTTCAGGAGTTTTCATCTGATATGGGAAGCCGTACAGTCAAGCGGATAGGTGATGTTTCAAAGCTTCGCACATACCAATTTCCACAGGTTATTTTCTTAAATTTTATAGTTTGAGCATTTTGTAACGTTAAATCATTAATCTTTCGATATCTTATAATCTTTGCTACTGTTTAATTTCACGTTGTTAAACATAGTCTAAACGTTACTTTACTATAACTATTACATCTATTATTGTTAAATTTCCTTTAAATTCGACGAATCAGGTCAAATTAGGTCAATTGAGTTTGAAAGAAGGTCTTATCGTTTTCCGTGATCAAGTAAGCACATGCTTTTAAGTTATAACTTTATAAAGATTTTGTTTTTACATATAAAAGATATAAGTTTTTTACGGTTAACACACGTTTCTGGAGTTTTCATCTGATATGGGAAGCCGCACAGTCAAGCGGATAGGTGATGTTTCAAAGCTTCAAAGTTTTGGGATTAATTTAGTCCATTTTTTCTTCAAAGTTTTGTAGTCTGAAGAGAATTAATTTTGGGATTTATTGAATTTTAGCTTCTCACTTAAATTTAGTCAAAATTAATCCACTTCATTGTTGAAAATTCAAACGGGGGTTGAATATATTTCTTATTGTTGCTGTAATAAATATTACAACATAATTGTTTTTAGATTTTTAAATAATTATGATTTAGGTACATTTTTTGAAGATATTTTGCAAATCAAGATCACAGAACTGGAGTCAAGATGAGGAGATCTTTGGCCAAATCTATTGGGCCAATTCGATCTGTTTTTTATCATCATGGGGATAAAAATAATTTAAGCAAAAAGTCTATTATTCATGCATTCTGGCAGAGCCGTATCTGATGTTTTATGTGTTGGCAATTGAATTGCAAAAGAAGTACTACATCTCCTAAAGCTTATAATTTGTGCATAATATACTTGTGTTTTGCCTCCTTGCCATATACAGAGCTGGTGGCTGTGCATGTACAACTTATGTAACATGTACTGATGATTACAAACATGTTGCAGGTTAAACAATTCTCAAGAACCGAGGACAACGCTTACAACAATTCTGATTACACTTAAAAATGGTTAAGCTAGAAGTAGCCATAAATACGATAGCTCTTGGTAAGTTTTACTCCACCTATTATATGGTTTACCAATTTAATGGTCTCGATTTTAGTGTTCACTTCGGTTCCCCAAAAAGTTTTAGCCGGCCCTGCTTACTTTACAATATATGTGATATATACAGTGGAGCTTCGAAAAAGTGGTTTGCCCCATGCTCATATGAATTTCAGCTGCTGTTTAGGTGCGTTCTTTCTTTTCGTCACTTGAACTATTATTAAAAATTCATACTATAGTTAGCAATTGTGACCCAGAACGGGTCATTATCGCGTATGGGTAATTGGGTTGTATTTTATAAACAATTGACAAGTGTGGGCCAAAGTTAATCACCATCCTTGGTGGTTGAGCGTCATTAGGAAAGAACGATCAAAGCAAATCATAGAAATTTATTTGACAAAAATGTGTTGTTTCTTTTAATGATTTTGTTATCATTTTTTTTGGCCAAATTAATAGCTGCTATACTGTACCGGAGAGTCCAGCCGCTCAGCATCTGATTCGGATCGTTCAACGGAATATAACTGGAGATGGGAACCAGAATCTCTGAATCTCTGGTGAGCTTTTCTGCCCATGTTTTTCTATATACATTACAAGTTCTAAATTTCAACCCATGTAAATTTTATTTTAGAAAAGATAATGACTCGCAGTAAATTACTAAGAGTAGCTTTGAAAAGTAAGCATGGAGCTTTTGAAAGACTCATATATTCTTTGAGTTGATAAGATGGGGGACGTTAAAAAAACAATTTAATTCGCCGCTATTCGCTATTAACAACTATGACCAAACCGGTCTGGAACAGACAACGAATCACTTGCAATTCGGTTATTCATTTGTAACAGTAACTGAATTGATTATTCGGTTTGGTTATCAATTATCCATAGACAAAGATGAAGTAGCTTCAAGTAGGGGTGTTCATTATTCGGCTATTTGGTTCGTAACTGTAACCGAATTGGTTATTTAGTTATTCAGTTCGGTTATCAGTTATCCATAGACAAAGATGAACTAGCTGCAAGAATTAAGATCCAGCCAGATAAAAACAATTCTTCGATCTGAACTAATATATGTGCATATTTTGTAGGAGGTTATACCGATCTTAAACTGGGAAACCGAGACATTCAGCAAGCTCGCGTTAGCATTCATAATATTTTCATCAGCCGCAATATTCAAGTGAGTATCCTGATCAATTTATCATCACGGTAAGTTTTTTTTTTTTTTTGCATGGATGATAGGTCTGATTTCGTAGATCCCATTTTAGATTCACTCTTTTTAATATTAGGGAACTGATTTCGTATATCATAACTTAATTCAGCTTTTATTGTTTTGCACATTAATTGTAGATCAAATGTAAGTGGACACGCTAGAAATTTGCTAAAGAGTGAAGATCAAACTAAGTACATGGACTGTTTTAAAGAGTCAAGATTCATGTCATGTTATTTGATCATGAGCTCAGTGATGAAGCTGAGTTGTAGATAAGGATAAGGAGGAACGTCTCTTGAAGAGTCTAAGATGGATAGAAAGATGCTTAAACCAAAGTGCATCGATTGCTACAGATGAATTAAAACACTCTATCAAACACCAAACACTCATATTGATGGTATTTACTCCTCAACATTTTTTGTTACTTAAATAGTTTATCCTTATAGTTTATTTATTTATAGTAAATATTGGTTTGGAACAGTGTTGGTTTGGAATATATTGGTTTGGAACTAAATGATGTATTAGATAATATATTTTTAATTACTGCGTTTTCTGTGTTAGTGAAATTAAATCATTAAATAATTTCACATCATATTTTACATATAGATATAGACAAAAACTTTGCACATTATACTTATAATACTAACACATACTGTCTTTAACATTGTTTTATAAAGATATATGTAACTAAACGCAAAGAATTTAAATGATATATTATAATCTGTTTTTTAGTATTTGATTTCGATCGTTATTAAACATACCCGTGTGTTCACACGGGTGTTACAACTAATACCTAAAATAAGACGTGTTTTAATTTATAGTATGATTATATACTAAATATTTTATATGATTATATAAACAATGTCAGTTAACAATATAATTATTGTTAAGAAAATCATTACAAGGTCATACGTATTTAAACTCACTTTTTTTGAACGGCCAACTAAATCACCGGATAAGAATCCTGAAATGCTCTCAATCGAGCAAATGCATCCCATTCTCCATAACGGTTAAAGTTGGATGCATACCCGAGCCACAAAGCCACCAGTTTCAGGGAAAACCCGCCCACCCAAAGACTCACTGTGGTAAAACCCCGTTCGAATCGGTTTCGAACTGGCGACCTCCAGAGAGGCCTAGTTCTAAACTTCATTGTCACCACCAATATCCTTCAAAGTGATACTAGTAGAAGTTGAACTTGGGACCTCAAAGAGAAAAAACAAATGACTAACCACTAGACCGACTTGTCAGCACTTATTTAAACTCACTTAAAACGAATTTTTAACTTGTGTTAAATAGAAATATAACAAAATCAGCCAAATCAAAATGGACCCCTCCAGTAAAAATGTTTCAACTACAAAATGATATAATATAAGCCCTACCATTTGGATGAAGGAAGATGAAATCATCATTATTTGAAATTATAGTTTACATAATTGTTTCAAGTTGAAATGAGTTGCTTTCAACAAGGATATTTCTCGATTAATTTCAAAATTACACGTTTACATCTGATGAATTGTCAAAGAAATTGAAATCGACTCCACTAAAAAATGTCAAGTGTTCGATTTGTAAATCTGTTGATGTATAAAAATCAAATGACATAATTGCACTTTTCATTACACAAAAATGACAAAACTACCAAATGGTTGTTGGTTCTGATTCTCGTTCAAAACCTTTGCCCTGTAGATCTAGAACTTGGAGATGCTGCAATTGACTCCTTCATTGACGCTTCACGTCACTTGGATGCTCTTCACTCCACCGCCACCGACAACCTATTCACCACCAACACTATTGCTCTTATTGGCGACACAGACGAAATCATCTTCCCAGTGGATCATTGTCACCAATGGTAATCTTCAATTTGGGGATCTACTTGCTCTTCTTCCGCCTCTCACTTCCTCTTACTTTTGTTGCCATATCGTTGTTGCTAGAAGAAATGGGAAGAATGCCAAATACGGAAGAACCTTCGTCGGATTGGATATGGAAGAAATAACAAGAATGTTTTTCGAGGCACTCAAGAACTGTTTTCAAATCCAAACTAACTTATGGTTGAGATGATAAATTCCTTTGGTTGATGGAATTTGAAGAAATTAAATTTCAATCTCAAATCCATCTCCAACCAACATACGTTCACACGTATAAACTCAAAAAACAAACAGAGAGCAGGTTATACAGTTGAATTCATACCAACCCCATCAGAGATATAGATTTTCCAGGACCCAAAGGGGGCAAACTAAACATATTATGGAGTTAACAACTTAGAAGCATTAAAAAGAAATATACTTTCAAAATCTTGCAAGATTCCCCTTGTCTTCTTCCATTCTGACCATTTTATGAATAATTTATTAAATCAAACTCAGGAGAGTAAAGTGATTTTTTTACATTTGATTTTTATGATGATTGGGAAGTTAGTACAAATCATCTGGAAGCACATTATCTGCAGCAAACATCAGTGAGCCAAATTCTATTCACAATTAGTTCAAAATCTTGCAAATGAAAACCAGACTAAAAACAAGAAATACTACCAGAATCTTAAACTTTCAATTGAAGTAAACTTTGAGGAAAATCTAGTTAGTTGCCAGACAGAAAAACGTCCGTTCTTCAAATAACAGCCAAAACCGATTAAATAAAGAAACCCAAAAACATCGCCACATCATCACCGCTTTTCAATTTTTAACCACTCATCTCAACATATAGTTTATTATAAAAAGTACGCTTGGCCCCACCCAATCCGTTTTTTCTAGTTCTTGATCAGGTGCAAAAAAACGAGCTCCACAATGGTAAAACCGGAAAACATACCGTGGTAAAACCGGATAATGTGGCTTTTTTCGGCTTAGGGGGTGTTTGGTGTTGCGTTTTCAAAATAGATTTTGCGTTTTCAAAAAGCATGTAGGTACATGCTTCTCCAAAACTGCGTTTTGCTTTTTTATCCAAACACTTTTTTAGATTATTTACGTTTTACAAACGCAATAATCAAATAATCACTTCAAAACGTAATCCCAAACACCCTTTTACCGTCCAAGCTAACTGTGGTTTCAAAACTAAACAGATACAGAAACAAGAATCCAGAACATAATCTAAAAACTGTCACTTCAACCACAAAAAGTCACACAAAATCAACAAGAATTATTTGCTCAATATTATTTATGCACATTAAAACCAGCATAAATTACACAATTGAGACCTACCAAATTCAACATTAACATTAATCAGTTACTCAAAAACAAAAAACATATGCCCTACCTTACCTATTCATATAATATAGACTGCAAAAGCATAGATAAAAAAAAACTTATCTTCACAGTCTAAATCCCCAAGCCAACAAACTATCATAAACCGAACCCGAATTATGCGAAATTCAATCGAGAAAACCTGTTTTCCGCCACACCGCATTCCGAACCAGCCGTAGATCCCTACCTTTCAGCGTCCTTCCAGCACCTTCGAGAACCGAAAACGTCGTATGCGGCGATTTCGAACTTTTCGCAACGATTTCGTGCGGAGGAAGCATCTCTTCTTCGTCATCATCTCCGATGTCGACGTCAGCAAGTTCTCGTCCAAACGTCGGTTTTCTCGTGAAGACCGGCACATTCACCGGCGCCGATTGCTGAAACTTCAGCGGCATCGACTGAGATACGATCGGAACATCACCGGAGCATCGATCTTGCTTATTCGGTCGAGGAATCGCCGGAATTAGCCGCGAAGATGACGGATTGTTCTGGTTCTGGATCGTAGGGTTTCGTCGGTTCATGACGGAGCGATTAGGTTTTAGGCCGTTATTCGCCGGATCTTCCGGTAATGCCGCCAGAATTCCGAACTTATCTGGCTGCCGGAACGACTGATTTCCGTTACCGTTAAATTTACCGTTAGTCTCCGGATCTAGCGATTGACACTTTTGTTCGGCGAAATCGCCGGTCCAGAACACGTCATCTTCACTGAAATCGTCGCCGGCAACGGAGGAGCTACCAGAAATGACGCCGGAGGACGACGGCGGTGAGAAAACGCCGAGGAAACGGTCGGATGACGGTGAGCGACGATGACGGAAGGTAGTGATGCCGTTAGAGTCCATCGGAGATAGTTGCACACTGGATTATTACTTACACCGACTCAAATATTTATTGTTGGTGAGAGGGAATTATCTGGTGCGAACAGACTCACGGTGATTTCGGTGTGGTTTGTTGATGGACGGTTGAGATTGGGTTGTGGTGGGACCGTTTGATGAGTGTGGTGGGTGTGGGTTTGTGATTATCGATTGGATTTGAGTTGGTTATGAGAATGACGAGGCGAGTGGACGCCGAGACGGTGAGTACGAGATTTGGGGCCCACTTTGACTATGATGTATATTATCTTTTAAGTTTAATAATGATTTTGGTAGTATGAAATTATAATTGCATACGATTACGTCATTGTTGCAATATTTTTGGTATTCTTTAAGTAAAATGCTATTTTGGTCCATGTGGTTTGGGCATTTTTATCATTCTAGTCTAAATCTCAAACTGTAACACCTCGAAAATTTACATCCTTTAATGTGTTGACACGTGTCATAGGTTTGAACGTGTGAAAGAATGTTCTTGAAGGACTAAAGTTGACAAACAATGAAACTGTGTAAATATAAGGGTTCAAAATATCAACAATGAATAAATATACTTTTACAATAACCCTACATGATGTTTATAACCTTAAACGAATAAATCATGGATCATACGTAGCTATTTGTGAAAGAAAGTGAGAGATTTCAAACTACAGGGGTTAAATGTGTCAACATGTTTAAGTAATACCTCTGAGTGACCTTTTAGCAAACCCGAAGCCTTGTAACGATTAATTGTGCTCACTAGAATGCACCATAAAATTTTCACAAAGTTTCGTTAACGTATGAGAAAGTTATGATAAAATTCGTGTGTGAGGGTTAGAATCGTCAACATTGAAAATTAGGGCTTTTCGGGTGATCACAAAGTTACCCGAGGACTTGACAAAGATGGTATAAGTCTTAAAGCCCCTAAATGTCAATATTAAAGGCTTAGAATGCAAGAATTGAAGAGAAAGCGACCTTTCGGGGGACCAAGGGCCAAAAATGCAATAAAAGAAAAGTTTTTCACCTTCTGCCAAGGGCTTACGCACCGCAAGGGTCAACCCTTACGGGGCGCAAGCGTTGCCCAGCGACAATAAAATAGGCAGGTGCCTGTCCAGCCTTGTAACCGACTTCAATTGCCATTTTGGCATACCATGGGCTTCCCTATACTGGTATTTAGGCTTTAGATGGCACATGTTCATATCTTGGAACAATTATAGGCATAGATGGCATGATCTTGGACAATCAAAGTTCATATATAAGGTTCATAAGTTTGCAAACATTCTTGCATTCACTTCTGAGCATTTGAGGAGCACAAGAGCAGAACCAAG
Source organism: Helianthus tuberosus (assembly GCA_030545235.1). Classification (NCBI taxonomy): domain Eukaryota; kingdom Viridiplantae; phylum Streptophyta; class Magnoliopsida; order Asterales; family Asteraceae; genus Helianthus; species Helianthus tuberosus. The sequence goes on from CM060387.1 coordinate 124,015,129, forward strand.
ACCTTCCTAATCATCCATTAGACACTTGTAAGTATGCCTAACCTTCTTTAATTCAGTTTTGCTTTGTATTTAGCTTAAAAGTCAAACCGTCGTAATTAACGGTTGACTTCGAGATTAGTTATAAATGGCTCAGTCAAATCTCGAATGAAAAGTACCTTTAAGTAGGTAATTATATGGGTAATAAACCCCTAAGAGGGCACTCACTAATTCCCATCCTAACTAGGTCGTTTGTCGAGTCAAACTTCTTACGAAAAAGTCAACAAAACCATTAAACGCGTAATTAGCGATATAGAAGGCGTGTAACCTGTTTTATCATTCATATAATCTGATAATAAGCATAAGAACTTGTCTAAGCTTGTTCGATTCGACAACTTTCTGTTTTGAACCGATTCGGAACCGAAAGACGCAAAAGTTTGACTTTTGCTTTGACTTCAGTTCTGGCCCGGTTTAGATAGGTTTAGATATGCCTTAAAGTTCCATTAGGACCTAGTTACATGATTGTATAAGCCTCTGCGTTTATACCACTTAAACCCTCGATTGTCCGACGTTTCCGTTAAGTGCTTAAATATGGACCATAATGCCCTTATGACCCTACAACGAGAATTTTGGAAATGTGAAAGTACAATAATCCTTGTTACTGATTATAAAACATGTCCCTAAATTTTCACATCAGTCGGAGGTCTAGATTAGGAGTTATGCTTAATGACGTAATTAGAACGCTTCTTAGTAATTAAACGGCGTCATTAGCATAAAGCCTATCTAAACCCAATCTTTGACACCAAAACTTTTACCCACTGATGTAATATAATATTTTGGGATTTTTGAAGATTTTTAATTATTTTTAAACTGATCATAAGCTAGGATTAGTGCCTTGATTCGGTAAATACCGAATATGCCCTTTTCGGCCATAAAATGAGTTTTACAAGTCCTTTTGCTACCAATCCAATTGCTACTGATTTTAAATAATAGATGGAGTGTTTTGAACCTGTTGAACTGATCAGAAAACTCAGAATCCTATTTTAACCCGTACGTCGCTTAAAACGGCTTTATACGCGTATTAAACGCATAGTTTGGGTTCAAAACTATTTTGGCATATAAGACTTATAACCAAATGTTATAACCTGTTAAAATAAGCTATTTTACTGATTCATTCAGACCCTGATCACAGAAGATAAATTAATCCCTTTTATAATCTTTAAAATGACCAAAATACCCCTACGGGGCTTAATATGAGATTAAACTCGTTTTGGGCATAATGGAAGGTATCATACTGATATCACAACATATTTAAGGCATGTTAACTTAGGAAACCTGTTTAGGACTCTTATGGTTACCCGTTACGCTTCATGCGCGTTCGGTTCGGTTTATGTAACTAGTTTACATAAATTAGCCGAAACGGGTCAAACCTTAACGGTTTTATCTCAAAATCCATAATGTGTATAATATACCCATATTAAGCAAGTCTTCAAACTTGTCGGGTCTAAATCACATTCTATCCGGTCTTCGCTTAATCGTGCGTACGAACCGTATCTTTAAAACTAACCGGTCTAAGCTTAAGCTTAACTAAAGACCCGTTAAGATTCTAATAGGTTGTTATAAACCTTCGTTCCAGAATAGGAGACCCGGTAAAAGATACTTGCACTCGCTGATTTTGATTTATACTTGCTCAGGTAAATACTTTTAACTTATTTTCCCTTATACGGGCTTGGGGTACGGTATATAAAATACCGCTTGGTCGGGCATTCGACCTTAATCGTTTTGGGGGTTAAGTATTATCGAGATGACCGTTTAAATTGTTTTGTTTGCTTAAAGCCTTTGGGGGGGGGGGGTAATGACCATGTCCCGGATATCCCTGGCATCATTTTACGAAATGGCCACGACCTTAGCACACAGGTGTAGGCGTACACCTGTCAGTGTCTCATATACATAATGTGGTGTGTCTATTGATCTTTAACCCGGCACGAACCGGGCTACTGAACGCATAAGAAACATGTAAATCTTTTACGAGTATTATATTCAAATAATTATCCCAAGTTATAAAATATTATTTGTGCCTTGTGCCTTAAATTCATTTTCTTAAACTCTTTTCAAAATGAGTCGGTTGATTGTATTTACCAGTGTAAACTGACGTATTTTCTCAAAAAGGTTAAGTGCAGGTACTACACGTAATAGGCTGGCTTCTCTCCTAGCATCCACAATAAGTCTCGCAAGCTTGGATGTCATAGACTGTTGAACATTGTTTCCTTTTTATTTTGATCTACCTGTGGATTTATATTCAACTATTTGTGATACTTAATATTACAATATTGTTTGGTTGAAATGAATCTATACTTTGCTTCCGCTGTGCATTTAAATATTGTGTTGTTTGACTATTATGTTGCCAACCACGTCACAATACTCCCCCACCGGGCCCACCGGTGACACGTGGAAATCCGGGGTGTGACAGGTTGGTATCAGAGCCAACGTTGAGTGAATTAAACACTAGCCTTTTGTGTTTAATCTCAATGACACAATTGCACATTCCTAAATCTTCGAGCCTAGACAAAGAACATAGGAATAATCCAAAATGTTTTTATTTTAATTTAAATTTTTGTCCTTTATGTTTCCTTGTTATTACCTTGTTTATATTAACAGGTTTAGCAATGCCGCCAAGATTCAGGCGAGGAGATCGAGGAAAAGGGCCAATCAGCGCCCCTAACGACCACGAGGCCGGGCCTTCACGCCGGCGAACTCCTTCTTCTACAAGGAGTGCAGATCCGCAAGAACCTTGGAGGATTTATGAGGAGCCTTCCAGACGATCTACGTCGTATAGCTCATCGCCTCCATATCATCACTCCTATGGGCCTCAGTCTGAAAATGAGCCCAACAACCCGCAACCTTCATACATACCTCTACAACGATCATCATCGCACCGTTCCTTCGACGACCCTACTCCTGTCTTTCGGGGCCAGTTTAACCCGGCGGACTACCTACCAGAACAAGGGGGCTTTAACCCACTAGGACCGGAGGATCATTTTTCAGGTGATCAAGCGATGGACATGGACGAGGACACAGATCCCGTCGAGCCTGCAACCGGAACCCCGAACCATCCAGTTGAGATCTCTGATGGTTCGTCTTTTCACGGAACACCATACCAAGGTCCGGATAGTCATCAGGCACGGTTCGACCGGTGTGAGTGGTACTTTACACCATCTTACCATTCATCGCCTCACCAGCAGCCGCAACAGCAGCAGCAAGATTCCTCTGGGGATCCACGTTTCGTGGCAGTCACGCCACCGCCTCCACCGCCACCAGTTAATCTAGCGCCTCCAGCACCACCAAGACGTAGGAGGACTGGTGCACGGATGTCAGCACGAGGAGGGGATTTTCATTTTAGCACCCCTCAACACTCTAGTGGCAGCCACCACCCGCCACTATATGAAGAGCCACAGGAGGATGGACCTTCAGTTCCAGTATCAGAGGTGAATTCGGCACCTATTGCACCGTCACCATCGGGTTTTGGCAACCCTATCCCTGCTTATACTGCTCCAGCAGCATACAATCCATACGGACCGCCAGCATACCATAACTATAACTATGCTGAGGATCCTTACCAAGTGGCATCAAACTACAATGCCTTTCACCCAGAAGGACCTTATGGAACCCCTTGGGGAATGGGACATCCAGCTCGTGGATATCAAGCACCTGCTCAGCCACCACTACAGCACCAGCCACCACGGTTTTCTCCACCAGAGCAGGAGGATCTCCGTGAAAGACTGGGAAAAGTTGAGCGAGATTTACAGAGGGAACGTAGGAAGAATCAGGGATTCATGAGTGGCTTAGCAAGTTTGCTGAAAGGAAAGAAGAAACGGGATCGATAAATCCCAATATGTATTATTGTATTTCCTTGTTTAAATTAAGTCCCTACGTGGACATTTACTTATTTATGTGTGTATGTAGTCCCTGTGTGGACATTTACCTTTGTACTTAGTCCCTACGAGGACTTGTCTTTATTAGTCCCTGCGAGGACATTTATTTTTGCAAACAGTCCCTGCGAGGACTTGTATTGCCAGTATAGCTCCTGCGAAGGCAAGTGTTTCTGTGAAAAGTCCCGTTTAGGGCAAAGTGTACTACTTTTAAATTTTAATGGAATGTAAGTTTATAAATTTCATCTTTGCTATGTTATGCATAATTAAATTATATATGAAATAAATAAATCGGAATCATTCCTTTTAAAAATCTATCTGCCTATCTTAATTTTTAATTAAGGATCTTAAAGGTATAACCTAGCCTGCATGTCATTTTAAGACCTGGCCAAGATGGTAAGACCCGTTAAAAAGATTCAAATCCCTGTTAACATCTGAAAACATGTTAACACTCCTGGCAGACATGATTCGTTAGAATCACACGTGTTATTATTATATAAGGATCTTTTCAAGGATTCCTAACCCAACTAAATGATCTCTGAATCATGGGTTAAATCATCAATAAATATGATCAGTTCTTTTTACCATCCATTGGTAATAAGATGCCTACGGGCCCTTCTCATTTTCATATGAGACAAAAGACATTAATAGTCTGAGACCCTGTCTGAAAAAGGTAATGAACTTTGTTCAAACCTTCATGCTTTGATTCTCTGAAATCATAGCTTATGATTTAATTTGTCCCTGTGACTAGGCCTTATGTGCTAATAAAACTGTTATTGTTTTATAATTAGGATGAATTATATTAGAAATCCTAAATAAAAGTGAGTAATAAATTAACCATATATGGTCTATGTTTACCACGGTTAATAAATTGCCATAAAAGACAATTCTATAATAAACTCACCAATAAATTATTGTCAATATGTAACAGTTCAAGCAACATGGCCGACTCAAACGAGATTAACAGTCACCCCAGGAGAGAGCATGATAATTCCCGAGTAAATGTGGCGGGTGCAGAATTACAGGCAATGATAGATAATGTCGTAAATCGAGCTATGGATAGACAGCTCCATGAATCCAGTGGTACCCATACAAGGACCCAATCTGCACCACACTCTAGAACGCCCTCCAGGACCCACACTGGCCACAACAGTAATTCTCACCACTCATCAAGCCAGAGGAGTGCTCAATCCCAAAGAGTCGTACAGAATCAAGAACCCCATAATAAGGGTTGCTCCTATAAGTACTTCGTTTCGTGAAAACCCAGGGATTTCACTGGGGAAAAAGGAGCAGTAGATTGCATGACTTGGTTGGACAAGATGGATACGGTTGTGGATATAAGTGGTTGCAATAATAGGGATATTGTGAAATTCGTGTCATAGTCTTTTAAGGGAGAAGCATTAGCTTGGTGGAGATCTTTGATCCAAGCTACGGGGAAAGTCCCGTTGTACAATATGACCTGGGAACAGTTCATGTCGCTGATCAAGGAAAACTACTGCCCTCAGCATGAGGTTGAGAAAATTGAAGCTGACTTCTTGTCACTGGTCATGAGAAACCTAGACTGTCAGGCCTACCTTACCAGTTTTAACACTTTGTCAAGATTGGTTCCATATTTGGTAACTCCGGAACCCAAACGTATAGCCTGATTCATTGGGGGTTTGGCCCCGGAGATCAAGGCAAGTGTGAAGGCCTCCAGACCAGCTACTTTTCGGTCTGTAGCGGACATATCATTGTCTCTTACCTTGGATGCGGTCAGGCTGAAATCGCAGAGGAACACCGATACCGAAAAGAGGAAGCGTGAGGATGACAACTCACGACGTTCAGACAAGAAGCAGAAGGGAAACAATGACCACAGGAAAGGGTCAGGATTTAGGAAGGATGGTCAGCAGTCGGGTGAAAAACCCAGATGTAAAATCTGCAAGAGACAGCACTTTGGGAAGTGCAGGTATGAATCGAATTCGAATTCACAATCGAAAGCTTTTGCATATGGGTTGTGCAAGTCCAAGGAACACAAGAGCTTGGATTGCAAAAAGATGAAGGATGCGACCTGCTACGGTTGCAATGAAAAGGGGAACATCAAGACCAATTGCCCAAAATACGCCAAGAAGCCTGAAGAGGCTAAGAAGACCAATGCTAGGGTCTTCAGGATGGATGCTAAAGAAGCCGTCAAGGACGACAATGTGATAACAGGTACCTTTCTCGTAAATGATGTTTATGCGAGAGTGTTATTTGATTCAGGCGCTGATAAGTCGTTCGTAGATAATAAGTTTTGTGAATTGTTGAAATTACCTGTTAAGACCTTAATTGTGAAGTATGAGGTGGAACTAGCAGATGGCACTTTAGAAACCGCCTCAACCTTATTAGATGGGTGTTTCATATCCATTAAGAACCACTCTTTTCCTTTGTCCCCACTTCCTTTAAAACTAGCCGGTTTCGACATAGTTTTGGGTATGGACTGGTTATCTCATAACCAGGCCCAGATTATTTGCAATAAGAAGCAAGTGGTGATCAAGACTCAGTCTGGTGAATCACTTACTATCCAGGGAGATACCCAATATGGGCTGCCTGAGAAAATGTCTATACTCAAGGACTCTAAGTGTTTGAAGAAGGGTTGTGTCATCTACATGGCACAAGTGATTATTGATGAGCCGAAGCCCAAGATTGGGGATATCCCCGTCATTTCTGAATACCCTGAGGTTTTTCCTGAAGAACTACCTGGTTTGCCACCAGATAGACAAGTAGAATTCAGAATCGACATTATTCCTGGATCAGCACCGGTAGCAAGGGCGCCTTATAGGTTGGCACCAACAGAGATGAAGGAATTGAGAACGCAGTTAGATGATTTGATAGCCAAAGGTTTCATCAAACCTAGTTCGTCTCCTTGGGGAGCACCAGTTTTATTTGTCAAGAAGAAGGATGGATCGATGCATCTGTGCATCGACTACCGTGAGCTTAATAAGGTCACTATCAAGAATAGGCATCCTTTGCCCAGAATCGACGATCTGTTCGATCAACTGCAAGGGGCAAGTTTCTTCTCTAAGATTGACTTAAGGTCAGGCTATCACCAACTGAAGGTTAGAGATGAAGACGTACACAAGACTGCATTTAGGACTCGTTATGGTCATTACGAGTTCCTAGTGATGCCTTTTGGGCTCACTAATGCACCGGCCGCGTTCATGGATCTCATGAATCGCGTTTGCAAGCCGCACTTAGATAAATTCGTCATCGTTTTCATCGATGATATCCTCATCTACTCGAAGAACCAAGCTGACCACGAGAAGCATCTTCACTGCATTTTGGAATTACTTCATAAAGAAAAGCTCTATGCCAAGTTCTCGAAGTGTGAATTATGGCTTCGAGAAGTCCAATTTCTTGGACATGTTGTTAGTGAGCGTGGTATCCAAGTAGATCCCGCTAAAGTTGAAGCTGTCATGAATTGGCATGAGCCAAAGACGCCTACAGAAATTCATAGCTTCCTAGGTTTGGCAGGATACTATAGGCGATTCATTGAAAACATCTCAAGGATTGCTGCACCCCTGACTTCGCTGACGCGTAAGAAGATTAAGTTTGACTGGGGTCCTAAGCAGCAGGAATCCTTCGATATTCTGAAACAAAAGTTGAGCAATGCTCCAGTACTGACATTGCCGGATGGAATCGAGGAGTTTGTAGTTTATTGTGATGCATCACACACCGGGATGGGATGTGTGCTTATGCAAAAAGGCAAAGTCATTGCCTATGCTTCACGCCAGTTAAAGGTGCACGAAAAGAATTACACCACCCATGACTTGGAATTGGGTGCCGTTGTATTCGCACTAAAACTTTGGAGGCACTACTTATATGGAATCAAATGTGTGATCTATTCTGATCACAAGAGCCTTCAACATCTGTTCAATCAGAAGGATTTGAACATGAGGCAATGCCGTTGGATGGAAACTCTGAATGATTATGATTGTGAAATCAGATATCATCCCGGCAAGGCGAATGTAGTCGCTGATGCCTTGAGTCGAAAGGAAAGGGTGAAACCCATCCGAATCAATGCCAAGCACATGGAGATAAAGAACAGTTTGACTGAAAGGTTGTTAGCTGCACAGAGGGAAGCTGTGTTGGAAGCTAACTATCCTAACGAAAAGCTAGGAGTAACTGAGGAGCAGTTAACTCTTAGCAAGGACGGAATTCTAAGACTAAATGGACGGATATGGGTTCCAATTTATGGAGGACTTCGAGATGTCATCCTCCAGGAAGCCCATAGTTCCAAATACTCCGTTCATCCTGGAGCCGATAAAATGTACCAGGATCTAAGGGCAAATTACTGGTGGATAGGCTTGAAAAAGTCTGTAGCCGCCTATGTAGCTAAATGCTTGACGTGTGCGCAAGTAAAAGCAGAACATCAGAAACCGTCAGGTTTACTACAACAGCCTGAACTTCCTACGTGGAAGTGGGAAATGGTAAGTATGGATTTTATCACCAAGTTACCCAAGACAAGGAAGGGAAATGACACTATATGGGTGATCGTTGATAAACTGACTAAGTCGGCACATTTCCTACCCATTAAGGAGACTTTTAGCTCCGACATGTTAGCCCAGTTGTACGTTGATAAGATTGTAGCCTTACATGGCATACCTGTGTCTATTATCTCTGACCGAGATACTAGATATACGTCACATTTTTGGAAAAGCTTCCAACAATCTTTGGGCACGCGTTTGAATTTTAGTACGGCTTACCATCCTCAGACAGACGGTCAGAGTGAGCGTACTATTCAAACGTTGGAAGACATGCTTCGTGCATGTGTGATTGATTTGGGTGGTAGTTGGGATAACCACCTACCACTAATTGAGTTCTCCTACAACAATAGCTACCATACCAGCATTAAGGCTGCGCCTTTCGAGGCCTTATACGGTAGAAAGTGTAGAACGCCCGTTTGTTGGGCGGAAGTTGGTGATGTCCAGTTATCAGGACCGGAGATAGTCTTTGAAACGACGGACAAGATTGTCCAAATTCGTGACCGTCTAAAAGCTGCCCGAGATAGGTAAAAGAGCTACGCTGATCCCAAGCGTAAATCTTTTCACTTTGAAGTAGGTGATAAAGTCTTACTTAAAGTATCACCCTGGAAGGGAGTGATGCGGTTTGGTAAGAAAGGCAAGCTAAGCCCGAGATACATAGGACCTTTCGAGGTTATCGAACGTGTTGGGTCAGTTGCCTATAAGCTAAACTTACCAGAAGAGCTCAGTGGAATTCACAATGTATTTCACATCTGCAATCTGAAAAAGTGTTTCGCTGATGAATCACTGGTCATACCACATACGGATGTGCATATAGATGAGAGCTTGAAATTTGTGGAAAAACCATTGTCGATTGAGGATCGATAGGTTAAGAAGCTTCGAAGGAAGCATGTACCGATTG